>SKCR01033656.1:0-367169 GCA_019454045.1 Zanthoxylum bungeanum | reverse complement strand
ATTAGACCAAATGGTCAAACTTGGTTTTGATATCATATTAATTACCTTTAGGATAAAAAACTTAAGCTTATACTTGAGGACCCATCATTAGTCTTAAGCTAACTTCTGTATGAGTAGGCCGACTCTCTAGTTTTTTAGTTACTGCTATGCACATGTTAATTTGCTCACTTCCTCTTTATTCATTTTTTTAATCACAAAAATACAATATCAATTAAAAAAACTTCATTTTTTTTTTCCGTTCTTGAGCTTCCGCACTCCGATTTGGTCCCCGTTTTTTCCTACGGACTCGTATTGGAATGTAGTTTTCATTAAAATATTTTAAAATAGGGTAATTCGGAACCGGACCGGAACCGAACCGGAACCAGATTGGAACCGAATAATAGGGTACCCTGTTTAATTGGGTAGGTTCCGGTTCCACTTGGAACCGGAACCGAAACCAGTTTTGCTCACCCCTACTAATAATCTTTTAAAAATAAATTGATTACCCTATACTTATGCAATATATTGACTTAATAACCTGAAAACACAAAGGTATTTATAAGTCTTTTTCAATGGTCAAATGCAAACATTCAAAGTGACTTAATTAAATATATTTATATGTTAACTAAGAAACTTAAATTCGTTAAGTTCAAGTTCCAATTATGGCTGCACACGCCCTAAATGTATATTTCTATTCTGAATGGAATTCCCTTAAAATGAGGTTGTGTGCAACTGAATCTAAGTTTAAACCTAAAATCCATTTGTCAAGTTCATTTAAATTTACCACAACAATCTTATTGGTGATCAATTTACAAGAAGCATTAAGATCTAAATTAAATAAATAAGCCAAAACATCACACAAGATATAAAGTAATTCAATTTATAAAATCATCAATATTTGGTTTCATCACAACTATAGATAATATATTTAGTTACAGCACAAACACATAACTAAGATTACTAAACAAATAATTAATGTTAAACAAAACATCATAAAAGAGAAGGGAAGAATAAACTCTATTGAAGATCAAAGCCTTTCTCGTCTTTGATGTTGAATCCCAATGCTATATGATGCTTGATGTGTTTTGCCTTCACTCAAAAATCACATTGGAAGCTCTGGAAGTAGGGTTTGAGACTCTATCAAAGCTTGTCTCTAAGGCTTAGAACGAGCTCTCTAATATAGTGGCTTTGGTTCATTCTTTAGCAAGCTTACTGGAATCCTGGAGTGCATGGGCGCGTCGCGACGCGCAAGAACCATCATCCCGGTAAGATTGCGCATATTGTCGAGAGTTGTGACGCTCAGGGCTTCACGTCGCAACACATTTGGTTTAGTGTCGCGAAGCGCTGACTCCAGCATCACAACGCGCATGAGTTATTAGGCTGGCACATTTTATTTCATTTGCGTCGAGACGCGCAGGTGCAATGTCGCGACGTGTGCTACATTTACAGTTTTCCCATATTTGTTCCATATTTCATCAGTTACGTCCTAAATTGATTCCATTGAGTCCCAATGTTATTTTTATCTGCAAAATCAACCAAAAGCACATCTAAACGCTCACAAGACTCAAGATACTTACAAAATATTAAGCTAGATAGTCGGTAAATACTAACATATTTACCATTTGTCACATCCTTAAATCTAATATTTTGCTAGTCCTCTGTTGGGTTTTTTGGCGATGGGCGCAACAGAAGCGTGGTTCGGGAGAAATCGTAATTTATAACTTTTCCAAATTACCGAATAAATTATTCAATATCTAATATGAATAATTTATTCATATTTCACCTAAACCTATTTATTCAATATCAAATATTAAAAAAAATAATATTGAAACGTCGCGAAACTTTTATGAAAACCGTTTTTCGGTAAAATGACGCAAAACGTATTTTTGACCGAACTGACGACTCGACACTTATGGGGACTTCTCAAGTCAGCTCCAATAGTGTTAGAGCAGTTCATGAGCTTCCCGAACAGTGACGGATTCATTATTTGGGTAACCGTCACCTGGTTGACTCAAAAGTCACCTGGTAATGCCGTTTTTGACCGTTTTCTCTTATTTCAAATCGGAAACAATTTACGGCAATTGTTCCAGCTCCCAAAACACATCCATTATGTTCATATGACATTAAATTCATCATAAAATTTCCAGTTTTACAGAATCTGTTCCAGAAACCAAAAATTCCAATTTTCATGCTTTAAATCCAATTTTCAAGATTAATCTAATTAATCATAACACCAACCAAAGTCACCACATATGAACAACCCAATAACAATTCTAGGTACCATAAGAGTGGTCATAACACTCTAGAATAGCAAATCATCATCAAATGTTCAATTTGGATATGAATTACACTAATTTTACCCAAATCTACTTCACACATGCAATATAACTTCCAGTCCATCATCCACAACCAAGAACCCAAAAAATTCAGAATCAAAGGAACCCTAGAACCCTTCTAACAACTCAAGAAACAAGAAACTAAATTCCAAGCTTGGGGTTATGATAGATTACCTTTAATCCTCCAATTCCTTAGCATTTTTCTTGAATTTTCCTTTGATTCTTCATGGATTCTTCAAGCAAAGTTGAAACCTATTTTTTTTTATGAAGCTCACGATAATGGAGAGTTAAAAGTGATGAAGAAAATAATTTTCCCTTGAAAAACAAATTTTTGTCATTTTTTTTTATTTTAATCAAATTAAAATCAATTCAAACTTTATATTATCAAATCTCATTTCGACAAATAAAGTTCAATTAAATCATACCATGTAAACCAATAATAATTGGACAAATTTTCATAACATTTATGAAAAAAGAGTTATTAATTAATCATTAAAATATTTAACAATAAAATATCCAAATAATCAATTAATATAATTATTATTATGTATGTATTTTTATTTACAATAAATAACAAATACATATATTTATGACATGTGTCAAAATCTTATTTGAATAATAATTAATGTGTATCTAATCGTATTATGTATCAAATACAAATGCACAATAATTATTATCGGACAAAATCCCCGAATGCATGTGTTATCGTTTAACCGATTAAACGATATGAGTTAACTCACTTAATCCGATGAAATATTATGAATAATCTATATTATTCATATCGCGTTACCCATGTACTCAACGTGTACACTTCATATTGTAAGACTCTCTAAGTTTAGGTTTTATCCGTCACGAAATCCAATTTCGTTTCCATAATCCACCCACTCATAGACTATGACGATCACGGATAATCTCGCTAAACTATGCAAGTCGAGGTCATTGCATACGTATAATCCATCCGTCACTAGCCATCCATATTATACCTGGGATAAAGATGATAACGTCAAATCCGTTCAGTATAATATAATCAACTTTCAATTTACGATCTCTAAATAGCACTCGGAATTGATTTCTGAAGTTATACCACGACCATGGATTTACTAGATTGTAAACACGTGCGGATGCCTATGTCATGTATACAGGGTTGACGAATCATCTCGTGATATGCACTAGATATCACGAGCATCAGTCTACACCTACAGAACATGCAGAGGTCTGATCTAAATATATCAGTGACGTGACTGCCATCAAAATGTGGAGGATAACTCATATATCCCATTGTTGTATCCCAAGTCGAAGGACCACTATGCTCGCTCAACTCGAGAAGATTCCTATTGACGTTGGTGTACCATCTATTAGGAAATCTCTAGTGAGTCATTCAGTGTCTTATCAAAAAAACACCTACATATCTATACAAGTCTCCCGAGACTCATGGTTCATTGGGATAAACCATCGGACCAAGTCACGATATACGACATATATTGGTCTCAACTGATTTTACTAACTAATCCGTGTTAGTAAATTTTGACCAGGAACTTTATTTAAAGATGTACATCTTATAGTGTGCTTCCCAATGTCAATTACAAACTAAGTTGTAACTGCGCACTACATTATAAATCTTAGGGTCATTGTCTAATATACATGTATCACTAAACTAGATTTACTTTCGATTTAATCATAATCAGATATCTAATCATAATTAGATCGAATAAGTGTATAAAAGACATGGGTGCTACCATTAAATTAAGCAATATTATGGAAAATGAAATTACTCGTATTTATGAATCAGACATAAATACGATCTGGATTGGCACTCCGAGCACCAACCCTAACAATTTCTCCCACTTGCTCTAGTGCAAATCCATGGTATCCTATACACATCTTAATGTGTATCGCATACTCATAGCCCTCAAGAGCTCACCAGCACTCAAGAGGTAGGCAACAACAAGTAAGTTGTTGGACAGTTATGACCCATAGCGTCACTGTTTGTAAAAGACATTCTGTTTTCGTACAAAATTAACTATGTTACAATGAAATTACCTTTTACCGTTTTGTAATAGATTTACTTTAATATATAAATGGTAGAAGTCCTTATGATTAGTTCCGCATTGAGATGATATGAGACGGTATCAATCCATAAAAGTTTAATCATTAAATATCCCCAGTCGTAGTATTATCGAGATTTGACATTGATAATGTGGAATAGACTAATATTGCACTTGTGCGCGTTGTGAGTGCATAACGACATAGTTCTCATATATTTAAGTATTGGATACTTATGCAAGTGCGATATGAGGTCGTGTTTTACCGATTGTACGAAAAACATCTTCGCTCTGGATAGACCCCGCGGAATCCCATTGGTAGTATGTCTATGTATTTATGGGAGTCCGCTTCAGGGTAGGTGTATTTGGTCTTAACTTGAGACTTACATCGCTAGTACTTATGACAATCGATACGCTTTGGTTTTGCTCATCCAGGACTTTAACAGGTTCTGTGTACGGCTCTTCTTGGTTTATTGAGAATCGTAGTGTATTGGGTGTGATGTCAAGACGGAAGTATCACTTCAGATATATAGAGATGATGATCACGTAGGGATTCAGAACTGGTTCTCTATTGTGTTGCAACCATCGGGATAATATGACAAGGTCAGGATTATCAAATTTAAAGAGACTAAATGCTTGATATCCGATATGTGCATCGTACGGGGCAGACATTATTCCAACCCCAGGCCTTACACGTGAACATCTGGATCGCTATACACAATACTACGGTATACTAAGCCTGATACAGATTGTATATTCCATTAAGAATATTTCTGGAGAATTGGGTAGACATGACGCTTTGCTATAAGCCAACCTTATCTCGTAAATCGGTAAAAATGTAGTACCTGGTACGTACGTGTTCGGATAGTCCGACGACCGAATTTACTGTCAATATATCCAGGGATCTCTTGGGTCGCTTCCCGAAGATTCACCAATGACGTATGATTCGAGTATAATTAATCTTGGATTAATTACGGAGAGACTTTATCTTGGATAAAGTACTATTTATTACACTTGTGCGCGTTGTGAGGGCATAACGACATAGTTCTCATATATTTAAGTATTGGATAATTATGCAAGTGCGATAGGAGGTTGTGTTTTACCGATGGTATGAAAAACAGCTTCGCTCTGGATAGACCCCGCGGAATCCCAATGGTAGTATGTTTATGTATTTATGGGAGTCCGCTTCAGGGTAGGTGTATTTGGTCTTAACTTGAGACTTGCATCGCTAGTACTTACAACAATCGATACGCTTTAGTTTTGGTCATCCAGGACTTTAATAGGTTCTGTGTATGCCTTTTCTGGGTTTATTGAGAATCGTAGTGTATTGGGTGTGATGTCAAGACGGAAGTATCAATTCAGACATATGGAGATGATGATCACGCAGGGATTCAGAACTGGTTCTCTATTGTGTTGCAACCATCGGGATAATATGACAAGGTCAGGATTATCCGATTCAAAGAGACTAGTTGCTTGATATCCGATATGTGCTTCGTACGGGGCAGACACTATTCCAGCCCCAGGCCTTGCACGTGAACATCAAAAACTGGATCGATAAACACAATACTACGGTATACTAAGCCTGATACAGATTGTATATTCCATTAAGAATATTTCTGGAGAATTGGGTAGACATGGCGCTTTACTAGAAGCCAACCTTATCTCGTAAATCGGTAAAACTGTAGTAAGAGGTACGTACGTGTTCGGATAGTCCGACGACCGGATTTACTGCCAATATATACAAGGATCTCTTGGGTCGCTTTCCGAAGATTCACCAATGACGTATGATTCGAGCATAATTAATTTGGGATTAAATGTGGAGAGACTTTATCTTGGATAAAGTACTATTTATTGCACTTGTGCGCGTGTGAGGGCATAACAACTTAGTTCTCATATATTTAAGTATTGGATACTTATGCAAGTGAGATAGGATGTCGTGTTTTACCGATGGTACGAAAAAAAGCTTCGCTCTGGATAGACCCCGCAGAATCCCATCGGTAGTATGTCTATGTGTTTATGGGAGTCCGCTTCAGGGTAGGTGTATTTGGTCTTAAGTTGAGACTTGCATCGCTAGTAGTTATGACAATCGATACGCTTTGGTTTTGGTCATCCAGGACTTTAACAGGTTCTATGTACGCCTCTTCTGGGTTTATTGAGAATCGTAGTGTATTGGGTGTGATGTCAAGACGGAAGTATCACTTTAGACATATGAAGATGATGATCACACAGGGATTCAGAACTGGTTCTCTATTGTGTTGCAACTATCAGGATAATATGATAAGGTCAGGATTATCCGATTCAAAGAGACTAGATGCTTGATATCCGATATGTGTTTCGTACATAGCAGACATTATTCCAGCCCCACGCCTTGCACGTGAACATCTGATACTGGATCGCTATAAATAATAATACGGTATACTAAGCCTGATATAGATTGTATATTCCATTAAGAATATTTCTGGAGAATTGGGTAGACATGGCGCTTTGCTAAAAGCCAACATTGTCTCGTAAATCGGTAAAAAAGTAGTACGAGGTACGTACGTGTTCGGATAGTACGACGACCTGATTTACTGCCAATATAGCCAGGTATCTCTTGGGTCGCTTCCTGAAGATTCACCAATGACGTATGATTCGAGCATAATTAATTTGGGATTAATTGCGGAGAGACTTTATCTTGGATAAAGTACTATTTGAAGGGAGAGAAAGATTAATTTGGAATTAATCGACAAAATAATATATTCGATATATTAAACGAAATTAGATTTCGACGCGGAATTAAAATTGGATTTTAATTCGGGCAAACGAGTTAATTTAGAATTAATTTGTTAGTGACGTGAATAGTAATTTCGCTAGGCATAATTATTTAATTACGTTGCGATGGAAGTTTGTTAATTCGGAATTAGCGAAACTGAGCCCGTAAGTGTTTGCTGGCCCACTCGCATTTTGAATTGAGTGGGGCCCATAAGTCAAATCACGAGTCACATCACTTGTCACTTTAGTGATAGATGTCTTGACACCTTTTTGGTGAGTGACATGCAGTCACTATTCATGATGGAGTTAGGTGTGAGCATTTAATGCAAAATTAGAGCCAAAATTTTGTTGACTTTTTGAAAGGATATACAAAACATTTGGTAAAGGTTTTATAATTAATTGTTTTAGAAAACAAAAGTTAGAAAAACAAAAAGTCTCCCCTTTTCATGCTTGGTCGTGAGCTCTCCAAAGGGGAAAGGAAATCATTTTTTCTTTCTTCCATCTTGCTAGCACATTAGAGAATCCACACAAGGTGATAGGGAAACCTATTCAAGACAAAGCTTGGAGCTTGGAACTTCCTCTTGGCCGAATCCTTCAAAGTTTCTTGGAGAAAATTTTTGTTGATCATCACATCCTAAAATCGATCTATGTAAGTGTGATTCCGCCATACTTCTTAGTTCTATTCATTCATTTATATGCTTAATATGATATTGGGACTAACCTAGAAACCCAACAATGGTATCAATGAGCCATTTTGAGCATGAAATGAACTTATGGTAAAATTTGGGTAAATTGATTTTGAGCATGTTTTGACTGAATTACTTGTTTGAGCATGTTTGTGTATGGATGACTTGGAGTTATTAATGATAATTTTGAGAAAATTGAATTGGATGAATTTTTCCCCAAAAACATGGCTTGGCCAAATGTGAGATATACCCTAGACTCATGGTATTTTTTGTTTCCTTGAACAATGGATGACTTGGAATAATTGGAAATGTTGATTTGTAATTCGATTGGATTGAAAACGAAATCGGACACAAAAATCCCTTCAATGTCCTGAATGATGAAGCATGTAATGACTTGATTTTTGTTTCAAAATGTTATACATGAATGGAATAAATTAAATTATGATTAATGGTTAGATTCGTATTTTGGAAATATTGATTTAAAAGATTAATCATGGCTTAACATTTTAATTAATTGAATTAAGAAATTTGAAATATTGAAATTTGATTAATTGGGCTTAATTTTGAATTGGGCTTGAAATTTTTGTATTTGGGCATAATGGGCTTGGTTGGGCCAAGTTGATTTAGGCCAATTTGATTGGATCCATATTGGGCCTAAATCATTCCATTAAGTCCAAATATGATAAATGGGCTTTAAAGTTTATTTGGGCCTTATGGGCCGAAATTGGTTTCTTGGCAAATGAGGGTGATTCCTAAATTGGGCCTTGGTAATTGGGTTTGACCCCTAATGACCAAAGCCCATGCCTTATGAAATCAATTGAAAGCCCATCGGACTTTAATTAGACAACATTGGATGTTAGTTGGACTTTGAGACCTGATTAGATTTGATTTGGAATCAAAGTCGTTAAAGCGCATTAAAAAGTGTAGTCATTTAATTTGGAATTAAACAAATGAATTAGTATTGAATACGAATTAAATTAGATTTAACGGGTAGTTCGATATAATTCAAGAATTCGTACTTTAAGTACTTATTCTCAAACGAGTTGTACTCGCGCAAATCAAATCATTGTTTGAACATTGGATGATCACTAATATTCAAAGATTAATTAATTTGATTAGATTGATTGAATAACATGCTTGAATGAATACATGGATGTGTTGAATGAATAGCGTATATCGGATGGATATTAGAGGGAAAATGCAATTTTGGAAATTGTTGTAAATTTAGAATTTATTAAATTGGACCTGCGTGTCCAGCCTTATCTCTCATTATTTCTTTGTATTCTCTTCTCACCTAATTCCCCTTAATGTAATGAGGTTTCTATTATTGTATTATGTAATTGGGTAGAAGTATAATAATGTTAGCCGGGGAGAGGAAATTGAGTGATTTGTTTTAGGAACAATCTGTTAAATATCCATCTGCATATCATTATTAATTTACTTTCCGCGCCTTATTATGCTTTTAGAATGCATGCTTAAGGGTGTATAATGAGACCTTAACAATGATAATTAATTGGTTCCAATTACGTGAAAAACCCTCTAAACATATTAAGCGTTTTTCCTTCCGTTGAGTGATTCTTACTCATGATCCAAAATTGGCATTGGTTTGTTGGCCAAAGTCAAGACCTTTGTCAATTGCGGATGTGTTTGAATCACGAAGGCTTTGTTCCACATCGGTGTCTTGTCCAAGTTGTGATTTGTTGGCCAAAGTCAAGATCACTTCTTGTCCATCGACATTGATTATGAAGCTTTCCATGTCAATGGGTCCCGCTTAACTGGAATCATTAAGCTTATTGTGCCAAATCCAAGGCTTAGTTGATTCAGAGCAAAAAGGTTAGGCAAATATATTGGATATATTGGCATATAAATTGTATATATGTTTCGGACTTGGATGTCCACCTACCGGATCTAGGAATTGGATGTTGGACAGTTATGACCGATAGCATCACTGTTTGTAAAAGACATTATGTTTTTATACAAAATTAACTATGTAGTAATGAAATTTCCTTTTACCGATTTGTGATTCATTTACTTTGATATATATAAATGGTAAAAGTCTATATGATTAGTTCCGGATTGAGATGATATGAGACAGTATCAATCCATAAAGGTTTAATCATTAAATATCCCTAGTCATAGTATTATCGAGACTAGACATCGATAATGCGGAATAGACTAGTATTGCACTTGTGCGCGTTGTGAGGGCATAAAGACATAGTTCTCATATGTTTAAGTATAGGATACTTATGCAAGTGCAATAGGAGGTTGTGTTTTACTTATGGTACGGAAAACAGCTTCGCTCTGGATAGACCCCGCGGAATCCCATTGGTAGTATGTATATGTGTCTATGGGAGTCCGCTTCAGGGTTGGTGTATTAGGTCTTAACATGAGACTTGCATCGCTAGTACTTGCGACAATCGGTAAACTTTGGTTTTGGTCGTTCAGGGCTTTAACAGGTTCTGAGTACGCCTGTGCTGGGTTTATTGGGAATCGTAGTGTATTGGATGTGATGTCAAGAAGAAAGTATCACTTCAGACATATGGAGATGATGATCACACAGGGATTAAGAACTGGTTCTCTATAGTGTTGCAACCATCAGGATAATATGACAAGGTCATGATTATCCAATTCAAAGAGACTAGTTGCTCGATATCCGATATGTGCTTCGTACGGGGCAGACACTTTTCCAGCCTCAGGCCTTGCACGTGACATCTGATACTGGATCGCAATACATAATACTACGGTATACTACGCCTGATAAAGATCGTATATTCTAGTCAGAATATTTCTAAAGAATTGGGTAGGCATGGTGCTTTGCTAGAAGCCAACATTGTCTCGTAAATCGGTAAAAATGTTGTACGAGGTACATACGTGTTCGGATAGTCCGACGACCGTATTTAATTCCAACATATCCAGAGATCTCTTGGGTCACTTTCCAAAGATTCACCAATGACGTTTGATTCGAACTAAATTAATCTGGGATTAATTACGGAGAGACTTTATCTTGGATAAAGTACTATTTGAAGAGAGAGAAAGATTAATTTGGAATTAATCGTTAAAATAATATATTTGATATATTATTCGGAATTAGATTTCGACGCGAAATTAAAATTAGATTTTAATTTGGGCAAACAAGTTAATTTAGAATTAATTCGTAAGCGACGTGAATAGTAATTTTGCTAGGCATAATTATTTAATTAAATTCGATTTAAATAACGTCGCGACGAAAGTTTGTTAATTCAGAATTAGCGAACTCGAGCCCGGGAGTGTTTACGGGTGCACTCGCATTCGGAATCAAGTAGGGCCCACATGTCACATCAACCGTCACATCACATGTCATTGTTTGATGTGTTTAGGTGAGGTTGTTGGTGAAAAGTGTTATACACTCCAAATCTTGAAAAGGTGAAAGACATGTTGACTTATGCATTTACCAACTTTTGGTATATGTTTAATTAATTGTTTTTGAAACAAATATACTTGATTTGGTAATCAAATTCACTTTTCATTTTCCTCTCTCCTTGGCCGAAACTAGTTCACTGGTTTTCCTCTCAAATTTTCTTCATTTCTTTGCCAAAAGTGTGAAGTAAAGGTGTGATTTTTTGTTGCAAAGAATCACTATAGGCTAGCACCTTGAAGGAATCATAAAGAGGTGATAGGGAAACCAACTCAAGGAGCTTGGAATCAAAGAACAAAGCTTGGAGCTTCTAGTCTCTCTTGGCCGAATCTTGTAGATCTTGGAGGAGGAATTTTGTTGCTCAACGGATCCACAAACCGATCGTTGTAAGTATGATTCCGCCATACTTCTTCGTTTATTGATTCTTAATTCATGCTTATATGATCTTGGGACACCTTATAGAAACCCAACATTGGATGAGATCCAATTGATCTTCGAGATCTACCTAGTTAAATATCATACATCTTGTTGGCCAAAGTCAAGGTTGTGTGTTATTTAACGGGATCCTAGCCCACTAGGAAACTGGATTTCCCGAGTACTCAATAGAGGGTTAGAGGCTCGTCGAAAAATAGTGGAAGGCTAGTATTGAATTTGCAATTTCATTCAGATACTTAGCTTTACACGCTTTCAAATTATTTCGTCAAAATTATTTTATTAGTTGGACTAATATAATGTTATTTTTCTTGTAATAGTTAGACTGTACCCATATATCGTTGATTAGATAGTTGGACTATCGTAATCAAGATGATGGGAAAGGGAAACGTCCGAGACATTATCATGGGTGAAAATATCTTCAAGGGCATGAACTTTTCCATTTGGTAAATTCTGAGGATAGTCCTTGGATCCGAGAGGCTGCTATACACTATAGAGAGACCTCTTGGGCCTAAGCCCAAACCTGATCAATTACTTGAGCTGGAGCTTCGGAAGACTCACAGCGATGGAAACTCTACTACTCAGTCTATTATGCTTGCTACTACGACTCAGCATTTCCGTCGACAGAACAAGGACTTGGATCCCTGTAACATGTTGGCGAGGTTACACGATCTTCACCGATCTAACCGAAGATCGCAGAGATATGAGTTACAAAAGAAGCTCTTCTGTTCACGTATGTTAGAAGGCATGTCTGTTGAGTCCCTTATGGAACAGATGATTGCTGACATAGATGAGCTGGCTCAGATGGGGATAGTCCTTGAGGTTGAGACTTCCATAGATTTGATCTTGTACTCTCTCTCCGACACTTGGAGAGGGTTCATCATAAACTATAACCTGATGAACCAAGATGATACTCTTGAAGAGTTGATGTCTATTCTGAATGAAGCTAAGAAAGAGCTTCTCAAGGGAAATAAGTGCGAGGCACACTTTGCTTCGACATCTCAGACACCGAGGGCTGGGCCCAAGGCTACTGGAGGTGTGAAGAAAAAGAATCATAAGAGAAAGGGCAAGGCCAAATCATCAAAGGCTTCTGGGAAGCCTAAGGACAAATCTCAGGATGTATGCCTCCAGTGTGGCAAGCGGGGTCACTGGAAGCGTGACTGCTGCGAGTACAAGGCACTCCAGAAGGAGATTAAAGCGGGCAAGGCACCGGCTTCAGGTATGTTTGTTATTGAAATAAACATGACTACTTCTAGTTTTAAAAATTGGATTTTTGATTCTGGTTGTGGTACTTACATATGTACTGATGTGCAAGATCTGCAGATTAGCAGGAGACTGGCCTCAGGGGAGATTGATCTACGCGTCAGAAATGGGACACCAGTCGTCGTTTTGGCCGTTGGCACTTTTGTTTTAGAACTGCCATCGGGGCATGTACTTGAACTGTCTGACTGTTATTATGTACCTAGTTTGACTAGTAATATTATTTATGTATCTATGTTAACCCAATGTGGGTATACTTTTATATTCAGGAACAATGGGTGTTTTGTGTATAAAAATGATGTAGAAATTTTTCTGCTGCTGCAAATAATGGTCTTTATATTTTGAATATAAATCAATCTCAAACATATAATATAACAAACAAAAGGCTTAAAATGAGTAACAAAGATGAAACTTATATGTGGCACTGTCGTTTGAGACATATAAACAAGACTCGCATATCCACACTTTCGAAGAGTGGGTACTTGGACGGATTTGATCCAAATTCATATGACGTCTGCGAATCTTGTTTATTAGGCAAAATGCCTAAATCACCTTTTAGTGGTAAAGGTGAACGCGCCACCGAACTGTTAGCCCTCGTTCATAGTGAGGCATGTGGGCTCATGTCTAGCCAGGCTATAGGTGGATACGAATACTTCGTAACCTTTACGGATGATGCATCGCGTTATGGTTATGTGTATCTTATGAAACACAAGTCGGAAACTTTTGAGAAATTCAAAGAGTTTCGACACGAAGTTGAAAAATAGACCAGCAAGAGTATAAAGACATTACGGTCGGACCACAGTGGCGAATACTTGAGCAATGAGTTTCTAGATTACTTGAAAAAATATGGTATTCTTTCACATTGGACTCCTCTTGGAACACCGCAATTAAACAGTGTGTCCGAAAGGAGAAACCGAACTTTGTTGGACATGGTAAGGTCTATGATGAGTCGCACTGAACTACCTATTTCCTTCTGGGGATATACATTAAACAGTGCAATTCTTATTTTGAATAAGGTTCCGTCAAAGTCTGTTCAACAGACTCCGTATGAGATATGGATAGGAAAGAAACCGGGTTTCTCATTCCTGAAGATTTGTAGCTGCTAGGCATATGTCAAACATTTGGAAGGTACCAAACTTGAGCCCAAGTCGGATAAATGCCTATTCGTAGGATATCCTACGGAAACCAAATGATATTACTTCTATCACCCATGAGAGAACAAAGTATTTGTTGCTATACATGCGGTTTTCCTTGAGAAGGAATTCCTAAATGCAGTGGTTAGTGGGAGGAAAGTAGAACTTGATGAAAATCGAAGTGATACTATTCCTGGCATAGAATCCTCAACGGAACAAGAACAGTCCATCCGGGATGAGACTGTACTACAATCTTTGATTACACAAGGACCGCGTAGATCAGAGAGAGTCAGGAAACAACCTAAGAGGTCTAGGTTTCTGATCTCACCTCATGTAGATATTAATCTTATTGAGGATAACGAACCGGCTACGTATGAGGAAGCGATATAAGATATCGATTCCACTTTATGGCAAGAATTCATGAAGTCCGAAATGGATTCCATGTACACCAACCAAGTTTGGACACTGGTTGATACACAAGAAGGCGTAAAGCCTATTGGTTGCAGATGGGTCTTCAAGAAGAAAACCGACATGGATGGCAACGTACAAACGTATAAAGTTAGGCTTGTAGCGAAGGGGTATCGTCAACGACATGGTGTTGATTACGATGAAACTTTCTCACCCGTTGCCATGATTAAATCCATTCAGATAATGCTTGTTATTGCTGCATATTTCGATTACGAGATATGGTAGATGGACGTTAAAACCGCTTTCCTTAACGAAAACCTTTTGGAGGATGTTTATATGCAACAACATGATGGTTTTATCATGCCTAGACTTGCAAACAAGGTTTGTAAGTTAAATCGATCCATTTATGGATTGAAGTTAGCGTTGCGGTCTTGGAACCAATGTTTTGATGAGATCATAAAATAATATGATTTCATTCAAAACGAAGATGATCCTTGTGTATATAAGAAGGTTAGTGGGAGATCTAAGGAACCACGGTCTCATCAACGATCCAAGTATGTTCTTCGACGTTTCCATCTAATTCGTGAGATCATACATCGTGGCGATGTGAAGGTCGAGAAGGTCGCATCAGATGACAATATTGTAGATCCGCTGATGAAAGCTATTCCCCAGCAAAAGTTTGAGCGACATGTACATAGTTCAGGTATTAGAAGCTTGAGTGACTGGCTGTAGGCCAAGTACGAGATTGTTGGACGGTTATGACCCATATCGTCACTGTTTGTAAAAGACATTGTGTTTTTGTACAAAATTAACTATGTTATAATGAAATTGCCTTTTACCGTTTTGTAATCTATTTACTTTGATATATAAAAGGTAGAAGTCCCTATGATTAGTTCCGGATTGAGATGATATGAGACAGTATCAATTCATTAAGGTTTAATCATTAAATATCTCTAGTCGTAGTATTATCGAGATTGGATATCGATAATGCAGAATAGACTAGTGAGGGTATAACGACATAGTTCTCATATATTTAAGTATTGGATACTTATGCAAGTGCGATAGGAGGTCGTATTTTACCGATGGTACAGAAAACAGCTTCGCTCTGGATAGACCCAGCGGAATCCATTGGTAGTATGTCTAAATGTCTATGGGAGTCCGTTTCAGGGTAGGTGTATTTGGTGTTAACCTGAGACTTGCATCGCTAGTACTTCCGACAATCGATACGATTTGGTTTTGGTCGTCCAGGAATTTAACAGGTTATGTGTATCCCTCTTCTGGGTTTATTGAGAATCATAGTGTATTGGGTGTGATGTCATGACGAAAGTATCACTTCAGACATATGGAGATGATGATCATGCAGAGATTTAGAACTGGTTCTCTATTGTGTTGCAACCATCGGGATAATATAATAAGGTCAGGATTATTCGATTCAAAGAGACTAGTTGCTTGATATCCGATATGTGCTTCGTACGAGGCATACACTATTCCGGCCCCAGGCCTTGCACGTGAACATCAGATACTGGATCACTATACATAATACTACGGTATACTATGCCTGATACAGATTGTATATATTCCATTAAAAATATTTCTGGAGAATTGGGTAGACATGGTGCTTTGCTAGAAGCCAACCTTGTCTCATAAATTGGTAAAAATGTAGTACGAGATACGTACGTGTTCGGATAGTCCGACGACCGGATTTACTGCCAACATATCCAGGGATCTCTTAGGTCACTTCCCGAAGATTCACCGATGACGTATGATTCGAGCATAATTAATCTGGGATTAATTGTGGAGAGACTTTATCTTGGATAAAGTACTATTTGAAGAGAGAGAAAGATTAATTTGGAATTAATTGACAAAATAATATATTTGATATATTAAACGAAATTAGATTTCGACGCGGAATTAAAATTGGATTTTAATTTGGGCAAACGAGTTAATTTAGAATTAATTCGTTAGCGACGTGAATAGTAATTTCGATATGCATAATTATTTAATTACGTCGTGATGGAAGTTCGTTAATTCGGAATTATTTAATTAGGTGGTCTATGTATTTAGAGATCAAATCCTAATACTTAAAGACAACCGTAAGCACTATACTAATATGAAAACTTCTAATCTATAAGGTCACTTTGCAACTTCATAAGTCAATACTTTAAAAGTTGCAACTGATTCCACTAGTTAAGTAGAATCAATAGTGACACTCCCACTGCATCTTTTTTGACTTTATATGACATAGACCATCTAATGTCTATATTAGGATAAAAATAATCTGACCTTATGGTTGCAGATTAAATTCTCCATGAATTAGAACTAGTTCTCAATATCTCAAAGATCGCAAAGAACATGTTTCAAGAACTATCATATGGTCTACAACATATCAAAAAAACTTGTAACAATTATGATTAAATTGATATTTTTAATTGCACATAATATAGTATTCATTACGCCGTCATCCTATGATATATAAGACTGACTAGACATTTTAATCATTCTCTCTTTCGACAATGGAATCATCCTTTACGAAAGATGAATACTATATACATAAAAGACATATTAACTGTCAAACAGTTGTACTAACTGTCATACAGAAAGTCTTACCGTTTCCTTATTAGATCATATCTAATACACTACTGATAGTCTTACTCAATCCTCATACATCGATAGAATGACCCTCGAGCAAAAGTAAAGATGAATCATTTGATCCTTGGTGACATTGGTGATATGGGAGTCGGGTAAAAGAGTGTGTGTTAAGAAGTTCAACCACACTCGAGCATCATGTTTAATATATCAAGAACTCATCTTAACATATTCCCTGTTGCTGCTAATGTCTCGGGTTGTATTGGGGATGCAAAGTAATCCATGTGAGATATCTAGGTCATGCTACTCAATAGTCTCTGTATACTTATCATGCTCCATATCCGGCTGTAACATCCCCGATCTGGAGATGCTATTGGCAGCGGATAGCGGTGCTAACCCCATAAGCCTCTACTCTTTAAATGTGCTATAAACTATTCAGATGCAATATTATACATGTAAACCATGACTCATTTTAAAATACTTTTACTTCTCATATCTTTGTACTCATAATACTTTACTTTACATACACTAACAGATGCTCATAAGGACTCACACTACACTAGTGTATACAAGAAATTTTTACTTGTCACTGACTGGACTATCATGCTATATGACTCAATACTGGTGGAATCCATCCCTGGTGACTGCATCAGTATCCGTCCTCCTGAGCTTGTCCTCCTGGAATCCCTACAAAACAAATACTGGAAGTGGGGGGTTAGATTGTCTTATGATCTAAGTGAGTGGAATAAAACTGAAAACTGAAATGAAAGCTTGATATCAAAACCATAGTTTTCAATAAAAAACATCCTTCTATGAAAACTTGTTCTGAAAGTTTTATCTTTCTGAAAACTAATTTCTAAAATCTGTGTAATGAATCTCTGAAAAATGAAAGCTCTTCTAAAATCTGTATCTCTATCTAAAAACCTGGACGTTTGAGTGCGTTACGTATCACCGTCCCCCCATACGCCTAACTGGAGCCAGCAATGCAAATCCATGACTTTGGGGCGTTACGTATCACCGTCCCCCAAAGCATGCCACTACTGTCTCAGAAACTGGTGATATTAGGGTGTTACGTATCGTCGTCCCCCAAGCCATAAACTGGAGCTGGGGGTGCGGATCTTTGCAACCACCCAAGCTCAAACTGAGGTTTAGGGGCGTTAGGTATCGCCGTCCCCTTAGCCCATCTAGAGGATTCGCTCTCCTCAGTCCTCAACATGTGCACATGCTCTATGTATTCTTCAATTCCAACTGTATCTCTGTAATAGTTACATACTGGGGTGAGTTTTTAACTCATGCCCCGAAAAACATAAAACTTGTTCTGAAAATATATAAAACTAAAACTGAAACAGCTGGTTTCCATAAAAACTTATCAAATCATGATAATTCATGTATGATATAAAAAAAACTTGGCTAACGCCCTAATTTCTTGAAAGTAAGTCTGATTTAATAAAATGTGAAATAAAAATCAAGTGAAAGAGAAAGTTTCCATTCATAGTGATAAATTTGGCTGGCACTGGGTCCTTGATCGAAGGGCATTACAGTTCCTGCGAATAATCTATGATCGGAATTCGATTAGAATCAATCTAGTGAAATAACCTTGATTTCTTTAAGGATTCATCTGATTACTATATAATTCATGACTTAAGATCTTCATAATTCGATATAAGATGTGTGTATGAATTGATACAAGTCCCTAAGGGTGGTTTCTAATGTGTCAGTGTAAAATTGGGGGTTAAAACTAATTGGGTAGCATTCTGGCCTCGCGTCGTGACGTAGGAAGGATCGCCCATCGCGACGCGCGGTGCCTAGAATTTAGTCTATATTCTGTTTTGCTTCTTCAACATTCAACCAAATCTCAAGTTAACAAACTTTACTCAATTTCAACACTTCCAATCCAAAGACCATTATACAAAACATCATTTTACACTCAATCTTATCATCTACACCCCCAATTCATCCTCAAATCAATTCTTAATCCATTTCACACATATTAACAATTTTTACAAAAAACATCACAAGTTAGAATTCTTTATCTTTCCATTGTTTTAATTCTTAACAAACATGCAATCAACATCAAAACCAAATCATCATCACAATATGGGTATTAATTTATCAAAACCTTAAAACTCCAAAAATAAATTTCTTCTTCTTCTTCTTCTTCCAAATCATCATTACAATATAGGTATTAATTTATCAAAACCTTACAACTCCAAAAATGGGTCATAAATTATTTCTTCTTCTTCTTGAATTTGGAAAAATGTTTAACACGGAAGTTGTAGGTCTCGTTCCCAGATTTTCAACGATATAAAATTCATAAGCATTAGAGATCCTATGAAACAGTTATGCCCAAAATACTATAGGTGGTCTAAAATAAACACGATACAGTCCCATCCCGAGACTTCGAGAATTTTTCCGATCATTTCTAAATTCATCTCATGTTTGTATTTTAACCCCAGTTTGATTTATTTTACGTTCCTTTATCCCGTATGTAATAATATGGTCATAGATAGTAGTAAAAACTATCGGTCGTTACAAATTCTCCCCCCTTAAATAGGATTCGTCCTCGAATCCTCTCTAGCGTCTACTCGTGATCTTCTTACTTTACGAATATCCAAGATGCTATTAAACTTTACATTCTTATCGCCAACCTTTGCTGGCTAGTAGATTTTTCCTTATTTCTCTTTGTTAAGTCCTCATTCTGTAATACTTATGTTGATTACTTTTTACTGACCCATTGTTCTTTTACTGAACCCCACACTCCTTATCTCTAAGATTCCATTCCTTATAGATTTCCACTTATACCCCATGATTCCTTAGTGTGAGCAAATTATTAATAACTAGTCCCTTGGTTCTCATTGAGGATTCTAATAGCTCATACTTATACTTGATATTTCTCTATTCTACTCGTCCAATTTGACATTAACATTATTTCTCATTATTCGATTATCAACTCCCTATATTTGCTTTACAGCTCTCAACAGTCTTTAAGCTTCCCATCTTCAGCAACCGCTTTGCATTAACCTATTTCATCGTCATTGTACTATAATACAAACCTACCAAACCACCCATACCCGCGGTTAAACCATCCCAAACCCGTAGTGGTTTGGTCTCCTTAAAGTATGGCTAGGTACTTTGCGCAATTCCTCTCTAAACCTTTCTTAGTATTCTTTTCATCCTTTCTTTATTTTTCTAACAGCTTACTTGGTCTGTGTTTTATCCTTGGACTATATCTTATAGATCTCAATTCTTGACGTTCCTCTATTATCCTTTTGTATCTGTTTGTCTTCTCATACGCGGTCGCAACTTAGTTACTTCTCTTATTAATTTCTATATTTATGTAAACTTGCTCTCTTGGGTTTTTATATTCTATCAATACTTACTTAGTATGTTCTCTCCTGTGTGTTATTATCCTTTGACTATCTCACTTTCCATACTGGTATCAACCATCTTGTTGATTTACTTTTCTATTTCATTCTCTACCTGCACCTACTATAGGTCATATCTTCTTTCTTTACTTGAAAAATATCTGATCTCATATGTCCTTGGTTATCCTTAACACTGTCATTTACCTTCTTATCATTTACTTAGCTATTATTTCTTCTCTTGTTACTTTATCTAATGGTTTCCCTTTTCATCTATCACTCGGATTATCTTTTCTTTCTTATTATCCTGATTTTATGATGTTCTTAAAGGGTCACACGTTTAAGTCTTTTATCACTACTCTTGTACTTGCTTCTAGATTACCTCAAGGTTATACTTCAGGTTCACCTTTGTTACGGGTATCGATCGAGGGCTGGGAGCGTGTAAGTTAATATGAAACTCTTGATGTTTTGATGACACACGTCATTTGCTTAGAGCTCTCACAGATGCTTATCTAATGTCTTTTCCTACACTGGGTTTCACCATTAAAACTTTTCTGACTTACCTCTTCTGACTTTACTCCAGATCATTTATCAATTATTTACTCTACATCTTATCAGGTTCTTCTAGAGCATATTCCTTAATTATTTTTTCCTTATACTATCTCTTTACTCCTTTCTATTACTTACTTTCTGCGGTTACCACACTATTTCTCTGTGTACTACTGTAATCTATTTATTATCATTCTTAAAGGACTTATTTTATTATAAAGATTCTTCTTAATCTTAGTCTTCCTACTCCTTATTCTTTGCTCTTTTGAAAACTCTATTCTCTTCAATTACTAAGGTTATACTCTACACTTTTCCTAAAATCCTTATTAATGCCATGAGTTCTTTGATTAGTAGCTTACTATATTCCTACGAATCATCCGCCATGTTCTTTCGTACTTACTTCCTTGAGGTCATAGGTCTTCTATAGAGTCTTCTACATTATATTTACTTATTGTAACTTTGAATATTCCATCCTCATGTTTCTTGTCTAATCCATCTAATTGCTTTCCTTTGATAGCTTTTTCTTTACTAAAATCTAAATTCCCGCAACCATCCTCGATTATTTACTTGATTATCTTTCCGTTATATTATATCTATGTTATCCTGGGTTTGCTCCATTATATTCTTGCAACTTTTGATCCTTCTTAACAAAGTCCTTGAATTCTTCACATTTTCAGTCTTTATAGTACTCTGATTAGATCGTGGTATGATTCCTCAAGTTGGGATTTTCTGGAAGGGAGGGTTGTCATTGGTTTCACGGGGTAGTGACACACACACTCTATATCTTAAAGTTCCTTACTTTTTATTAATCACCCGAAGTCCTCATTTATTTTATTGTCTCCAACTTCTTTTCTTATTCCACTATTCGTACTAAATCTTCTTACCACTTATGTTTCTTTTCTTAGTAGCTTAATATTATATTCTTTGGTTTTCTATTACGCTACTTAAACTAGTAGTGGTCCACTCCTATTGTTATTTTCTAAACTTCCACTCTTTGTTTCTGCCATAAATTGCCATTTTATCATTTCGTGAATGATTTGTATTAACACCTTCCTTATTTCCAAATATTTCCAACCTTAAAGTTTTGTTCTTTTATACCTCCAAGGTTTTTCTACTGACTTACGGCTATTCCTTAGATCTTACCTTGTTGGTTTATCCTGCAGACTTTTACTATTGTTATTAACCTTGGCTGATTTATCTTATTCTTTAGGCTATACTGGGTTCTTTCTTAATATCCTCGAAACTCCCTTTGCATATACTGGTAGGAACCAGGATAAACACCTTTATGTCTCAACTAGTTCAGTATCCTTATTCTAATGCTCTACGTCCCGGTGGAGTCTATTCCTCATGTAGGATGGGTAAGAGGTAGACTCTATCCGAATAACTTTCTTAATTGATATCTCAAAAGAGTATGCATCTAGGCAGGTCAGGCTTTATCTATTGGATTACTCAGCTTAGGCCACCAACTGCTGTTTCGGTCACCACTCATCTTGATAGTCTGAAGGTTGTAGGATCCATAGTCTCTATACTTCTATGGCATCTTGTCCGTCCTTAACTTTCTTACTTTCTTTATCTTTATAATGGTCCTTGATATTTGGGTTAACTTACTACTTCTATGAAATGGTACAGGAAAATATGGGGTCCGTTGGTTTCTATTAAGGTCCCAAGATCAATAAAAAGCATGAAATAAATGTGAATAACAATGACGAAGTTGTGAAATACTTACATCGAGCAGTTGAGCGACGCGGCAAGCAACAAAAATGATTTTTCTACTCCTTGACAGTTCACGGCAGTGAGCAGTCCATGCTCATCGATTTTCTGATTTTGAGCTCCTCGAACAAGCTCCAAGCTTCGTCAAACGATTCCCGGCTCATGGGTGGACTTCCCTATCACCTTCGCATGTCTCTCGGAGTGCTAGCTCTCTTGATTTTTGCAACAAAAACCAAGCACTTTGCTTCCCATTTTCTCCACTGTTCATGGCAGTTCACTGGCAAAACAAGAAGGAAAAATTCCCTCCCTGGGCGTGAATGATGAAGAGAGAAGAGAGGAGAGAGAGTTGGAAATGTGTTCTGTAATTTTGGTAATTGATATCCAAAACATATACCAAAATTTTGGCTTTAAAAAGTCAAACCAATTAAAGCCAACAATCACATCCATCAAGTCCCATCAATCACTCAACTGATAATTTGTCACATCACTCAATCAATCAAGTTGTCAAGTCACATCACTCAAAGTGACAAGTGATTTGACGCTTGAAACGACTAGCGATTTAATGCTTGATACGACTAATGATTTGAGGCTTGATTTTACTTGCGTGCCGCACTCGAATTCGAAATGTGAATGCGCTCGTAAATAATCTCAGGCTCGGGATCGCTAATTCCAAATTAAAGAATTTTCCATTGCCACGTAATTAAATAAACATGCCAAGCATAATTACTGTTCATGCCGCTAACGAATTAATTCTAAATTAATTCGTTCACTTGAAATAAAATCTAATTTTAATTCCACGTCGAAATCCAATTTCGTTTAAAATATCGACTATATTAATTATCGATTAATTCCAAATTAATCGTTATTTCTCTTTAAATGATATTTTATCCAAGATAAAATTTCTCCGTAATTAATCCAAGATTAATTTTCTCTCTTCTAATTAATCCCAGATTAATTAAAAGTGTGAGTCATACGTCATCGGTGAATCTTTGGGAAGCGACCCATGAGATCCTCGGATATTTTGGCAGTAAATTCGGTCGTCGGACTATCTAAACACGTAAGTACCTCGTACTACATTTTACCGATTTATAAGACAAGGTTGGCTTCTAGCAAAACGTCATGCCTACCCAATTCTCCGGAAATATCCTTACAGGAATAAAGGATCTGTATCAGGCGTAGTATACACAGTATTACGTATGTCAATCCAGTATCAGACTGTCACGTGCTAGGCCTGGGGCTGGAGATGTGTCTACCCCGTACGAATCACATGTCGGATGTCTGTTAACTATTCTCTATATTGGAAAAACATGACCTTGTCATTTTATCCCGATGACTGCAGTACTTAAGAGCACAAGTACCGCATCCTACGTGACATCATCTCCACTATGACTGGAGTGATACTTCCATCTTGACATCACAACCAACACACTACGATTCTCAATATACCCAGCATAGGCGTACATAGAATCTGTTAAAGCCCTGGACGACCGCAACCAAAGTATATTGATTGTCGCAAGTATTAGAGGTGCAAGTCTCAGGTTAAGACCAAATACACCTACCCTGATGTCGGACTTCCATATACACATAGTCATACTACCAATGGAATTCCGAGGGGTCTATCTCGAGCGAAGCTGTTTCCTGTACCATCAGTAAAACACAACTTCCTATTACACTTGCATGAGAATCCTATACCCAAATATATGAGAACTATGCTGTGATGCCCTCACAACGCGCACAAGTTCAATACTAGTCTTTTACGTATTTATCGATGACCAATCTCGATAATACTCTAACTAGGGATATTTAATGATTTATCCTTTGTGGATTGATATTGTCTCATGTCATTCTCAATCCAGGAATAAATCATAAGGACCTCTCATCATTTATATATCTAGGTGATCTAATCACAAATGATAAGAGTGCAATCTCCTTTGTCACATAGTTAATTTGTACAACAACACCATGATCTGTACAAATTGTGACGCTATGGGTCATAATTGTCCAACAATCTCCCACTTGGCCTATAGCTAACACTCGAGTGTCTTACACCCGAACTATGTACGGTTGGCTCAAATTGCTGAGGAAACGCTTTCGTCAGCGGATTTACATGATTATCGTCTGATGCGATTTATTCGATCATCACATCACCACGATGTATGATCCGAACGAATCAGATGAATATTGAAGTATATATCTGGATCGTTGATGAGACCATTAATTCTTTAGCATGTGCTGACGCCTAGCTCAACTTCTAATAGAACTATATCTAATCTAATTAAATTTATAATTGACCTAGAAGGCTTCTATTGCTGCCTCACCTACAGCCGTATTTGTTGTTTATTCGGTAACAGTATCTTGCTCTGATACCATTGTTGGTTTCTATTAAGGTCCCAAGATCAATAATAAGCATGAAATTAGCGTGAATAACAACGACGAAGTTGCGAAACACTTACATCGAGCGGTTGAGCGACGTGGCAAGCAACAAAAATGATTTTTCTACTCCTTGATAGTTCACGGCAGTGAGCAGTAAATGCTCCTCGATTTTCTAATTTTGAGCTCCTCGAAACAAGCTCCAAGCTTCGTCAAACGATTCCCGACTCATTGGTGGACTTCCCTATCACCTTCGTATGTCTCTCGGAGTGCTAGCTCTCTTGATTTTTGCCACAAAAACCAAGCACTTTGCTTCCCATTTTCTCCACTGTTCACGGCAGTTCATTACCAAAACAAGAAGGAAAAATGCCCTCCATGGGCGTGAATGATGAAGAGAGAAGAGAGGAGAGAGAGTTGGAAATGTGTTGTGTAATTTTGTTAATTGATATCCAAAACATATACCAAAATTTTGGCTTTAAAAAGTCAAACCATTTAAAGCCTACAATCACATCCATCAAGTCCCATCAATCACTCAAGTGATAATTTGTCACATCACTAAATCAATCAAGTTGTCAAGTCACATCACTCAAAGTGACAAGTGATTTGACGCTTGAAAAGACTAGAGATTTGATGCTTGATGCGACTAATGATTTGACGCTTGATTTCACTTGCGTGTCGTACTCGAATTCGAAATGCGAATGCGCTCGTAAATAATCTCGGGCTCGGGTTCGCTAATTTCAAATTAACGAATTTTCCGTTGCGACGTAATTAAATTTAATTTAATTAAATAATCATGCCAAACATAATTGCTATTCACGCCGCTAACGAATTAATTCTAAATTAATTCGTTCGCCCGAATTAAAATCTAATTTTAATTCCGCGTCGAAATCCAATTTCGTTTAATATATCGAATATATTAATTATCAATTAATTCCAAATTAATCGTTATCACTCTTTAAATGATATTTTATCCTAGATAAAATTTCTTCGCAATTAATCGAAGATTAATTTTCTCTCTCCTCTAATTAATCACAGATTAATTAAAAGTGCGACTCATACGTCATCGGTGAATCTTTGGGAAGCGACCCATGAGATCCTCGGATATTTTTTTCAGTAAATTCGGTCGTCGGACCATCCGAACACGTAAGTACCCCGTACTACATTTTACCGATTTACAAGACAAGGTTGGCTTCTAGTAAAGCCATGGCTACCCAATTCTCCGGAAATATCCTTACAGGAATAAAGAATCTGTATCAGGCGTAGTATACACAGTATTGCATATGTCGATCCAGTATCGGACTGTCACGTGCTAGGCATGGGGCTGGAGATGTGTCTGCCCCATACGAATCACATGTCGGATGTCTGGTAACTAGTCTCTCTATCGGATAAACATGACCTTGTCATTTTATTCCGATGACTGTAGTACTTAAGAGCACCAGTACCGTATCATACGTGACATCATCTCCATTGTGCCTGGAGTGATACTTTCGTCTTGACATCACACCCAGCACACTACGATTCTCAATATAACCAGCATAGGCATACATAGAACCTGTTAAAGACCTGGACGACCGCAACCAAAGTATATTGATTGTCGCAAGTATTAGCGGTGCAAGTCTCAGGTTAAGACCAAATACACCTACCCTGATTTCAGACTTCCATAGACACGTAGTCATACTACCAATAAAATTCCGAGGGGTCTATCCAGAGCGAAGCTATTTCCCATACCATCGGTAAAACACAACCTCCTATTACACTTGCATGAGAATCCTATACCCAAATATATGAGAACTATGCTGTCATGCCCTCACAACGCGCACAAGTGCAATACTAATCTTTTACGTATTTATCGATGTCCAATCTCGATAATACTCTAACTAGGGATATTTAATGATTTATCCTTCGTAGACCAATACTTTCTCATGTCATTCTCAATCCAGGAACAAATCATAAGGACCTCTCATCATTTATACATTTAGGTGATCTAATCACAAATGATAAGAGTGCAATCTCCTTTGTCACATAGTTAATTTATCGTCTGATGTGATTTATTCGATCATCACATCGCCATGATGTATGATCCGAATGAATCAGATGAATATCGAAGTATTTATCTGGATCGTTGATGAGACCATTAATTTTTTAGCCTGTGCTGACGCCTAGCTCAGCTGCTAATAGAACTATATCTAATCTAATTAGATTTATAATTGACCTAGAAGCCTTCTATTGCGGCCTCAGCTACATCTTGCTCTGATACCATTGTTGGTTTCTATTAAGGTCCCAAGATCAATAATAAGCATGAAATAAGTGTGAATAACAACGACGAAGTTACGGAATACTTACATCGACCAATTGAGCAACGCAGCAAGCAAAAAAAATGATTTTTGTGCTCCTTGAAAGATCACGGTAGTGAGCAGTCCATGCTCCTCGATTTTCTGATTTTGAGCTCCTCGAACAAGCTCCAAGCTTTGTCAAATGATTCCCGGCTCATAGGTGGACTTCCCTATCACCTTCTCATGTCTCTCGGAGTGCTAAATCTCTTGATTTTTGCCACAAAAACCAAGCACTTTGCTTCCCATTTTCTCCACTGTTCACGGTAGTTCACTGCCAAAACAAGAAGGAAAAATGCCCTCTATGGGTGTGAATGATGAAGAGAGAAGAGAGGAGAGAGAGTTGGAAATGTGTTGTGTAGTTTTGGTAATTGATATCCAAAATATATACCAAAATTTTGGCTTTAAAAAGTCAAACCAATTAAAGCCTACAATCACATCCATCAAGTCCCATCAATCACTCAAGTGATAATTTGTCACATCACTAAATCAATCAAGTTGTCAAGTCACATCACTCAAAGTGACAAGTGATTTGACGCTTGAAAAGACTAGCGATTTGATGCTTGATGCGACTAATGATTTGACGCTTGATTTGACTTGTGTGCCGCACTCGAATTCGAAATGCGAATGCGCTCGTAAATAATCTCGGGCTCGAGTTCGCTAATTCCAAATTAACGAATTTTTCGTTGTGACGTATTTAAATTAAATTAAATTAAATAATCATGCCAAGCATAATTACTATTCACTCCGCTAACGAATTAATTCTAAATTAATTCGTTCGCCCGAATTAAAATCTAATTTTAATTCCACGTCGAAATCCAATTTCGTTTAATATATCGAATATGTTAATTATCGATTAATTCCTAATTAATCGTTATCTCTCTTTAAATGATATTTTATCCTAGATAAAATTTGTTCACAATAAATCCCAGATTAATTTTCTCTCTCCTCTAATTAATCCCAGATTAATTAAAAGTGTGAGTTATACGTCATCGGTGAATCTTTGGGAAGCGACCCATTAGATCCTTGGATTTTTTTACAGTAAATTCGGTCGTCGTACTATCCGAACACGTAATTACCTCATACTACGTTTTACCGATTTACAAGACAAGGTTAGCTTCTAGCAAAGCCATGCCTACCCAATTCTCCGGAAATATCCTTACAGGAATAAAGGATCTGTATCAGGCGTAGTATACACAGTATTACGTATGTCGATCCAGTGTCGGACTGTTACGTTCTAGGCCTAGGGCTGGAGATGTGTCTGCCCCGTACAAAGCACATGTCAGATGTCTGGTAACTAGTCTCTATCTCGGTTAAACATGACCTTGTCATTTTATTCCGATGACTGCAGTACTTAATAGCACCAGTACCGTATCCTACGTGACATCATCTCCACTATAACTAGAGTGATACTTCTGTCTTGACATCACACCCAACACATTACGATTCTCAATATACCCAACATAGGCGTACACAGAACCTGTTAAAGCCTTGGACGACCGCAACCAAAGTATATTGATTGTCGCAAGTATTAGCGGTACAAGTGTCATGTTAAGACCAAATACACCTACCCTGATTTCAGACTTCCATAGACACATAGTCATACTACCAATGGAATTCCGAGGGGTCTATCCAGAGCGAAGCTGTTTCCCATACCATCGATAAAACACAACCTCCTATTACACTTGCATGAGTATCCTATACCCAAATATATGAGAACTATGCCGTTATGCCCTGACAATGCGCACAAGTGCAATACTAGTCTTTTACGTATTTATCGATGTCCAATCTCGATAATACTCTGACTAGGGATATTTAATGATTTATCCTTCGTGGACTGATACTGTCTCATATCATTCTCAATCCAAGAATAAATCATAAGGACCTCTCATCATTTATACATCTAGGTGATCTAATCACAAATGATAAGAGTGCAATCTCCTTTGTCACATAGTTAATTTGTACAACAACACCGTGATCTGTACAAATAGTGACGCTATCGGTCATAAATGTCCAACATGGTCAACTTGGAGGAATTTTTGTATCATACAACATTCATCTTTACTGCAGGTTTTGATATTATCCTTTGTTACTTAACTTCATGTCTCTGATTCATATTACTATAGTTTCTATCATTTCTTATTTGTATTTATTTATCTGTATCTACCTCTTATATCTTAATTTGTTTCCTAAACTCTCATTCTTTATCCTTACTGTAAGTTTCGATTATGGCTCTCTGCTTTACTAATCATACTGCTACTTTGGCCATTTTAAAACCTATTTATTCTCACGGATCTATTCATGTATACACTCGTGGATCTCTACTGACTTTGGGTTGATTTGCCTTCCAAGTTTCTAGGTGATCTCTTTGTCAAATCTCTTATATTAATCTATGCCTATGAGATACGTTCTATCAGAGTAACTCCCTTATCTGGTGTCGTTGGAGGGTATCAAAGGCTAGATAGTACAGGGTTCTATCTTCATCAAATTCACTGGGAATAAGGTAACTAGCCATTTATACTTCTTACTTAGGAATCAGAGTCAGAGTTTGGGTATCTAGAATCCTTTTTGGCATCTAAATCCATTGGGGCTCTCAAGACTACCTGGATTTCTTACTTTCAATTTGTAGTTTGGCTAATCTTTGTTCCTCGGGGATATCCGTCCCCTATAAGAAGATTTCAAAGACTATTGGATTTTTTTTGGAATGATTTCTTGAGTAGGAATGAAATCTTAAGTCTGCTAGGCAACTCTAATACTTGTTGGGGATTTCGTTACTTTCTCTAACTGCCATGGGTTCTTGTATTTTACTTAATGTCCTGGTTTCATATCATCTACTTTATCCTTCTTCTTTTCTAGCATTTTCTTTCTCTTTCTACTTTCTTGGGTGGATATCCTTAAGCTTTTCTGTTTCACTCTATCTTTACATATCTCTGTCTCTAACTGGTTCAAGGTTCTAAGTATCTTTTCTTCTAATTTCCTTTTTCCTCTTTTGCTCTCTAGAATAACTTTCCTTGGAATTTACTATCGGGTTCCCCAACTCACACTGAACTTGGGAAATGATCAAAGATGATTATGGAATGATTTTTATTTTGAGAGGGGAAAAAAATTTGGAGGATATATGAATACTTACTAACCTATTTATGAAGCTTTGAGGATGCACTCGAGGATCGGATACTTGAGAGGTAGTGCCTCATATATGGGTATCCAGGACATACTACGTATACAAGGCCCCAGCACTCTGCCCACTGTAGTCACTGACTCCCTAGTTCGTGCTCTGATACCATCTTTGTAACATCCCCTATCTGAAGATGTTACCGATAGAGGATAGCGATGCTAACCCAATAAGCCTCTGACTCTTTAATTGTGCTATAAACTGTTCAGATGCAATATTATACATGTAAACCATAACTCATTTAAAAATACTTTTACTTCTCATATCTTTGTACTCATAATACTTTACTTTACATACATTAACATATGCTCATAAGGACTCACACTACACTAGTGTATACAAGAAACTTTTACTTGTCACTGACTAGACTCTCATGCTATATGACTCAATGTTGTGGACTCCATCCCTGGTGACTGCATCAGTATCCATCCTCCTTAGCGTGTCCTCCTAGAATCCCTACAAAACAAATACTAGAAGTGGGGGGGTTAGATTGTCGTACGATATAAGTGAGTGGACTAAAACTGAAAACTGAAATAAAAGCTTGATTTCAAAACCATAGTTTTCAATAAAAACATCCTTATATGAAAACTTGTTCTGAAATTTTTATCTTTATGAAAACTACTTTCGAAATTATGGTTTTTGAAAACTATATGCTAAAAATATGGATTCTAAAATCTGTGTATTAAATCTCTAAAAACTGAAAGCTTTTCAGAAATCAATATCTCTGTCTGAAAATCTGGACGTATGAGAGCGTTACGTATCGCCGTCCCCCAATACGCCTAACTAGAGCCAGCAATGCAAATCCATGACTCTGGGGCGTTACGTATCGCCATCCCCCAAAGCATGCCACTACTATCTTAGAAACTGGTAGTCTTCGGGCGTTACGTATCGCCAACCCCTAATCCACAAACTGGAGCTGGGGGTGCGGATCTATGCTACCACCCAAGCTCAAACTAGGGTCTAGGGGTGTTACGTATCGCCGTCCCCCTAGCCTATCTGGAGGATCTGATAGCGTCCCCTCAGTCCTCAACATGTGCACATGCTCTCTGTATCCTTCAATTCCAACTGTATCTCTGTAATAGTTACATACTAGGGTGAGTTTTTACCTCATGCCCCGCAAAATATAAAACATGTTCTCAAAATATATAAGACTCAAACTAAAACATCTGTTTTCCATAAAAACTTCTCAAATCATTATAAATCATGTATGATATAAAAAAAAACTTGGCTAACGCCATAATTACTGGAAAGTAAGTCTGATTTAATAAAATATGAACTAAAAATCAAGTGAAAGAGAAGGTGTCCACTCACAGTGATAAATTTGGCTGGCAATGGGTTCTTGATCGAAGGGCATTACAGTTCCTGCGAATAATCTATGATCGGAATTCGATTAGAATCAATCTAGTGAAATAACCTTGATTTCTTTAAGGATTCATCTGATTACTATATAATTCATGGCTTAAGATATTCATAATTCGATATATGACGTGTGTATTAATTGATACAAATCCCTGGGTGGTTTCTAATGTGTCAGGGAAAACTGGGGGGGGGGGGGGTTGAAACTAATTGGGTAACATTCTGGCCTCACGTCGTGACGTAGGAAGGATCACGCGTCGCGACGCACGATGCCTAGAATTTAGTTTACTGCTTCGTCTCGACGTCCGGAAAACGCCAACATGATTTATTTTACGTTCCTTTACCTCGTATGTAATAATATGGTCATAGGTAGTAGTAAAAACTATTGGTCGTTACACCAGCAACACATAATACCGGTTGATCGTGGATCGAAAAAATGAAACTGATTAGCCATAAACCATCACCTGATATGCTGCATACTCATATGAATTTGCGTAGAATTCCCTCACCACAGGAATAGTTGCTGATGTACACTTCCTGCAGAGCTTTTGCCACTGCTGTGCGGTGAAAATTGAATCAATTTGGGGAAATTATCCAGGGTTAATTTTAAATCTTATTTGAATAGTAGGGATTTTGCCTCATTCCCCTCTCATAACGCTTTTTGGTGGCCGCCGGCTTGAATTTCTCCGTGTCATATGATGGAGTCGTGGCCACTTTACTACAGGATCTATTTGCTACCATTTGGATTTCAATAAAAATTTGGCAGAGTATCCTATATTTTTGAGTCTTTTACCAAATTATCACCCTACGTTATACTAAGCAAGCACTTCAAAACTTCTAACCACTTACTACGTCCCCAAAACTTCACAAGTAATACAACTTCCACACAAAATACTCACAAAAACAATAGTAATCAAAATGAAAAAAAGGGGAGGTGAACCATAGATGCACACGAACTGAGAGTATAAATACCCGAATGATGGTGATTTATGAATAAGATGAGAGAAAAATGAAGTGTTTTATGAGATAATGTGTTTGGATTACTAGTTTTAAGAACTGAAATCGGGCGAGCATTGTGACACGCAACCCTAAAATTGGGGGCTTTTGTGTTAGATTACCGCATCATGATACAAAATATTTTTATGTCGTGACGCGTAAGATTCTAGTGGCTTTGCTCTGTCTCTGTATCGTGACGTGCATGTTGATATTTCGCGACGTGACAGTTTGGTGAGTCGCAATGCACAAGGCTTTAAGAGTGGTCAGGTTTTGCCTCGTTCGTGTTACGATGCAATCATTGATGTCTCGATGAGTGTGTCCTTGCGTCTCTATGAATCGCAGTTTACATCGTGACACACAAGCCTTAAATACTGCCTCATTTCTATTTTGCAGCGCATCGTGATGCATAATTACCGAGTCACGATACATAATTACCGAGTCGCGATGCTCGGGCCTACACTTGGTGGATTGGCTTGCTCTGCCTTAATTACTTCATTGGTGATTTTTCATAAAAAAAAACAACATACAAATTTATCAACACTCATTAAATCATACAGTAAATATAATTAAAATAATTTTTTAAAAAAATAAAAAATTTACATGGGTTGTCTCCTCGTTAGCGCTAAGTTTAACATCTTCAGTAAGACGTGACTGCGTAAAATGCTAGACTGGATTAGCTAGTGTGAAAATTTCTTTTTGACGGTCAATGGGTTCTCCCCAATAGTGCTTATCGTGTTGACAGTTGACCTTGAATGTGTTGTTAGAATTGAGGTCACGTAGCTCAACAGCTCCATATGGTGACACTTGGGTGATGACAAATAGACCTAACCACCGTGATTTCAGCTTGCCAAGAAAATTTTTTTAGCCTTGAGTTATATAATAAAACATGCTGCCCTGGTTCCAATTATTTGTGCACTATTTTCTGATCATGTCATGTCTTGGTCTTTTCCTTGTATATTTTGGAATTTTCATACGTAATCAGGCCGAATTCTTCTAATTCATTCAATTCGAATAGCTGTTTCTCCCCCATTGCTTGAAGATCAAAATTCAACTTTGATAATACCCAGTATGCTTTATGCTCAAGCTCCACAAGCAAATGGCATGTCTTTTCAACATTATTCGATATGGGGACATTCCAATGGGCGTCTTATAAGCTGTTCGGTAGGCCCACAATGTATCATCCAATTTTATGGACCAATCTTTCCTTATTGAACTAACAGAGCGCTCCAGGATTCTTTTGATTTCTCCATTAGAGACTTTGACCTGATCACTTGTTTGTGGATGAAAACTTTTTGAGTAACTCAATATTTAGCTAGAAGTGCATCGAAGTACTTGTTGCAGAAATATATGCCACCATCACTGATGATTGCTTGAGGGGTTCCAAAGCGAGTGAATTATTTTTCTTAAGGAATTTTAATACCACTTTGGAGTCATTAAATAGCAATGTTGTTTCTTCCACCTACTTGGAGACGTAATCTACTTCAACCAGAATGTAGAAGTTTCTTTATGATAGAACAAATGGTCCCATGAATTCGATCCCTAAACATCAAATAATTCAACTTCTAGAATGCTTTAGAGAGGTCCTTCATTCCTTCTAGAGATATTACCTGTCCTTTGGTACCTGTTAAAATGAAGAACAAGTATATGAGCATCTTTAAATAAAGTGGGCCAAAATAAACCTGATTGCAGCATTTTAGCTATGGTATTGTCTCCACTGAAGTGTCCGCCATATGCAGAGGAATGATAGTGATGGAGGACGCTATCAATCTCCTCTTGAGGTAAACAACGCTGTAATAACTGATCAACATATCATTTGAAAATATAGGGTTCATTCCAGATGTAGTGCTTGACTTCAGTGAAGAATTTCTTCATTTACTGATGTGTCTATTCTAGTGGCCATTTTTCTGATACAATAGAGTTCACATAGTCAGCATACCACAAGACTTCTTCATGCATGGTGGTGAACAGTTGGTCATCTGGGAATGTCTCATTTATTTTCTCCTCATTACCAATTGTACCCCCATTTTCATGTCTCGATAAGTGATCTGCAACTTTATTTTTTGTCCTATTCCTATCTCAGATCTCCAAATCAAATTCTTGCAGTAGCAGCACCCCACAGATTAGTCTTGGATTGGCATCCTTCTTCGCTATTAGTTAATTAATAGTTGAATGATCTGTGTAGACTATCACCTTTAGACCTAGCAAATAAGATTGGAACTTATTAAAGGCAAACACTACTATCATCAACTCCTTTTCAGTTGTTGTGAAGTTGAGTTATGCCTCGTTCAAGGTCTTGTTGGCGTAATAAATGGTAATAAAAATTTTCTCCTTTGGCTGCCTCAAGACTACACCCACTATAAAATCACTTACATCACACATTACTTCAAAGGGAAGTGTCCAATCTGGCACTACTATAATGGGAGTAGAGACCAACTTATGTTTCAAGATCTCATAAGCATGGTGGCATTCTTTGGTGAAATAGAAAGACACCTCTTTCTCTAGTAGGTTGTACAATGGTTTGGCAATCTTTTAGAATTCCTTGATGAATCTTTAGTAGAACCCTGCATGCCTAAGAAAACTTCGAATCCCTTTGACGAATGATGGTGGAGGTAATTTCTCTATTGTCTCAATCTTTGCTTTATCTACCTCTGTGAGATCTGATATCCCAATAAGATGCTTTCATGCACCATGAAATGGCATTTCTCCCAATTTAGTACCAGATTAGTGTCTTCACATCGTTTTAGTACATTTCTCAAATTCTATAAATAGTGGTCGAAAGAGTCCCCAAACACTGAGAATTCATCTAGGAAGACTTCCATGCTTTATTCTATCATATTTGAAAAGACGGCCATCATGTATCACTATACGGGCACGTAAATGTACTTTTCTCTTGGTTTTCTAGAGTAATGACTATCTGATTGTACCATGAATGCCCATCTAGGAAACATAAGTAATCATGTCCCGCTAGTCTATCCAACATATGATAAATGAATGGAAGTGGGAAATGATCTTTCCATATGGATTTATTCAGCTTCTTTTAATCCGTACACACTCTCCATCATGTCACTATTCTTGTCGAAATTAGATTATTTTTCTTATTGGTGATTAGAGTCATTCATTTTTTCTTAGGCACACACTGTATAGGGCTTACCCAATAGCTATTGTATGACACAGAAATTGGTGACGCTGTTCTAGGATCGCGGCCAAGTTGGGAGTACGGAATAGCCCGCAGGGGAACTAAACGGGAGAAATAACATGGAGTCGCAACCCGATATGAACCGAGAAAATGATTTAAGGCCGCACTCACCCCTCGCAAGGGAAGACCTCAAACCGTTAGGTTCGGAATGGTCCCTTTCTTATGTCACTTGCAATGATATGATTTGTGCAATAAATTAACCGAATCTATGCAATATATATGTGCTCAAGGGTAACTTAGATCTAGTTCGTATTCATCAAAGTAAATCCTATGTCTAAGTTCGCATGCTTTAAAAGTAAGTCACTATAACGGCAAACATACAGTATCACACAACGAGCGTGTTAAATCATCCAATGCAACAATATATGAATAATCAATTAATCGCAAACATAAACTAAATTCCTAACGAAAGTAAAGAACTAAATAATGTATAGAAAAATAACATAATCATACTTAAAAAATAAACAACATACTAGACTAAATCTTACTTAAAGACTAGATAACAAACTAGCAACCGAATCATGCTCGAATACAAGGTTGGATGAAATGAAACATATGTGTCTCTCAAGCGGTACGTGGCATTGTATCCCGTACTACCGTCCATTCGGATTCAGCTACGAAATTTATGTATGGGTTTCCATCCAATATACCACAAGAGAGAACACATATTTCGTTTATCCGGAAATCACATCATGTACCAATCCATAATTCTCATATGTAATAAAGTATTAAAATAAATAATTATGAAAGATAATAAATAAAGAAGGTGCGCTCAGGTCAACCTATTTTATCGTCTCTCGAAAGCGCGTTACATGGTCGTCAGAAGGGTTAATGCTCTCCAACTCTTCCGGTTTACTTGTTCAACATTTTCCTTCTCTGTTTTGCTGTTTGGGCTGCTGTTTTCAATCCGTTTCACTGCTATTTTCACTATATTTTCTGGTCACTGTTTTACGAAAAGTATGGGACTATTTTAGGTTTTTATGAAGGGTATTGGGTTGCGGTTTTTGTCATTGTTTTGAGGCAATTTTTGGATTGTTTTCAGTGCAGTTTTGGGGCTGTTTTGGGGCATTTTCAGGAGCCAAATATACGGCAAACTAGACAGTTTGAAAGGGCTGTGTACGTGTAGTGCAGAGGGGGAGCAGTTTCGGTGATTTACGGCAGTGAATGACTACTTCTACGGGGGTTTTTATACGGCTATTTTGGGGATACAGTGAAGGGTGTTTTCGGTGATTTGTGAGGCAATTCAGGGACAATTTAGGCGTGCAGTGAGGGATAGACAGTAGGTCAGTTACGCGGCTATTTCAGGGAGGATTTAAGGGGGTGTATGGCGTGCGGTTTTGGCAATGTGTAGGGGTATTGTACGACAATGGAGGGCAGTGCAGTGAAGGGATTATACGGCAATGGATGGACTGGTTTGATGGCGGTTTATTGGACAACAATGAGGGCTTTTTCTATACTTTTGGCGTGAATGCACTAGGATCTTGGATGCGTGGTAAAGGCTTCTTTTTATAGGCAAAGGGATGGGGGCTATCCTTGTTTGAAAAGGAAAGGATTTGTGTAATTATTGGAGTTATTTTTAATTATTATGTGATAAGAAAAAATCTTTTAATTAAGCAAGTGATTTGATTTAATTTGATTTATTCTCTTTTATTTAGGGATATGATTTGATTTAATTAGGCAAGGCATCCATGGGATTTCTTAAATTTAGGAAAGGGAATTGGCTTGATTATGTGTTTAATGTGTTATTTTATTATTTAAGAAGGCTATGGGCGTATGGCTTGCTCTTGTTTGGGCGTGTGGCTTGGTCCATTTAGTGGGCTTGGTGTGGGGCTTAGTGGTGTGTGGGCTTGGTGTGTGTCTTACGGGGCTTTGGGCTAAGGATGTGTTTTGAAACAGAGGTCCAACAAGCGACCCGAAGCTAATCCAGCGAATTAAATCCAATAATGTGTCAATTCTTGACTATTTTCTTCCGACGTCCGTTTCCCGTGGCTTCCACAATCTAAAGAGGTAATGCCTCTAAACGAGACTGATTATCGGGACTTATGTGCAAAATTGTAGTGCCTACAACTATCATAGATGGGGTATATGATACATGCATCCAACCACTTTATGATTTCTTTCTTCACCACTTTCTTCATTTTCAGATTCAACCTTCACTGATGTTCCACTTTAATAATATATTCATCATTCATCAGGATTTTATTCATGCAGAATGATAGACTGATCCCTCAAATATCTACTATAGTCCAGCCAATAGCTCTTTTGTGCTCCCAAAGCACTCATAACAATATGTCCTCATATACCACAATTAGATAAGGTGTAATAATAACAGGTAAAGTTGAAGAGTCCTCCAAATATGCATACCTAGGTGGCTTGGAAGTGGTTTAAATTCCAGTTGTGGTGGTTCTTCTATCGAGGGTTTGACTCGCCTTTTTGTTGGTAGTTCCAAGATTTCTACCCATGTTGTCAGTCTAGAGTGAGGGGTTGCATCCAGATAGTTCATGCATTCCAGAATCTCCTCATTTATCTATTTGTAAGAAATATTTGTAATGTATGCTTCAAGTTTTTCAGTTAAGGATTGCATCGCATATGCGTTCTGGATGGTACTTTTTATTGTGTCAAGTCTAAAGCAGTCTCTATCTCCTTCATCATTGGGTAATTTCAGGGCTTTAAACATATTAAAAGTTACTTCATGGTCTTGAACCCCCATGGTTAGCTCTCCCTTCTACATATCTATGATGGTACGACCTATTGCCAAGAATGGTCTACTAAGGATGATGGGTACCTCTTTATCTTCCTCCATATCTTGCACAATGAAGTCTTGAATTTATCCACCTTGACAAGAACGTCTTCTACCACTTCTCTTGGGTATGTGAGCATTCTATCAGCAAGTTGGAGAGTGACTAAAGTGGGTTTTGCTTCTCTTATATGGAGTCTCATGTAGATAGATAAAGGCATCAAGTTAATCCTATCACCCAAATCACAAAAGCCTTACCAAAATAATGGTTCTCTATAGTGCAAGGACTGGTGAAGTTGTTAGGATCCTTTAGTTTTGGAGGGAGCTTTCAATGAATGATGGCACTATATTCTTTTGTAAGTGTTACGGTTTCGAAATCACCCAATTTTCATTTTCTGGATAGAAAATCCTTCTTGAACTTGGCATAACTGGGCATCGGCTCTAGTGCTTCAACAAATGGGTTGTTTATATGTAATTTTTTTGGAAATCTTTAGAAATCGAGTGAACTGCTTATCCAACTTGTGTTTCTAGAGACGTTATGGAAAATATGGTGGTGGAATTAATCTTTCTTGATCACTTTCTCTTGTCTCCTTATCATTTGTCTTCGGATCCACTTCATTATGCTCATTTCTCGTCGGATTTCCTCATTATGTGCTGTGACTCGAACATCTTTATCAATTAAAGTATTTCTCTTCAAGGTGATAGCTTGGCATTGTTCCTTTCCTCCGCTCCTTGGATTTAGATATTTTTCGCTAGGAATGGAGCCTTGCGGTCTATAGCTATGAGCATTGGCCAGTGTCTCAATTGATTTTCTAGTGTCTTTAAAGGTGCTGCTTGACTTTGAAACAAAGCATCATATTTGGCTTCTTGTTTTTTTTGCATCTCGGCAAGAAAATCTTCTATTCCAGGCTTCTTTACATACCATGTCCTTTATTCTGCTGTTGAAATCCAGAGGGAGGATTAGTCCTTTCATATGGTCCATACCCAGAATTATTGTTCCATGTATAGTTAGGGTGATTCCTCTATGATGGGCTGTAAGTGTTGGAATAAGGATTGTGTCCTTATTTTTTGAAATTGCTAACATAGTTTACAGACTCTCATGTGAAATATAGGTCTCTACATCTAGTCCTCCTCCATATAGTGTACTTGTAGATCCACCATTGTTCATAGCTTGCATGCTAAAAATCTCCAAACATTTGCAGATTTGATTTAGCTTGGCACTCACAGCAGTGTTGACTCTTACCTCATGGATCCCTGATACTCGATGAGACATACTTCTCTTTGTTGGCCATGAGGAGTTGTTGTTAGCCATTTCTTCTATTAAATCTCAACCTTGATTCTCTTATTTTTCCTATTAATACACCTCCAGCTGCTGAATTTACTGTTGTCTTCATCATTATGCTAATCCCATTATAGGAAGTTTGGAATTGTAGCCACTTTGTAATCTCATGATAGAGATATTTTCGAAGTAGTTCCTTATATCTTTCTTATTCCTCGCAGAGGGATTTAGAATCTTGTTGCACAAAGGATGTGATGTCCTTTCTCAACTTCGTTGTTCTGGATGTGGGATGTATTTTTCAAGGAACTTGGTAGCAAGGCCATTCCAAGTTGTGATGGATCCTGCTGGAAGCGAATGAAGCGAGCCTTTAGCTCTATCTCTTAAGGAGTATGGAAATACACGTAGGCGCATTGCCTCTGTTGCCCCTCAGTCGTAGTTGAATATCCTACAAACTTTTAGGAAGTTACTGATTTTAGAATCAGGGTCTTCAATTGCACTTCCCCTAAATTGGACCAATTTCTATATCATTTGAATGTATGTCTTGATGTCATAGGCGTTTGTAGGCAGGGGTGGTAGAATAATACAAGATATGAAGCAGTCAACCACCATAATCATTCTATCTCAAATTGGATTTGGTGGTGCTGCTTCCAAAAGTTTCGGTTCCTAAATATTCATGTTGAGTTTTGCTTTTTGATCTTCTCGTATTTCTCTTCTCAATTGCCTGAGAGTTCTTTCGATTTCTAGGTCAAGCGGATGAAACTCTCAACTTTTGTTTCTTCTCATGTATTTCTCCAAGAACCTGAAATAAAAATAAAAATAAAAGAAAAATATTTAGACACCAGTAAAATAGCTAGCCTTAAAATTAAAAATAAAGATAAATAAGTCCCCGACAATGGCTCCAAAAACTTGATCGCGGTTTACACACGTTACGTAAGCGCACGTATCGCTCAAGTAGTATAAAATATATCGATACTATGAGGACTTATTACTTGTGCTATTAATTATTGAAGCTAATTTTCTACAAGCATCTAATTGAAATTATTTGTAGTTGTTGGTTGGATAGTAATTTTATCTAAAATAAATAAATAAAACTGTGATAGATTTTAAAGTTAATCAATGATATTAAAATATCTAGTGTTGTGAATCTTCCCAATATTTGTTTAAAGATGAATTGATTACCATATACTTGTGCAATATGTTGACTTAATAACCTAGAACACAAAGGTATCCACAAGCCTCTTTCGATGGTCAAATATAAATATTCAAAGTAACTTAAGTAACTATATTTCTATGTTAATTAAGAAACCCAAATTCATTAAGGTCAAGTTCCCATTATGGCTACACATGCCCTACAAGTATATTTCTATCCTCGAGGGAATTCTCGTAAAATGAGGTCGCATGCTACTGAATCTAAGGCTAAACCTAAAATAAATTTGTTAAGTTCATCTAAGTTTACCACAACAATCTTACTGGTGGTTAATCAACAAGAAGAATTAAGATCTAAATTCAACAAATAAGTCAAAACATCACATAAAATATAAAGTAATTCAATTTATAAAATCGTCAATTTTGGATTTCATCATAACCATAGATAATGTATTTAGTTACAGCACAAACACATAGCTGAGATTACAAAATAAATAATCAATGTAAACAAAACATCATAAAAGAGAAGGAATTAATAAACTTTATTGAAGATCAAAGCCTTTCTCTTCTTTAATTTTGAATCCCAATGCTATATGATGCTTGATGTGTTTTTCCTTCACTCAAAAATCACTTTGGAAGCTCTGGAAGTAGGGTTTAAGACTCTATCAAAGCTTGCCTCTAAGGCTTAGAATGAGCTCTCTTATATAGGGGCTTTGGTTTATTCTTTACCAAGCTTACTGGAATCTTGTAATGCTTGGGCACATCACGACCCATAAGATCCAGCGTCCCTATAACGACTGGTAATTTTGACTACGCTTACACTACAGGATGAGTGTTAGTAATATAAATTATGTTTGAACACTTTTACACTAATGAAATGACCTTAGGGATAATCAGTAAATTCTTCAATATTCCGATACAATATGGTACGATGTTCTACTCCGACTGCTCATGGTATTTGGGCTGTAACTTTCACATACAAACTAAGCTTCTTAACTTTCTAAAAGCTAAGATTGATACCTATAACGTCACCGTTGAATATTATTTCAAATGAAAATCAAAAGAATGTTAAAATTGATATTTTTATGACTTCTATAGTGATTTCGGGAAAATACTAGAAACGAGTGATGTGGCCTAACCCTTGCCACTCATTTGCAAAAAAAAACAAAAAAAAAAAATCATTATTATGCCCTATAAATTAAATAGTATTCATCCACCCCTTCCTCAAGTCAAAATAAACGTGAGAAGCTCCCCATTCTTTAGAAAAACAAGTTATTTTATTTTTTCATTTTCTCATCATTTTCGAGTAGTAAGTGATGGTGCCAAAATTACACTTATGCACAGTAAGCTTTCTATCTTATTTTCCTCCTCTAATTTCAGTTTTGAGCTTGATATATGAGAGCCTTAAATTTGCATCTTATGAACCCTAGGATTTTGGATTGCTTAATTAGCTTTAATTGAGTTGATATCATGTATGATTGTGTATTTCTTGATAATATAAGATTGGAATCATGCATTTCATGTGAAGGGGGTGGCCAGGTGTACGACACAGAACTTGGGCGGCGTATGCTGTTCTAGACTCAGGGCCTAGTTGAGAGTACGAAGTAGTCCGCGGGGAACTAAACCGGAGAATAATGGAGTCGCCACCCGGTGTGAATCGGGACAAAGATTTAATGCCGCACTCACTCCTCGCAAGGGAAGACCTCAAACCGTGGGGTTCAGAATGGTCCCTTACTTATGTCATTGTGATGATATAATTCGTGCAATAAATCAACCGTATCTACTCAATAATCATGTTCAAGGTCACCTAGATCTAATATGCTTTCGCTAAATAAATCCTAATCTTAGTTTGCATGCTTGAAAGTAAGTCTTTAAACAACAAACACGCAATATCACACATCAAACATATTGAGCCATCAAACCAACACAAATAAATAATTATTTAAACATGGATATAAACTAGACTAAACATCATGCATAACGAGTAAAGGAATGACATGCCTAAATAACATAACCATGCTTTAAAATTAAATAACAAAACTAAATTAAATCATGCTTAAATTAATAAATAAACAACCTAGAACTACAACATGCTCAAATACAAATTTGGACGATACGAGATACGTGTATCTTATGTGGTACGTGGCATTGTATCCCAAGTGTAGACCATACTACCGTCCATTCGGAATCGGATATGAAATTTACGTCTGGGTTTCCATCCGATATACCACAAAATGGAACACATGTCCCGCTCATCCAACAATCAAATCATGCCTCAAACGACTCTCATACAATTATATATCCAAAATAAATAAAATAAAATGAAAGAAGATAAGTAAAAAGCTGCCCTCAGGTCTAACCTCTTTTGTCGTCTCAAGAAAGGGCGTTACACGTCCGTTGGAAGGGCGAATGATCCGATACTTTTTCGATTTGTTTACTCAATGTTTTTCCTCGTTGTTTTGATGCTTGGGCTGTTGTTTTAAATCTGTTTTGCTGCTGTTTTGCTGCTGCATTTCAGGTCATTGTTTTGGTCGATTAGTGGACTGTTTCGGGTGATTTGGGAGGCCAAAGGGGTGCAGTTTTTTGGTAATTTTTAGGGGGGTCTTGTGCAGTTTTTTAGTGCAATTTTTAGGTGTTTTGGGGACTACTTTGAGGGCTAAAATCACTGCAAAAAATGGCAGAACAGAGGGCTGATTTGCAGCAGTTCAAGGTGCAGTGGGGGGCGTTTTTGGGGCTGTTTTGGATGTGGAATTGGGGCTATGTTTGGGGGGATGATTTACGGCACTTTGGGGCTGTGTTGGAGGCTTATTTCTGCGTGAATTAGGGCTGTCAAGGGTGGCAAAAAATGCGGCAAAGGGGGCTTTGTTTAGGGTGTTGGGCGTGAAGGCTGTAGGGAATGGAGGTTGGATGCGGCAAAGAGAGATGATTTGGTTTGAAGGTGCGGTAATGGAGGCTTGAAGGAGATGCTTTGGGGCGTGCAAGGGAGGCTTAAAAGAGTGCTCTAGGCGTGTGAGAGAGATATGTGAGCTAGGGTTGTGAATGAGGGTGAAGGTCTCTTTTTATAGGCAAATGGTGAAGGCTTTCCTTATACGACTAGGAGTAGGATTTCTATTGATGATGACATCTCCTTAATAAGGAATTGATCTCCTTATTTGGGGTGGTGATTGGATTTGATTTGGTAGGGATTTGATTTGATTTCTTTTATTTAGGTAAGGATTTTACAAGATTTTAGCATGTGATAAATATGCATTTACCTAAATAGAGATGTGTTTCGGCATGAATCACCCCTCATTGGGCGTGGACTTCGGTTTGACTTGGTGGGCTTGGGTATTTTGGGTTTGGTTTTGTGTTTGGTAAATGGTTTGTGGGGTCTTGGGCCTAAGATAAGCTTTGAAACGGAAGTCCAACAAGCAGCCGAAGCTAAACAACTCAGATAAAATCCAACATAATTATATTTTCCAACTTTACCCTTCCAACATCTGTTTCCTGCGACTTTCATGACTAAAGAGGTAGTTGTCTCCATACGAGACTCATCATCGGGCTGATATGCAAAAATGCAATGCCTACACCAGGTGTGTAATTATTTTTAATGGGTGAGTTGTGGTTCCTTTGATGGAGGTTGATGATGTTGTGTGACAAGTATGATGTAGTGTGATAGAAGAATTTGAGTTAGTGTTGAAACTTTTAATGGATTTTGTATCCATGCTTTGATTTATAGTATTTAAGAGGTTGGGGATTGAAGTTGGCCCTTGTGTATGAATATTGAAGTTTAAGAGATTTGCCTATATAATATGATACTGTGATGGTGGGGATTGTTAGACAATTATGACCCATAGAGTCACTATTTGTAAAATACATTATGGTTTTTGTACAAATTAATTATGTGACTATGGAAATTTCTATTTTTTCATTTCGTAATCGGATTACTTAAACATAAAGTGATAAAAGTCCTTATGATTAGTTCAAGATTATAAGATATGAGACAATATCAATCCACTAAGGTTTAATCATTGAATATCCCTAGTCGTAGTATTATTGAGACTGTACATCGATAATGCAGAATCGACTAGTATTGCACTTATGCGCGTTGTGGGAGCATAACAGCATAGTTCTCATATATTTAAGTATTAGATACTTATGCAAGTGTGATGGGAGGTTCTGTTTGCCGATGGTACGGAAACATCTTTGGTTCGGATAGATCCCACGGAATCCCATTGATTGTATGATAATTTGTCTATGGGAATCCGAATCAGGGTAGGTGTACTTGGTCTTAACTTGAGACTTGTATCGCTAATACTTGCGACAATCATTACGCTTTAGTTTTGGTCTTCCGAGACTTTAACAGGTTATGTGTACACCTCTTATGGGCTTATTGAGAATCGTAGAGTATTGGATGTGGTGTCAAGATTGAAGTATCACTTCAGTCATATGAAGATGATGATCACGCAGGGATACACAACTGGTACTCTAATGTGTTGCAACCATCGGGATAATATGAAAACGTCATGATTATCTGATTAAAGAGACTAGTTGCTTATGATCCGATATATACTTCGTACGGGGCAGACACTATTCCAGCCCCAGGCCTTGCATATGACATCAGATACTGGATCGCTATATGCAATACTACGTATTCTACTCCTGACATAGATTATATATTCCAGTAAGAATATTTCTGGAGAATTGGGTAGGCACGGTGCTTTGCTAGAAGCCAACCATATCTTGTAAATCGGTTAGCACGTAGTACGAGGTACGCACTTAATCGGATAGTCCGATAACCGGATCACTTCCAACATATCCAGAGGTCTATTGGGTCGCTTCCCAAAGATTCACCGATGATAAACATTCGTAGAAACCGTTTGAATTTTGAATACAAAAATAGGGCCCACTTCACATGTGGTAGTTGAGAGAGTGGTTGGCATTTATGCCAAACCACCAAATTTCCCAACTACCTTGGAATGGTTTTGGTGAAACCATTTACCCAACCATATTGTTTAGGTGAAAAGGGTAAATTGGTTTTCACCAAAAGCCTTCTCTCTCTCATTTGGAAAAAAATCACACAACACAAACCCTAGCTTCAGCACTTTGGGCGTGAGCTTCTCATTATCCTCTCTTTGATTTTGTGGCAAAATTATTCAAAGCTAGGACTTCAAAGATCAACAAATGTGATAGGGAAACAACTCAAAGCTTGGAACCAACATTGAAAGGATGGATATTGGAGATCACTTGTTAAAATTTTAAATTCCAATCTGTTCATTGTAAGTATATTCCGCAACTTATAATGATCTTTATCACACACTTTCATGCTTATTAGATCCTTGGCATGTTCTAGGAACACTAACAATGGTATCAAGAGCCAATTTTAAGCATGAAAAATTCTAGGGTTCTTGAGACTTTAATTTGGGGTTTTTATGTTTTGAGCATGATTTCTTCAAATTGATGGTTTGAGCATGTTTAGATTATGTTAACTTAGACTTTGAGAAATATTGATTGGATCAAAATTTCAAATTCCCCTTAGCATGGCCGAATGTTGGACAACTCGCTGCACTTTGATTTTTTGATTTTTACAACATTGGATGTGTTTAAATGCATGATAAAATGTTGATTGTTGGTTTGATTAGATTGGAATCAAAGTCAATAATGTTTATGTTAAATTCAAAGAGCATGTTGAGCATCAAAATGATATGTTTTGCTTCAATTTGTGTTGAGCATAAATTGATTAACTTAAGCATGATTAATTAGTTATTTGATGTTTTGGAAATATTAAGGTTAATTAATTAATTATGGCTAGTACACTTTAATTATAACAATTAAAATATTTGGAATATTAAAATTATAATAATTGGCCTTTTAAAGTTTATTGGGCTACAAATGTGTATTTCGGCTTAATGGGCTTGGTTTGACCAAGTTTGGTTTTGGACTTTTGGATTGGATCCAATTGGGCCCAAAACCAATTCCATAAAGTTCAAATGCATCACTTGGCCCTTTAAAGAATTTAATTGGGCCTAATGGGCCTAAATTGATTTGTTGGCAATATGGTGATTCCTATTGGTCCTTGGCATTTTGGGTTTGATCCATTATGGCTAAAGCCTATGCCTTAAGAATCAATTAAAAGCCCATTGAACTTTAATTAAAATGGCATTGGATGTTATTGGCCTTTGAGACCCATCAAGATTGGAATTGGAATCAAAGTCTTTTAGGCATATAAATAAGTGTAAGTGTTTAACTTGGAATTAAATTTGAATTAGTATTGAATACAAATAAATTAGATTTAAAGTTGTAGTTCGATATAATTCAAGAATACGTACTTATAAGTATTTATTCTTAAACGAGTTGGACTAGCACAAATCAAATCGTTGTTTGAACATTGGATGGTCATTAATTCAAAAATTAATTAATTGGATTAGATTGATTGAATAAAATGCTTTGTATGAATACATGAATGTGTTGTATGAATAATGTATATCGGATGGATATTAGAAGGGTGAGGGCAATTTTCGAAATTGTAATAATTTTAGAATTTATTAATTGGACCTACGTGTCCAGCCTTCTATCTCTTTACTCTTTGTAATTCTCTTCTCACCAATTCCCCTCAATGTTAATGAGGTTTCTTTATTGTATTATGTAATTTGGTAGAAGTTAGAATAGTTCTAGCCGAGGAGAGGAAAGAGAGTGATTTGTTCTAGGAATAATTTGTGAGATATTCACCGCATATCATTATTAATTTATTTATCGTGCCTTATTATGCTTTTAGAATGCATGCTTAAGGGTGTATGATGAGACCTAATCAAATATAATTAATTGGTTGCCAATTACGCGAAAAACCCTCAACAAATATTAAGCGTTTTCCTTCCGCATTGGTTTGTTGGCCAAAGTCAAGACCTTTTTCCATCGAGGATGTGTTTGAATCATAAAGGCTTTGTTCCATATCACATGCTTTGGGCAAGTTGTGATTTGTTGGCCAAAGTCAAGATCACTTCTTGTTCATTGACATGGATTACGAAGCTTTCCAAGTCAATGGGTCCTGTAATCATTAAGCTGCTTGAGCTAGATCTTTGGAAGACTCATAGCGATGACAACTCCACTGCTCAGTCCATTATGCTTGTTGCTATGACTCAGCAATTCCGTCGACAGAACAAGGGATTGGATCCCTATAACATGTTGGCGAAGTTGCACGATCTTCATCGATCTAATCTTAGATCACAAAGATATGAGTTACAGAAGAAGCTCTTTCGTGCTCGCATGTCATACGGTATGTCTGTTGAGCACCATATGTCACAGATGATTGCTGACATCGATCAGCTGACACATATGGGTATTTTCTTCGAGGCTGAGACTTCGATATATTTGATCTTAAAGTCTCTCCCCGCACTTGGAGTGGGTTCATCATGAACTACAATATGATGAACCAAGATGATACTCTTGGAGAGTTAATGTCCATACTGAGAGAAGTTGAAAATGAGCTTTTAAAGGGCAAGAAGCGCGAGGCGCACTTCGCTTCAACATCTAAGTCGCCAAGGGCTTAGCCTAAGGCGACTGGAGGTATCAAGAAGAAGAAGAAGAAGGGCAATGCCAAATCGTCAAAGACTTCTGGGAAGTCAAGAGACAAATCCCAAGATGTCTGCCTGTAGTATGGCAAACGGGGTCACTAGAAGCGTGACTGCTGTGAGTACAAGGCACAGATGAAGGAAAAAAAAGTGGGCAAGGCACCGACTTCAGGTATGTTTGTTATTGAGATAAACATATCTACTACTAGTTCTAAAAATTGGATTTTTGATTCTGGTTGTGGTACTTATATATGTACTGATGTGCAGGATCTGCAGATTAGTAGGAAACTGGCCTTAGGGGAGATTGATCTACGCGTTGGATATGAGACACGAGTCGCCGTTTTGGCAGTTGGCACTTTTGTTTTAGAACTGCCCTCGGGGCATGTACTTAAACTTTTAGACTGTTATTATGTACCTAGTTTGACTAGGAATATTATCTTTGTATCTTGTTTGACCCAATGCGGGTACACTTTTATATTCCGAAACACTGAGTGTTTTGTTTATAAAGATGATTTTGAGATATGTTCTGCTGATGCTAGTAATGGTCTTTATATTTTGAATATAAATCAATCTCAAACATATAATGTAACAAATAAAAGGCTTAAAGTAAGTAACAAAGATGAAACTTATATGTGGCATTGTCGTATGGGACATATTAACAAGATTCACATATCCACACTTTCGAATAGTGGGTACTTGGACGGATTTGATCCAAATTCATATGACGTCTGCGAATCTTGCTTATTAGGCAAAATGCCTAAAACACCTTTTAGCGCAAAGGGTGTATGTGCCACTGAACTGTTAGCCCTCGTTCATAGTGACGTTTGTGGGCCCATGTCTAGCTAGGCTAGAGGTGGATATGAATACTTCGTAACCTTTACGGATGATGCATCATGTTATGGTTATGTGTATCTTATGAGACACAAGTCGGAAACCTTTGAGAAATTTAAAAAGTTTCGACACGAAGTAGAAAAACAGACCGGCAAAAGTATTAAGACATTATGGTCGGACCGTGGTGGAGAATACTTGAGCAATGAGTTTCTTGATTACTTGAAAGTGTATGGTATTCTTTCACATTGGACTCCTCCCAGAACACCCCAGTTAAATGGTGTGTCCGAACAGAGAAACTAAACTTTATTGGAAATGGTAAGCTCTATGATGAGTCGCACAGAGCTACCTATTTCCTTCTGGGGATATGCATGGAACAGTGTAATACTTATTTTGAATAAGGTTCCGTCAAAGTCTGTTCAACAGACTCCGTATGAGATATGGACAGGAAAGAAATCGGGTTTCTCATTCCTGAAGATTTGGGGATGCTGGGCATACGTTAAACATTTGGAAGGTACCAAACTATGATCCAAATCGGATAAATAACTAATTGTAGGTTATTGATAAGTGCATGAAAATGTACTTTGAAACGTCACTTATTCGAGTTTTTTGTTAAGTATTTAGTAATATATCTTATATTTTATTATATAATTTTTATTTTTATTAAATTAGAAAGTATTTATTATTTGAGTTAATTTAATAATTTTCTATTTATTATTGTAGGAATTGGAATTGGAGAGGGAAAATAAGGAGAGGTCTAGCTTGTTTTGGTGATTGGCTTTACAAAATAACAAAAGAAGATAAAAGAGGACAAATGGAAATAAGCCTTTCACGTGAATAATGGTAGGGAAATTGTTGATTATTTTAAATTGGAAAGAGAATGTGGGCCCAAGTTGCCAAATTATTATGGGTTAAAGAAGAAAGTTGGCGTGAAAGACAAAAGGAGAGATGAGAGTTGCAAAATTTGACCAGTCAACAAAAACTTTGACGTGGGGCCCATGTGATTTAGCTTCCAAATTGCTATTAAAATCTACAAAAACGCGAAAAAGAGAGAAGAAAAACTAGGTGGGGCCGGCTTGTTGATTTTGTTACTTGATAAATAAAGTCTAAAGAAGAAAAGTGGTGAATTGGAAAAATCAAAGAAGAAAAGAAAGGTGGGGCCAAGAGAAGAGTTGCAATTGACCAAAATAAAGCATAAAAAAAATGAAGTTTAATTGATTGACTTGGAAAGAATCACGTGGGCCATAGGATTGTATTAGCTTTCAATTTCTCTTATTATAAATACATGAAAAAAGCGCATGTGAAGGGAGCTGCGTCAAGCAGCCCAAGCTGCGCAATTGTAAAAAAAAAAGAAGAATCTGCTGAGTGCCGAGAGAAAGAGTTACATTAAACAAGCATTACCGAGAGCAAACAAAGGCAGAGGAGTGCCGAGAAGAATAACGAGAGAGAGAGAGAGCAGTCTGCGCATGTGAAGGGGAGCTGAAGGGTCACAATGAGTTATTTTAATGCAAAGGCCGTTCGCAATCCAGAGAGCAGAGTTAATGATCCATTCGATGTCCCTCCAATCCCTCTCTAATATTTCTTCCTTCGGCATGCGGAACTAACCCCCTAAAGCAAAGCTAAGGGCGAACTCTTGTACCCTATTATTTTCTTTTGTTATTTGATTCGTGGATGGTTTTAATCGTTTAATATAATAATTATTTTATTCTTCTTGTTATTCTTTTGAGTATTTTGATTTGAAAACTATATTTTATTAATTGGCATATAGATTTAGTCATGCTTTTTCTATGTGTTATTAGTAAAATTAGTTGAGTTTGGTTAAGGTTGTTTTGCGAGTTCATCATTTGCTGCCGTATTGCCCGAGGGTATATTGTCGTCATTGGATAGGTTGTAACGATAACCTTGTGAGTTGTGAACGTAGAGAAGATTAAATAATAATTACCTTAGAACTTTAATTTGAGTAGAATTGAATATCCTCCGATTGTGGGTTTGGGACGTGAAATCCTCAATTGTGTAATAAAATGAATTAATAACGGAATATAAGTAATAGGTACAAGAGGGAACCCTGATGCTTTGCTACTTCTCTCCATTGATAAAATCTTTAAAGCTTTCGTAATTTTTAAGTTACATCGCTTTTAATCTTTTCTTTAATTTAGTTATTGCTGAAAGTTCTTGACTGAGTGAATCAGTTTCATTGTAACCATCTCTCTGAGGAATCGACACCCCAGCTATACTGCGATAGCCGCGAGTCATATTTGGGCGTAATCAGTTATCCTATGGAAACCAAAGGATATTACTTTTACAACCCACAAGAGAACAAAGTATTTGCTACTCTACATGAAGTTTTCCATGAGAGGGAATTCCTTAATGCTGTGGTTAATGGGAGGAAAGTAGAACTCGGTGAAAATCGGAGTGATACTGTTCCTGGCACAGAATCCTTAACGGATAAGAACAGTTCATCAGGGATGAAACTGTACCACTACCTTCGAATACACAAGAACCGCGTAGGTCGCAGAGAGTTAGAAACCAACCTGAGAGGTATGGTTTCTGATCTCACCTCATGTGGATGTCAATCTTATTGAGGAAGACGAACCAGCTACGTATGAGGAAGCGATACAAGATATCGACTCCACTTTATCGCAAGAAGCCATGAAGTCCGAAATGGATTCCATGTACACCAACCAAGTTTGGACACTGGTTGATGCACCAGAAGACGTAAAGCCTATTGGTTGCAAGTGGATCTTCAAGAAGAAGACCGACATTGATGGCAACATACAAACATACAGAGCTAGGCTTGTAGCGAAAGGTTATCGTCAACGACATGATGTCGATTACGATGAAACATTTTCACCAGTTGCCATGATTAAATCCATTTAGATTATGCTTGCTATTACTGCATATTTCGATTACGAGAAATGGCAGATAGACGTCAAAACCGCTTTCATTAACGGAAATATTTTGGAGGATGTTTATATGCAACAACCTGAAGGTTTTGTCACACCAAAACTTACAAACAAGGTTTGTAAGTTAAATCGATCCATTTATGGATTGAAGCAAGCATCGCGTTCTTGGAACCAACATTTTGATAAGATCATCAAAGAATATGATTTCATTCAAAACGTGGATGACCCTTATGTATATAAGAAGGTTAGTGGGAGCGCACTGACATTCATTGTCCTTTATGTTGATGATGTATTGCTTATGGCAATGACATTCCCATGCTACAATCGGTGAAAGCTTGGCTTTCATTAAAATTCTCAATGAAATATTTGGGGAAAACGGCCTATATTCTAGGAATAAAGATCTATAAGGATTGATCTAGAAAGCTGTTTGGACTCTCCCAGAGCACGTACATTGACAAAGTGTTGAAGCGATTCAACATGGAGCAGTCCATGAGGGGACTGTTGCCAATGTCACTCTATCTAAGGACATGTGTCCTAAAACTAAAGATGAGAGAGACAACATGAGTCAGATCTCGTTCGCTTTGGCAGTCGGATCGATCATGTATGCTATGATATGTACGCGACCTGATGTCTCGTATGCTTTGAGCATGTGTTGTCTCTATCAGGCCGATCCAGGTGATGGTCACTGGATGGCGGTTAAGAATATCTTTAAGTATCTTAGACGAACTAAGGATGCCTTCTTAATCTATGGAGATGGAGAACTTGAGTTAACTGGGTATACCGATGCAAGTTTCCTAACCGATAAAGACGACTCTAAGTCACAATCTGGGTACGTGTTTTATTTGAACAAAGGAGCAGTAAGCTAGAAATCTTCCAAGTAAGAGACTGTTGCCGATTCAACAATAGAAGCGGAGTACATTGCTGCAGCTGAAGCAGCAAAAGAGGCAGTTTGGATCCGTAAATTCCTAATTGGATTAGGAGTAGTTCCGTTAGCAGCTGAGCCCGTTCCATTGTATTGTCATAATAACGGGGCTATAGAGCAGGTTGAGGAACCGCGGTCTCATCAATGATCCAAGCATGTTCTCCAACGATTCCACTGATTCATGAGATCATACATCGTGGTGATATGAAGATCGAGAAGGTCACATCAGATGACAATATTGCAAATCCACTGACGAAAGTTATTTCACAGCAAAAGTTTGAGCGACATGTACATAGTTCAGGTGTTAAATGCTTGAGTGATTGGCTATAGGAAAAGTGGGAGATTGTTAGATAATTATGACCCATAACTTCACTATTTGTAAAAGACATTATGCTTTTTATACAAATTAACTATGTGACTATGGAAATTGCTATTTTATCATTTCGTAGTTGGATTACTTAAACATAAAGTGATAAAAATCCTTATGATTAGTTCCGGATTATAAGATATGAAATAGTAACAATCCACTAAGGTTTAATTATTAAATATCCCTAGTCATAGTATTATCGAGACTGGACATCGATAATGCGTAATAGACTAGTATTGCACTTGTGCGGGTTGTGGGAGCATAACGACATAGTTCTCATATATTTAAGTATTGGATATTTATGCAAGTGTGATGGGAGGTTGTGTTTACCAATGGTACGGAAACAGTTTCGCTTCGGATAGACCCCACAGAATCCCATTGGTTGTATGACAATATGTCTATGGGAATCTGAATCAGGGTAGGTGTATTTGGTCTTAACCTAAGACTTGCATCGCTAATACTTGCGACAATCATTAAGCTTTAGTTTTGGTCGTCCGGGACTTTAACAGGTTATGTGTACGACTCTTCTGGGCTTATTGAGAATCGTAGAGTATCGGATGTGGTGTCAAGATGAAAGTATCAATTTAGTCATATGAAGATGATGATCACGCAGGGATACACAACTGGTACTCTAATGTGTTGCAACCATCGGGATAAAATAACAACGTCATGATTATCCGATTAAAGAGACTAGTTGCTTGTGATCCAATATATGCTTCGTACGGGGCATACACTATTCCAGCCCCAGGCCTTGCATGAGACATCAGATACTAGATCACTATACGCAATACTACGTATTCTACGCCTAACATAGATTGTATATTCCAGTAAGAATATTTTTGGAGAATTGGGTAGGCACGGTGCTTGCTAGAAGCCAACCATGTCTTGTAAATCGATTAGCACATAGTACGAGGTATGCACTTAATCGGATAGTCTGATAACCAGATTTACTGCCAACATATCCAGAGGTCTCTTGGGTCACTTCCCAAAGATTCACCGATGACAGTTGATTTAAATTAGAATTAATCATGTATTAATTAAGAGGGAGAAAATTAATCTAGGATTAATTGAGGCATTATTTAATCTGGGATTAAATGTGTTCGGAAGAGAGAGAGCGCGATTAATTTGGAATTAATTGGTAAAATAAATTTAATAGTTACATTTGATTTTTCTATTTAATTTATTGATATGGGCTAAAACTAATATATCAGATATATTAATTGGAATTAGATTTCAACACGAAATTAAAGTCGGACTTTAATACATGCGAACAGATTAATTTAGAATTAATTCGAAAATGGCATTCGTAATAAATTTAGGAGGCGTCGTTATTTAATTAAATGAGATTTAATTATTTAGCGACGAAAATTCGTTTAATTGGATTGAACGGATCTAAGCCGCGGCAAACATTCGTAAAAACCATTTGAAATTTGAATTCAAAATATGGGGCCTTCACGTGTGGTAGTTGGGAGAGTGGTTGGAATTTATGCCAAACCACCAACTTTTCCAACCCTCTTGGAATGGTTTTGGTGAAACCATTTACCCAACCACCTTGTTTAGGTGAAAAGGGTAAATTGGTTTTCACCAAAAGCCTTCTCTCTCTCATTTGGTAAAAAATCACACAACACAAACCCTAGCTTCATCACTTTGGGCGTGAGCTTCTCATTATCCTCTCTTTGATTTTGTGGCAAAATCATTCAAAGCTAGCACTTCAAAGATCAACAAAAGTGATAGGGAAACAACTCAAAGCTTGGAATCAACATTGAAAGGTTGGATCTTGGAGATCACTTCTTAAAATTTTAAATTCCAATCTATTCATTGTAAGTATATTCCGCAACTTATAATGATCTTTATCACATATTTTCATGCTTTTTAGATCCTTGGCATGTTCTAGGAACACTAATAGGGATTGCATTGAGCATTATTTTGAGAAGTTAGAGGTTTGGGCTAACGTCGCGAAGCTAGACTCCTACCGTTGTGACACGTAACAGATAGAAACACTATGTCACGATTCTGACTAAGTGGGAGTAGCGTCGCGATGCTAGACTCCAAGCATCGTGACGCATAGCTGTTGGATAATTATGACTCATAGTATCACTATTTTGTAAAGAACATGGTGTTATTGTACAAAATTAACTATGTGACAAAGAAAATTGTTCTTTTATCATTTGTAATTAGATTACTTGGATATATAAATGATAAAGTTCATATGATTAGTATCAGATTAATAAGATATGAGACAGTATTAATTCACGAGAGGTTTAATCATTAAATATCCCTAGTCGTAGTATTATCGAGACTTGACATCGATAATACGGAATAGGCTAGTATTAAACTTGTGCGCGTTATGGAAGCTTAACGATATAGTTCTCATATATTTAAGTATTGGATACTTATGCAAGAGAAGTAGAAGGTTTTGTTTACTGATGGTACGAGAACAGCTTCGCTCTATATAGACCCCTCAGAATCTCATTGGTAGTATGACTATCTGTCTATGGGAATCCGAATCAGGGTAGGTGTATTTGGTCCTAACTTGAGACTTGCATCGCTAATACTTGCGACAATCAGTATACTTTGGTTTTGGTCATCCGGGGCTTTAATAGGTTTTGTGTACCACTCTTCTGGGTTTTCTAAGAATCGTAGTGTTTTGGGTGTGATGTCAAGAAGTAAGTATCAATTCAGTCATATGGAGCTGATGATCACGCAAGTATACAAAACTAGTACTTTATACTGCTATAGCCATCGGGAAAGTATGACTAGGTCATGACTTTTCGATCATAAAGAAACTAGTTGCTAGTAATTAGATATATGATTCGTACTGGGAAGAAAAACTCAAGCCCTAGGCCTAGCATGTGACATCTAATACTGGATCGTAATAAGTAATATTATGTATACTACGCCTGATATAGATTATGTATTCCTTAAAAGAATATTTCTGGAGAATTAGGTAGGCACGGTGCTTTGCTAGAAGCCAACCATATCTTGTAAATCGGTAAGAACGTGGTACAAGGTACACACGTGTTCGGATAGTCTGATGACCGTATTCACTACCAACATATCTAGGGATCTCTTAGGTCGCCTTCCAAAGATTCACCGATGATAATTGACTCGAACAGAATTAATCTGGGATTAATTATGAGAGAGAAAATTAATCTAGGATTAATTAAGGCTCGAATTAATCTGGGATTAATTCCACTAGAAGAGAGAACGAGATTAAATTGGAATTAATCGGTAAAGTAAATTTAATAGTTAAATTGGATTTTACTATTTAATTGGGCTAAAATAATATATTGGATATATTGAATGAATTTAGATTTCAAAGCGGAATTAAAATTGGATTTTAATTCAAGTGAACAAATTAATTTAGAATTAATTCGCAAGTGACTTTCGTAATAACATTGCTAGGCATTATTATTTAATTAAATTGGATTGAATTATGTCCCAATGAAAAATTCCTTTATTCAAAATTAAACGAACCCGGGCCGAGCGAAGTTGCGTATTGATTTAGTCAACTAAAATTTGGATTTTAAAAGTGGTGAGACCCACTTCACTTACATCACTTGTTTGACTAATGATGGAAGTGGTTAGGCTTGATTTGGATTTGATTTGTTGAGTGTAATGTTTGGATTTCTTTTACAACACACTAACCAAATCCAACACACAACCTAAATATAAAAAAAGGTTAGTTGACTTTGGAAGTGTAACTTGTTACTATTCACAACACTCACTTTCTCCTTCTTCCTAATGAAGCCGTGAGCTTCTCTTCTCTCCAATGGATTTTTGTTACAAAATTCAAGCATGCTAGCACATTAAGGAGTCAAACAAGGTGATAGGAGACTCACCCAAGTGTTAGAAACACTAAAAGAGGGCTTGGAGCTTCCATCTTCAAAGAAATTTTTTGAAACTTCTCATCTAAATCAATGTAAGTATTCCGCATCTTTCTTGATTAATTCAAACAATAACTGCTTAGAGTTCCCATGGCATGTCTAGGACACTAACAACGGTATCAGAGCAAGATCTAACTTGATTTGGATTATAGGGTTATAAACTTTAATTTGGGATTTTATGCTTGGAGTATGTATTTTCCTAAATTGATTGTATGGTTATGGTTGGATGATGATGAATTGGAATTATGCATCTTAGTATTTAAGAAAAATTGAATGGATTAATTTTCCCCAAAAATCACACATTGGCCGAATGGTACCCTGGATGTAGCTCATGGTGATTTTTTGAATTTTAACAATTAGATATGTTAAATGGCATGAAATGAATCTTAGATGTTGAAATTTAATTGGATTGAAATCAAATTGGATGTTATTTTTTTGCCATTACCATGAGATATGAAGCATATTGGAAAGATTGACTTTGATTAATTTGTGTTGGACATAAATTAGATGTTAAGCATGATTAATTAGATTAATTAGTATTTTGGAAATACTAGATTAATTATTTAATTTGTTAATTACACTTGAAATGGATTAATATGTAATTTAGAATGACATATTAATCTAATTTGTTGTATTTGGGCTAATGGGCTAGGTTGAGCCAAATTTTGGTCTTGGATCATTTTTGGGCCTAAACCATTTCTATAAAGTCCAAAATATGAAATTGGGTCTTTAATAAATTAATTGGACCTAATGGGCCTAAATTGATTTTATGGCATACGGTGATTCCTAACTTGGGCCTTGGCATTTTGGGTTTGATCCATAATGGCCAAAGTCCATGCCTAAAGAATAAACTGAAAGCCAATTAGACTTTAATTGAATAGTATTGGATGCTAATTGGGCCTTTAAGACCCAATTGGATTGGATTTGGAATCCAAGTCCTTAAAGGCACTATTGAAAGTGTAATTGTTTAATTTGGAATTAAACATGAATTAATATTGGATACAATTTAAATTGGATTTGAAATTGTAGTTCGATATAATTCAAGAATACGTACTTTGAGTATTTATTCGTAAACGAGTTAGACTCGCGCAAATCAAATCATTGTTTGGACATTGGATGGTCATTAATTCAAGGAATAATTAATTGGATTAGATTGAATAGCATGCTTTGTGTGAATACTTGGATATATTGTATGAATAATGTATATCAGATGGATATTAGAAGAGTGAGTGTAATTTTGGAAATTGTTGAAATAAATTTAAAATTTATTAAATTGGACCTGCGTGTCCAGCCTATTATCTCTTTTCTCATTGTATTTCTCTTCTCACTGTTTGCGCAGGTTTTACGCTTGCAGGGAAAAAGAGCGTGTAAGGTTCAAACCTCCTGAGACAAAGTCCCAGCAAGGGGTGTATTGAATCAAGTGAATAAGCCTCCAAGGGGCACAAGCACACAAGTTACAGTCCTAAATTACAAGCTAAGAAATAAAAAGATAAAATATGCTCGATTGAGTCTTCATTTTTCTGTCTCCATTCCTCTTGGGATAGGCGAGCTTTTATAGTGCCGCTTGATAACCGATTTAAGCAGTTCCATATTCTTTTCCTACATTTCTGAGTGGTACTTGTAACTGCTGGGTCGTGTTCCTTAACTGCCTGATCGTGGAGGAATAACCGCTCAACCGCTTTGGTAATGAAGATAACTGTATCGCACGTTTTCGTTCTGGTGATTGGCTCGATCGCTCTAAGTCTTTTGTCATTCTTCACCTATTGCCCTTCTTCTTTTCGCTCCTCTTCTCGTTCTAGGACGAATTCGTCCTGCGGGGATTTTATCGGCCAACAATTGTCCCCCAAATTTACCTCGATTGAACTGAGAGGAACGATCGAGGTGAATTTCATCTTTTGTTGTGGTTCGTTCTTCCTTCACTCCTGGTCTGTGGTAAATTCAGTTGGATAATCACGACTATTGCTGTAGATGCTCTTCATTCCCGCCTGACAAACTATCTGGTTCTTTCTTTCTGGAAAAAACATCACCGTGGAGGGGATGGAGGCGATCTTTGCTGGTCATTGCTTCCCCCGTTTAGGGAAGGTTGTGACTCCAGTTGAGGGTTCATCTGACATCAATTCCCTCTCGCCCTTCGAAAGACCAGTCCATCGTATGGCTGGTCCCTCAGTCCAGAGAACCCGTACTCCCAGGTAAGTAGCATGTACCGAGTGGATAAGCTTAAGAAAGCCATTGCTAATGAGCGTGACCTACTCACCACCTGGGGGATGCAGTACCTTCCGCACCGAGGTTCTCGGACAATTGTTGCTAACGGACATAGTCCATCCACATCCTTACATTCAATTTTACACCTTACTTCGTATGGATGGCCGCTAGCGCACCTTTTTACATTCCATTTCACACCTTATTCCATAGGAACCTTCACTTTTGGTGGCCTAAACTTCATTACCTTCCACGATCTTCTTTTCTTCATTTTTTGAGATCCTGCTTGACTATGGTGAAATTGGTGGTGGTGTGAGGTAGGTCGGTCTTTAAATAAATGGTGAGCATCTTTTCAATTTGCCCCTTGCTCTTCTACGCGTTACGCGATCGGTTGGAGGTCTTCTACTCAAGGTCTTTCTCTGCCCAAAGCGAGCCTGTGGCCTGACTATCCTGTCACATCAGTTTTGTCACCATTACCAGTATCAATAATGGATGAGGCTTGGGCAATAATCTTTGTAGTGTGTAATGCCGACAGCTGTCATTGGCCGATTCTGTAGGCCGAAGGTAAAGCCTTGAGTTTGGCCGAATGGATTGAGACCGCATTTGTGAAGGTAGGGCGAGGGAACGAGCCTTTCGTCCTAATTTATTGCGCCGCCCTTTGGAGTTTCATTGAAACCAATCTTATCTGCAATAAATGCGTGACCCTTTCTTCCACATTTCATCATGAGGCCTATTCAGGAGCCGTTTCGGTGTCGCTTCGGTGTTCCCTTTCCTAGCACGTCACTCGCAGCAAATCGCATTTGAACACCTGTCTAGGGCAAACTTCATCCATTTCTATTTTCCCGCCGTTTCGACTTTCGGCGATTCCTATCGTGAAACCTGTCATTTGTTTGGCTATAAGGTTTCATTTTTTCTCCGTTTTCAAACTTTGCTCTCTTTCTTTTACAACCTTGCCTTCCTTCGTGATTTCGAACTATCAATCCCCTATGGCTTCTTCTTCTTTAGTCCCCAAAATCGATGCTTCGACTTCCGCCGATTATCAGACGGCATTAGAGTCTGATTCAGTGGGCATTTTTGGCGTTCATACCCTGAATGAAGAGGTCACCCAGTGTTCCCTCGGTCATATGTTTACAGACGCCGAAGCCATTACAACAAACCCATTGGCTCAGTAATTCCTACTTCCTCCAGCCTTCCATTTTCTTAGCCGCTAAGTCTTTCTACCCTCTCTTATGCCCACCCAATTCGGACTTGGCCTAGACCCGACATCGCTTTTGAAGCCTGATATAAACGTCTGCTATCGCATGAGGATACCCGGTTCTTCTTGGATACGAACAGCCTCCTTCCCCTTATCGAGCTTTCCTTGAACCTGCCGGCTTTTGATCGTAGCCTATTCCCTATCTCTTGACTTTTCTGGTCATCTGATTATAACGTGTTTGTCTTTCCCGTCGAGCCATTCACCATCACCCTTCGCGATGTTAGTGCCCTAACTGGGTTGTCCCCCCTTGGAGCCACCATATCGGCCTCTACACTATTTCGCTTCCCTCCTCCTAAGATGGACCCTTCTTATTTGTCATCGTACTCCTCTCTTCTTCGTGTCTATTCAAAGACGGCTGGGTCAGTTTTTCTGTTGGAATGAACGGCATTTCTTCATTACTGGCTGTGTAAGTATATCATTTGCACACCCAGCCAGAAACCCGCGGCGGGTTATCTCCCTAGCCCTTCTGACCTTGCGAATGGTCATCGCCTAGATTTGGCTTCCTTTTTCCTTGCTGCCACGTATAGGGGGTTGGCCATCCTCCAAAAATAGCTTCGCTCCGGGTCCTCAGCCATTGCTTCTTGCCCTTTATAGATTGCCCAGCCAAACATCACCGTGGAGGGGATGGAGGCGATCTTTGCTGGTCATTGCTTCCCCCGTTTAGGGAAGGTCGTGACTCCAGTTGAGGGTTCATCTGACATCAATTCCCTCTCGCCCTTCGAAAGACCAGCCCATCGTATGGCTGGTCCCTCAGTCCAGAGAACCCGTACTCCCAGGTAAGCAGCATGCCCCGAGTGGATAAGCTTAAGCAAGCCATTGCTAATGAGCGTGACCTACTCACCACCTGGGGGATGCAGTACCTTCCGCACCGAGGTTCTCGGACAATTGTTGCTAACGGACATAGTCCATCCACATCCTTACATTCCATTTTGCACCTTACTCCATGTGAATGGCCGCTAGCGCATATTTTTACATTCCATTTCACACCTTATTCCATAGGAACCTTCACTTTTGGTGGCCTAAACTTCATTACATTCCACGATCTTCTTTTCTTCATTTTTTGAGATTCTGCTTGACATTGGTGAACTTGGAGGTGGTGTGAGGTAGGTCGGTCTTTAAATAAATGGTGAGCAGCTTTTCAATTTGCCTCTTGCTCTTCCTGTTGCGCATGTTTCAAACACGGGTACTGTTGGCACGTGAAGGGTCTTTCCACGCGTTACGCGATCGGTTGGAGGTCTTCTATCCAAGGTCTGTCTCTGCCCAAAGTGAGCCTGTGGCCTGACTATCCTATCACATCAGTTTTGTCGCCATTACCAGTATCAATAATGGATGAGGCTTGGCCAATAATCTATGTAGTGTGTAATGCCGACGGTTGTCATTGGCCAATTCTGTAGGCCGAAGGTAAAGCCTTGAGTTTGGCCGAATGGATTGAGACCGCATTTGTGAAGGTAGGGCGAGGGAACGAGCCTTTCGTCCTAATTTGTTGCGCCGCCCTTTGGAGTTTTATTGAGACCCATCTTATCTGCAATAAATGCGTGACCCTTTCTTCCACTTTTCATCATGAGGCCTATTTAGGAGCCGTTTCGGTGTCGCTTCGGTGTTCCCTTTCCTAGCACGTCACTCGCAGCAAATCGCATTTGAACACATGTCTAGGGCAAACTTCATCTTTTCTATTTTCCCGCCGTTTTGCCTTTCGGCGATTCCTATCGTGACACCTGTCATTTGTTTGGCTATAAGGTTTCATTTTTTTCTCTGTTTTCAAACTTCGCTCTCTTTCTTTTACAACCTTGCCTTCCTTCGTGATTTCGAACTATCATTCCCCTATGGCTTCTTCTTCTTCAGTCCCCAAAACCGATGCTTCGACTTCCGCCGATTATCAGACGACATTAGAGTCTGATTCAGTGGGCATTTTTGGCGTTCATACCCTGAATGAAGAGGTCGCCCAGTGCGCCCTCGGTCATATTTTTACAGACGGCGAAGCCATTGCAACAAACCCGTTGGCTTAGCAATTTCCTGCTTCCTCCGGCCTGCCATTTTCTGAGCCGCTAATCTTTCTGCCCTCTCTTATGCCCACCCAATTCGGACTTGGCCTAGACCCGACAGCGCTTTTGAAGTCTGGTATAAACGTATGCTATCACATGAGGATACCCAATCATTCTTGGATACGCACCGCCTCCTTCCCCTTATCGAGCTTTCCTTGAACCTGTCGGCTTTTGATCGCAGCCTATTCCTTTTCTCTTTACTTTTCTGGTCATCTGATTATAACGTGTTTGTCTTTCCCGTCGGGCCATTCACCATCACCCTTCGCGATGTTAGTGCCCTAACTGGGTTGTCCCCCCTTGGAGCGACCATATCGGCCTCTACACTGTTTCATTTCCCTCCTCCTAAGATGGACCCTTCTTTTTTGTCATCGTACTCCTCTCTTCTTCGTGCCTATTCAAAGACGGCTGGGTCAGTTTCTCTGTTGGAACGAATGGCATTTCTTCATTACTGGCTGTGTAAGTATATCATTTGCACACCCAGCCAGAAACCCGCGGCGGGTTATCTCCCCATCTCTTCTGACCTTGTGAATGGTCGTCGCCTAGATTTGGCTTTCTTTTTCCTTGCTGCCACGTATAGGGGGTTGGCCATCCTCCAAAAACAGCTTCGCTCCGGGTCCTCAGCCATTGCTTCTGGCCCTTTATGGATTGTCCAGCTTTGGCTGAAAGCGTATTTTCCTATCTTCGGCAAAATTGAGCTGACTTCCTCTTACTCGTGCGCCGGTCTTCATTACGCCCAGCTTCGACAATCTTCTGTTTCCCCTCAAGCCACTTTTGACTATTTTTATACTCTTTCCCATGTCCCTTCATTTTTTCCTTTTTCAGCGTCGGACAGTCCATCCTTCGCCCTTGATTCTCCCCTTTCTGAGAAGGAAGAGACGGCCCTTCGCATATGGCGAAAATTCTTGTGCGACCGCGAATTGGCTCATGATATTTTGACGGGAGCCAATGGTAAGGCAATGGTAGAAGTATATTCGCCCAATTTTATAGCTCGTCAGTTCGGCCTTGTCCAAGGATGGCCTCTTGCATTTTTCCATTCGTATTCTGCATCATCAGACCGCTTCAAGGTCTTTTCGCTCTCAAAGGTTGAGGACTCTATGGAAGAGACTCGATCCTTACTGGCTTCTTTCGCTGTAGCTTCTTTCAGTCATTATACATCTGTTCACCCCTATTTTGACCGTTTCTGGCCAACGGCCCGTGAACGATTTTTCTCCCTGCCTTCGGCGAAGGTATACTCCTCTCTTTCCTTGCTTCCCAAGCCATCTGAGTCACCGGGGTCGAAGAAACCTGCTGAGGCCTCCAAGTCAAAGAAGACAAAGCCCGTCAAAAGGAAGCAGCCTTCCCCTATCGAAGAAGCTCTGACTCGGACGTTCCTCTGGTCCGTCGTCCTAAGGTATAAGTTTGAAATTTGCCCTTTCTTATTTCTATAATGCATTGCGGTGTACTGATGGTAGTATTATATGATTTGACGCAGGCCTTGAAAATCGATTCACCTTTGTTCCCTACAGCGCGTGGGAGGGCACCAGCTCCAGAGGTTAAAACTCCTGTGGGCGACAATACGAGCGGGGACCCTACGAGGGAGCCGGTGATTCAATTTCCTTCTGATGATGAACGCGCGGGCGAAAGACCGAGCGTAGAGCCGCTCTTAGAAGAAGGGAGTAAAAGTGGAGTTGTCCCCCAAGGTAGGAATTCTATGCTTCTCGCCCTAGAATTGAGGAAATCCCCGGTGACCATCCTTTCTTCGAGCGCTTTTCTTCGGAGGACTCTGTACCATCTGTGCATGGCCCGGATGAAGAGGCCGAAGGGCTGGAGCCCGCGTGGCCGATGGGAGTTTTGTGGGGTCAACTTAGGCAACTTTATCCTCTAGTATGCAGCATGTCCACTGCAGGGCTTAGAGGGAGTTATAGGGATGTGGGTGGCCTTTATAGTTTGGCCGAGTTGGAATCATTAGAGGAGGCTCGGTCTCTGTACAAAGATGATATCCTTCATCGTATATATGAAGAAGACGAAGTCATTATAATTCTTATTCATCCGACTCCGATTCTCTTGAAGATGTTCGGCCGACTGTTTGCCTCAACACTCGATGCCGGAGGCCGTGTCCCCCAGTATTCTTGGGCACGCGGCATCGTCCTCAGCCCAGCCATCATCCTCGGTCCCTCTGCCTCCTTCTCCTCAAAGGTCCGCTCAAATGGAGGAACCTGAGCTTAGGCAACCATCGCCTTCAGCCCTCGTGGTCGTTCCATCAGTGGCACCAACAGTCCAAATGCCAATCATTGCTGAACAAGTACTTTCTCCTTGGGCCGAATCCCCCAATATATCGTCAACTTCTCCTCCTCGGTCGATTTCTCCTCAAACCGCGCAGCAATTAGTTGTTGTCCCCCAGCGTCCACTGTCCCCCGAGCAAGGACTGGTGCAGCCCGCAGCTGGAGCATCTGACTTACAGGCTCATCAGCCTTCTAGTTCTGCTTCTAGGATGGTGAGCTATTTTCCCCTTCTTGCGTTATGGTCTTAACCTGTTTTGCTAACTCTTTCCTTATGTGTAGGCGCCTGATCAATTGCTGCAATCGGTCCAGCGTCTTCTGGATCGTCTTGGAGAAATGACCTCCGCTTCTTATCGCCCATCGACGCCCCTAACTGGCGCGGGCTCAGACTTGGAGAGTCTTCGGGAGGTTCTTCGTCAGTATGCCTCTTTCACTGCGATGGATATTCGCCAAGCTGTTCAGCCCCAGAACATGCTTCAATTGGGCCGGTGTTCCTCCGAGTTAAGCCGATTACTGGCTCTTCCTTCATCGCCCGTATCTATTGATGACCGTCTTTTTCTCCAAGAGATGCAAGAGGAAATAACGAACCTACTCTCCCGGCATCGTGTAATTCATAGCCAGAGGATTGGGCTTCGCTCCTCTTTGGTGAAAAGGGAAGAGCTCCGTGAATCTTTTGGAAAGCTGCAACAGGCCTTGAAGGAGACCACGGAAGAGATGGTGACTGAAGAATCAATCTTCATGGACCTGGAGCAGCAGTTGAAAAGCTTCAACGCCGTTTGGATGAAAGTCGGATGAGGAAAGAGGCGAAGTAGAGAGCCGTCATCGCTCAAATGGAGGAGGTGGAACGTTCAATGATCGAATTTAAAGGGTTGGCCTGTATTGACTTCGAGAAGGAGTTGGCCGATTTGGATGCGGCGAGCGCGGCTGTTCAGGAAGACTGGGGCCTGACGAGAGAGACGCTTTCAGCCATTAAGGACCAGCCTGGGGGTTTTAGGCAATTTTCGGGCCAAGAATGATGTAATTGAGGATGTTATATCGTCCATTTTGTAATCTAGGACGTTCTCATCCATTATTAATATGAAATTCTTATTGCTTTTCTTGAATGTTTTCGTGCTACCATAACGAGGGCACATATTTCTTTAAATACTTCCCGTTTATCGCTCTTATATGCACCCGTCCTTTTAAATCTTGCAAATGATAGGCCCCATGTGGTAACATATTTCTTACTATAAATGGGCCTTCCCAGTTGGGCGACCACTTGCCATATGCTGGTTCCTTAGATCCAACTAGCAATATTGTCTTCCATACTATTTCGCCCTTCTCAAAGGACTTGGCCACTACCTTGCGATTTTACTCACTGGTTATCTTTTTCTTCTGTGCTTCCAGGCGGTTGAGCGTATCGTACCTAATATCGTCCAATTCCAGCAAATTCTGGATCATTGCCTCGTTGTAATCTTCTTTCGTTAGTTTCTCCTGCAACATTACCCTAGTGGACTCAATGTTCATTTCCACAGGGAGCACAGCTTCTTGCCAATATACCAACTGTAAAGGTGTCACCGACGTGCTTGGCGCGGCGATGTCCTGTAAGTCCATAAAGCTTGACTCAAGTATTCATCCCATCGTCTAGCATTGTCTGTCACCATCTTTCGAATCAATCCTTTGAGGGTTTTGTTGGACGATTCGGCTTGACCATTTGACTGAGGGTAATATGGAGTGGCATTCACCAGCCGAATTCCATACTCGGCTAAGAAGTCCTTTACATTTTCACCGTTTAATGAGGTACCATGGTCTACCATGATTGTCTGTGGTATACCAAACCGGTGAATTATATGTTCCTTTATGAACTTGACTATCTGCTCTTGTGAGATCTCTACAACTGGGATAGCTTCTACCCACTTGGTAAAGAAGTCAGTGGCAACAACGATAAAGGTGTGCCTTTTGCTTGAAGCAGGATAAATCTTCCCTATCAAGTCTATCGCCCACCCCATAAACGGCCAGGGTTTAATGACTGGGACCATCTCGGTCGCAGGGGCCCTTTGGACAGGTCCATGCTTTTGGCACGCTACGCACCCTTTGGCGTATGAGTTACACGATTCCCCTATCTTCGGCCAATAATAGCCGCTTCGTATGATCAACCATCTCATCTTGATTCCCGCTTGGTGAGCCCCACATACGCCTTCGTGTATTTCAGCCATGATAGTTTTAGATTCTGATGGTCCTACACACTTCAATAACAATCCATCTTGTCGTTTTTTATAGAGCACATCCCCTGACATTACATAGTTCAAGGCTTTAAGCTTCACCCTTCGGTCTTTTCCTAGTCCAGGCTGTGTTAAGAACGTCCTGATTTCGTCTCTCCAATCATCCTCTGTGTCAAGAGCCATGACGTCTTTTTCTTGGGCTCTTCTCATGAGGGTTGGTTCGATTTCTTCGTTTCTGTATGTCCCACTAATGTTGGTTTGTTTATAACCGGAAGCCGCCTGGGCTAAGTTGTTGGCCGATTCATTCTTTGTCCTTGGAATGTATTCCAAATCAGCATGATCAAACCGTTCTATTAGTTTTTTGGCTATGTCTAATAATGCCACGACCGACGGGCTTTGGCATTTATAAGTTCCCATTACTTGTTGGATTACCAGCTGCGAGTCTCCCTTGATAGACACATGGGTTACTCCCATGTCGAGGAGTGTTTCCAACCCCAGTATCAAGGCTTCATATTCTGCTTGGTTATTGGTGCAGTATTCGTTCAATTTGGCTAAAAACTGGAAGGGTTCTCCCAATCGGCCCTATTCCAGCTTTCTCTGTCGTGCTGGATCCGTCGAAATACATCGTCCATGGTTTTAGACTACATTCGTCCAAATCCAGTTCTCTTTCCCTAGTTGTACTTAAGCATGGATGGTCGGCCAAAGCTTGATTCTTGACAGCCTTTTGGGGTTCGTGCCGTATATCGAATTCTGAGAGCGACATAGACCAGAAACCAACCCTTTAATGCAAAATAGGACGAGAAAACATGTGCTTTACTATATTGATTTTTATGATCAAATATACAATGTTCGGCCTAAGATAGAGCATAGCTTAGTACATGTAAAATATAAAGCCAAACATAACTTCTCCATGGGAGAGTAACTACATTCATAAGTCAACAATTGCCTGCTGATGTAATAAATGGCTCTCTCAACATTTATGTCGTCGTCCTATGAGATCATCCCAGCTATGGACTGCTCCTCAGCTGCTATGTACAACTTTATTGGTTTCCCTGACACTGGAGGCGCCATTACTGGTGGCTGTGATAAATACCTTTTCAGACTGTCGAATGCTTGTTGGTGCTCTTCGGTCCAGACGAATTCGTCCTCTCCCTTTAGTTTTAATAGGGAGGAGAATGCCCTGGTCTTCCCTGCACAATTGGAGATGAATCGTCTTAGGAAATTGACCTGCCCTAGAAACCTTTGCAACTTTTTTTTGTTTCGGGTTGGCATGGCTTCAGTAATCGCCCGAGATTTATTGGTGTCAATCTCGATTCCCCGTTGGTGTACTAGAAAACCTAAGAAGTTGCATGTGCATACCCCAAAAGCGCACTTGGCAGGGTTCAATTTAAGCTTGAACCTTCTCATTCGTTCAAAGGCCGATGCTAGATGGCTAAAATGCTCATCCGTAGTTACGGATTTAGCCACTATATCGTCAACGTAGACTTCTAGGAATTTGCCGATCATGTCATGAAAGATGGAATTCATGGCTCGTTGATACGTGGCACCGGCATTCTTTAGGCCGAACGGTATTACTACCCCATTCGTAGCATCCTAAAGACCCTGGGCATCTGAAGGCCGTCTTATGCATGAATGAGTACACTTGATACCCTGCCGTGGAATCCACTAGGGAATCGACCATCGGCATTAGGTATTGGTCTTTTGGCGTTACTAAGTTCAAGTTCCTGAAGTCTATACAAATCCTTATCTTCCCATTCTTTTTCCTGACTGGGACGATGTTGGACAACCATTCTACATACCTGGTCGTTCTAATAAACTTTGCCTCTAACAGTCGCTCGACCTCCTTTTTAACATCAGGCAAAACATTAGGCGCGAACCTCCGTGGAGGCTGCCTATGGGGCCTATGGTTTGATAGGATCGGCAGCCTATGTTCCACCAAGGCCTTATCTAGGCCGGGCATCTCATTATAATCCCATGCAAAACAATCTCTGTATTCTTGTAATAAACAGAGCAATTTTTCGCGTACCTGGGGGCTCAATTCCCTGCTGACATAAGTTATGCGCTTATTGTATTCATCCCCCATATTTACCTCTTCTAGAGCATCTTGTCCTCTTGAAAAGTTTGTCTTACGTCGTCCGTTCAGCGCGTATTCGTCCTCCAGTGCGTCTTCTCCCTCTATCAAACAGTCCACCCCACACAGTTCTTTCACCTTATCCTTTATCTGGTGCGTCAGTAGCTTCCCTCTTAAAGCCGAAACAGCGGCCAGCGGCTCGTCCTCATTTTTTTCATTCCAGAACGTAGGCCATTAAATTGGCCTTAGAGACCGCAAGGGCAGCTTGCTCTTTACTCTGGCCGTGCTTCATTGATACCGACGTGTGTGGGTTCTCCAAAGACCGCTGTGGTTGGTCTTGTTTGTGCGAACAGGTCGTTTAACAATCCATCGGGGCATGGCTCGTCATTCTGGGCTATGATGGTTGGGCTCTCTCCTTTGTTCAGAACTCTGGTTGGCCCGTAGTTTCCCTCATACATATAGTATTCGGCCAAGTTCGTGTCTGCGGCGAAGGGTTTGTTGTCGTCATGTACGATTTCCACTTCATCCCTTTGGTTCCATAAAACCAAGCACTGATGGAGGGATGATGGGATGCATTGGCTGCCGTGTATCCAGTCTCGTCCCAGAAGCATATTGTATGAGGTTGGCCCATCTATGACGAAAAACACCACCGTCTTCGTAGTGCTTCCTACCTGCAAGTCCAGTGGTATGACTCCTTTCGCAGTCGTCGCTCCTCCGTTAAAACTGGTGAGGACTACTTCTGTGGGGAGGAGGTCCTCCTCGGACTTGGCCAAACGCCCCAGCATCCTAACTGGAATTGCATTGATGGCTGCTCCGTTGTCAATCAGTACTTTGGATATGGGGATACCATTGGCCTTCGCCTTCACGTACAACGGCCTTAGGTGTTTTGTCATCTGAGCTGGTGGCTTTGGGAAAATTACTTTCCCTGACATGCCGATTTCCATGGCTTGACCTCCCCCTTTGTTGGCTTGGGATGACTCGTCTTCCATATCCCACCGGGAAGATGGCAGTGTGGGAGGTATCTCCTGGGAGATGTGATTGATAGTCAGCCTTCTCTTCTCGTCCTTGGTGACAGCCCGCCTTACCTTAGGCGTTCCATACAGAACGAGGAACGGGTATTGCCCTAGGTCTTCTCCCAGTGTTCCGACTGCTGGATTCCCGGCCTCATATAGTTCTTTCAGAAGCCGATTTTGCGAAATTCCTCGTCTTCTGGCTTCCGTCCTGATGTCAATTTCCTCTTCTATATCCGTTAATTCTTCCTCTTCGGCCTCTCGGCTTTATCATTTCCGTCTGTTATGGAGAGTGCCGCAAATTCGGCCTCATCTCCCTCATTAGAATTGTCACTCTGTTCAGCTTCCCCATTGTCATTTCCCCGGAATTCTCTGGGCAACAAATAGTGATTTGCCACGACTGGTGGCATGCTGCCGAATTGGATGACGATGGGAGGCTCCTCATCATCGGTCCCGTCCCATTTTCTTCCATGAAGCTTAGTGTACTCATCACCATTGGTTACTTTCCTTCTTTTCTCATCATGTGCCTTCTTGTGGTCTTTTGACTTCTCTGTGGCATGAGGGCTATGGCCGGAGGCAGCCTTTGCCTTGTTCTGTCGGCGCATCATGCGGCCGTAGTTCCTTTGGTGCCTCCTCAGCTGTGTCCTTGTCATTTCATCTATGGGAGGATATTTTCCGTCTGCCCGTCGCCCTGAGTTCGCCTGTTGTCCTGGGTATGACTTTCGGTATGAGTGCCACACGTTGGGCCGATGGGTCTTTGGCCGAAATGTCCTCACGTTCTGGACGAAGTTTGAATTTTCTCCATAGAACCTTGGCGCAAAGGTTCGTGGCTGCCAGGACGATACTCTCTTCACAGACCTCTCACAAGTGTCTTCTAGCTCCTTATCCATTCAATATTGTTCTTGCACCTCACACAAATGTCTTTCTTGTCCTTTCGTTCTGCAGGTTCCTTGATCCTCTCCAGCGCACTCGGGCGATGGGGGGTTGTCTTTCATCCAGCACTACCTTTACCCTCGGTTGGTTTATCCTTGTAGGGACTGGATTGATCATATTTAACTCCGCCGATTTCGGGAAAGGATTGCTGTCTACTGCCATCTTCTTTTCGAACGTGATTCGTCCGGATTCTATGGCATCCTGCAAAACATTGCGAAAAACAAGGCAATTGTTAGTTGTGTGAGACCATGCATTATGCCATTTGCAGTATCTTTTACTGCCGATTTGCTCGACTGTTGGCAACGTATGTCTGTCGCTCAAGCTGATTTGCTTATCTTTGTACAATTGGTCAAATATAGCTTCGACTTTAGTAATGTCGAAGGAGAATTTCCTGCTCTTTTTATCGCTCGTTTCATTGGTTTGGGGTTCCTCCCACGTTTTGCAGACGTAGGGTTTCCCTTTCACCAATTCGGCCAAACATAGATCGGCCGAGTCGGTGTTCACTTCGCCCATCTCGTAGTCAATGTTTCTGTAATACGTCCTTTTGCTCGAATTTTTCATCTGCTCCTCTTCTCGTAATAATCGCTCATAGCGCACCACACTGGTAGTGAGTTGGGGAAGGTCCCAAAACTCACGATCCTGGAATTTCTTCTTCAGATCGAGATTCAGGCATCCTTGAGCGATTCTTACGAACTCCTTTTCGGGCAAAGGCACGTAACATCGGCCTCGGGCTACCTTAAACCGTTGTAGAAACGTCTCGGCCCATTCCCTGGCAATTGTCTCAAATTTACCAAATCAGCTAAGGCCACTTCAGATTCGGCCTTATAAAACTGCGCATGGAATAGTTGCTCCATTTGCTGCCAACTTTATACTGAATTGGCTGGTAGGCTGACATACCAGGAGAAAGCCACTTCTGATAACGAACCATGAAACAACCTTAGTCTGTGGAATTCATTGACTTCCCCACACTGAAGGGTGAAACGTCACATGTGCTCCATAGTGGAAACTTCTCCAGATCCCGTAAAGAGGGTAAAATCTGGTATCCTGTAATTCCTTGGCCACGGATAAGCCACATCGACCCAATCCGGGTAAGGCTTCTGATATCTAGGCCGAATTGGTCGTATGCCTAGACCGAATTGGTTTTGCAGGATTTCTGTCATTTGCTCTCTTAGCATATCGTTGCCATTGAATGGCATCGCTATAGGGGGCGGTTGCAGCCCTCTCGGGGGTGGGACATAATCATGATTCTATCCCTGGGAAGTTTGGACACCCTGAGGCACCACGATTTCATGTTGAGCTATAATTGGCCCTTGGTGAATGCTTGGCCCTAATTGTGGGCTGTGCCCTCCAGGGCTCATCCCTCCTCTGGGAACCATATGGGTATTAGTTCCTTGTAAAGGAACACCACTAGGACCAGCTTCCTAACTGCCTACTATAGGGACAGGCATGGTCGTCGGCAACGCTGTTCCACCTCTCATATATTTGGCCACCAAGTCGTTCATTGAGCTTAACTGTTTGGCCATATTTTCATAGTGCAAGTTACTAGTCGATACGAATTTGTCCACAACATGCGCATTTTGGAGCCTGACCTATTCGACAACATCCTGTATGAATTCGCCAATCAGTGTGCGCATCGCATTAGGGCTGAGCTCCCTCATTGGTTCGTACCGGCTGACATCTGCTAGACCCTCGAACTGACCCACTATGGCTGGAATGTTGGGCTGGTTGGTTTGCTCCAGTCCACATTCCTCTACGGTTGAGCCAGTCTGAGCTTTTCTTTTCGGAGGCATCTCCACTTCGTTACACCAATTCTCCCACTGTGGTCACCAAAAATTGTTTGCGCAGGTTTTACGCGTGTAGGGAAAAAGAGCGTGTAAGGTTCAAACCTCCTGAGACAAAGTCCCAGCAAGGGGTGTATAATTAAGTGAATAAGCCTCCAAGGGGTACAAGCACACAAGTTACAGTCCTAGATTACAAGCTAAGAAATAAAAAGATAAAATATGCTCGATTGAGTCTTCATTTTTCTGTCTCCGTTCCTCTTGGGATATGCGAGCTTATATAGTGCCGCTTGATAACCGATTTAAGCAGTTCCATCGTCTTTTCCTGTAGTTCTGAGTGGTGCTTGTAACTGCTGGGTAGTGTGCCTTAACTGCCTGATCGTGGAGGAACAACCGCTCAACCGCTTTGGTAATGAAGATAACTGTATCGCACATTTTCGTTCTGGTGATTGGCTCGATCGCTCTAAGTCTTTTGTCATTCTTCGCCTATTGCCCTTCTTCTTTTCGCACCTCTTCTCGTTCTAGGACGAATTCGTCCTGTGGGGATTTTATCGGTCAACACTCACCATTCCCTTCATCTAAATGAGATTTCTTTTGGTTTATGTATTGGATAGAAGTAAGAATAGTGTTAGCGGGAGAGAGGAAGTGGAGAGATTTGTTCTAAGAACAATTTGTTATATATCCATCCGCATATCATTATTAATTTTATCGCACCTTGTTATGCTTTTAGAATGCATGTTTAAGGTGTATGATGAGACCTAATCAAAGATAATAATTTGGTTGCCAATTTACGCGAAAAACCCTCACTCAAATATTAAGTATTTTTCCTTCCATTGAGTGGTTCCCTCTCAAGATCCAAGATTGGCATTGGTTTGTTGGCCAAAGTAAAGACCTTTGTCCATCACGAATGTGTTTGAACCGCGTAAGCTTTGTTCTATATCGTATGTTTTGGGCGGTTGTGACTTGTTGGCCACTGACAAGGTCACTTCTTGTTCATCGACTTCAATTACGAAGCTTTCCCACTGTCAATGGGTCACGCTTAAGTAAAATCATTAAGCTTGTTGAGTCAAAGCCAAGGCTTAGTTGATTTAGAGGAAAATATTAGGAAATATATTGGATATATTTACATATATTGGATATATGTTTCGAACTTGGAGGTCCACCTACTGGATCTAGGAATTGGATGAGATCCAATTAATCTTAGAGATCTACCTAGTTAAGTTTCATACAATTTGTTGGCCAAAGTCAAGGTTGTGTCTTATTTAACGGGATCCTAGCTCACTTGGAAATAAGTTTTCCCGAGTATTCCACAGAGGGTTAGAGGCTCGCCAAAAAATAATGGGAGACGAGAATTAAATTTTCAATTTCATTTAGATACTTGCCAATACGCACTCATTTTATTTTCATCATTCATTAAATAGAAATATTTTAGTTGGACTAATATTCAATTGTTGTTTTAATTGAACAGTTGGACTTCATTCAAACTACTTCATTTGTAGTTAGTTATATAGTTGGACTATAGTAATCAATACATTTGAAAGTAACCAATCAAATTGTAGTTAATTATATAGTTAGACTATAGTAATCATTACATTAGATTGTACCCGAAATCAATGATTGGATAGTTGGACGATATCAATCAAGATGACTTGAAAGATTAGCGTCAAAGGACATAATCCTGGGTGAAAATGTCTTTAACGGCTTTAATTTTCCAGATTGGGAAAAGAATCCTAAGATAGTCTTGGGAGCTGAGAAGTTACTCTATTTGATAGAGAAACCTCTCGGCCCTGAGCCCGAAGTTGAGCAAATAGTGGAGCATGCGCTTTGGAAGACTCATAACTTTAGTGCTCAATCTATCATGCTTCCTGCAATGAATCCTCAAATTTCATCGTCAAAACTAAAGATTAGATCCTTGTACCAGGATGTGGAAATTAAAGAATCTTCATAGATCGATTCTTAGATCTTAGAAGTACGAATTGTAAAAGAAGCTCTTTCGCTCGCGTGTGTCAGAGGGTACATCTGTTGAGCATTAGGTGTCACAGATGATTGCTGACATCGAATATCTAGGTTAGCTGGGCATAACCTTCAGGGCCGTGACTTTCATAGATTTGATCTTACAGTCTCTACCTGAATGTTGAGGTGGGTTCATGAAGAGTCAGGCGAGAACTCTTGGAGATTTAATGACTATGCTCAATGAGGCAGAGCCAGAGCTTCTAAAAGGGCAAGAAGTGTAATGCGCATTTTACTTCGACATCCCAGAAGGCCAAGGCTTGGTCGAAGGCTTCTGGGGATGTGAAGAAAAGGGCAAGGTTAAATCGTCACAATCTTCTGGGAAGAAAAAGGACATATCCCAAGATGTCTGTCTAAATTATGGCAATTGTGGTCATGGGAAACGTGACTGCCATATGGACAAGACAGACATGAAGGAAGTGAAGGCGGGACAAGGCTCCGGCTTCAAGTATGTTTGATATAAACATGTCCACTACCAGTTTTAAAATTGGATTTTGATACTGGATATGGAAAATACATATGTACTGATGTAGGAGATCTGTTGATTAGCAGGAGACAGGCTTTAGATGAGATCGACCTGCGAGTCGGAAATGGGACGAGAGTCGCTGTTTTGGCCATAGAAACCTAAGTTTTGGAACTGCCATTGGGGCATGTACTTAAATTAGAAGACTGTTATAATGTACCTAGTTTGACTAGAAACATTATCTCTATATTTAGTTTAACTCGTTGCGGGTATACATTTATGTTCCAGAACACTAAGTGTTTTATTTATAAAGATGATATTGAGATATACACATTAGATGTGAATGACCGTCTTTATATTTTGAATATATATAAATCTCAAACATATAACATGACAAACAAAAAGGCTCAAATTGAGTAAATCAAATGAGACTTATTTGTGGCGTTGTTATCTGGGGAAAATTAACAAGACTCGTATATCCACACTTTCGAATAGTGGATACTCAGACGGATTCGATCCTAATCCAAATGATGTTTGCGAATTTTGTTTATTAGGCAAAGTGCCTAAAATATATTTTACATGGTAAGGGTGTTCGTGCCACCGATTTGTTAGCCCTCATTCATAGTGATGTAAGTGAGCCCATGTCTAGCTAGGCTAGAGGTGGATACGAATACTTCGTAACCTTTACGGATGTGGCATTGCATTACAGTTATGTGTATCTTATGAAACACAAGTCATTAACTTTTGAGTAATTCAAAGAATTTCAACACGAAGTAGAAAGACATACCGGTAAAAGTATTAAAACATTTTGGTAGGACCGTGGTGAAGAATACTTAAGAAATAAGTTTCAAGATTACTTGAAAGAATATAGTATTCTTTCACAGTGGACTCTTCCAAGAACATCTCAATTGACTGTGTGTCCGAATAGAGAAACTGAACTTTGTTGGATATGGTAAGGTCAATGATGAGTCGCTCTGAGCTACCAATTTCCTTCTAAGGATACGCATTAAACAGTGCAGTACTTATTTTGAATAAGGTTCCATGAAAATCTACCAGACTTCATATTAGATATGAACAGGAAAGAAACCGGGTTTCTCATTCCTGAAGATTTGGGGATGCTGGGCGCGTTAAACGTTTGGATGGTACCGAACTTGAATCCAAATCGTATAAGTGCCTAATTGTAATTGGTTGTTCTAGGGAAATCAAAGTATAATACTTATACAACTCACAAGAGAACAATGTATTTGTTGCTCTCCATGCACTTTTCCTAAGAGGAATTCCTACATGCAGTTGTAAGTGGGAAGAAAGTAGAACTCGATGAAAATTGGAGTTGTACTATTCCAGACACCGAGTCGTCACGGAACACAAACAGTTCATCAGAGATGAAACTGTACCATAATCTTCTAATACACAAGAACCGCGTATGTCGGAAAAAGTCAAAAACCAACTTGGGAGGTATGGGGTTTCTGATCTCACCTCATGTAGATGTTAATATTATTGAGAAAGATGGACCGACTTCGTTTAAGGAAGTAATACAATATATCGAATCCTTTATGACAAAGTTCCATGAAGTCCGAAATGGATTCCATGTATACCAATCAAGTTTGGATACTGGTTGATGTACCAAAAGGCATTGTGCTTATTGGTACTAAATGAGTCTTCAATGAAGACAGACATGGATGGTAACATATAAATGTAAGCAGCTAGGCTTGTACGGAAAGGATATCGTCAAAATCATGGTGTCCATTACGATGAAACCTTTTACTTGTTGCCATGATTAAATCCATTCGGATAATGCTTGCTAATGCTGCATATTTCGTTTATGAAATATGACAGCTAGACGCCAAAACTGCTTTCCTTGATGGAAACCTTTTAGAGGATATTTATATGCAATATCCTGATGGTTTTGTCGTGCTTAAACATACAAACAAGGTTCTTGGAACCAACATTTTGATGAGATCATAATGATATAAGATTTCATTTAAAGAGAAGATAATTCTTGTGTATATAAGGAGGTTAATGGGAGCGCACTTATAATGACTGTCCTAAATATTGATGATGTATTGCTTCTTAGCAATGACATTCACATACCATAATCTGTGAAATCTTGGCTTTCATTAAAATTCTCCATGGTCTACCTAGGAGAAGCATGCTTTATTCTAGGGATAAAGATCTATTGGGATAGATCTAGAAAGCTGCTAATACTTTCTCAGAGCTCGTATGTTATGAAAATGTACGCAACCTGATGTCTTATATGCTTTGAGCATATGTAGACGCAATCAGGCCGATCCAGGTGATGGTCACTGGATTGATGTTAAGAACATCATGTAGTATCTTGGACGAACTAAGGATGCTTTCTGAGAATATGGAGAAATGAGAACTTGAGGTGACTAGGTTCACCACTGCAAGTTTCCAAATCGATAAAGACGACTTTAAGTCATAATAAGGGTACATATTTAGTTTGAATAACGGAAGAGTGAGTTGGAAATCTTCCAAGCGAGATACTGTTGCTGATTAAAAAATAAAAGCGGAATATTGTTGTAGATGAGACAGCAAAAGAATCATTTTGGATCTATAAAATTCCTAATTAGATTAGGAGTAGTTCTGTTAGCAGCTAAGCTAGGCTACAGCGCAGGCTAAAGAACCGCGGTCTCATCAACGGTCCAAGTATGGACTTCAACTGTTTCATCTGATTCGTTAAACCATGCATCGTGGCGATGTGATGATCGAATAAATCGCATTAGATGATAACCTTGCGAATCCGCTAATGAAAGCAATTTCTTAGGAGAAGTTTGAGCTACCCATACATAGTTTAGGTTTTGGACACTTGAGTGATTGGCTATAGGCCAAGTGGGAGATTGTTGGATAATTATGACCCATAGCATCACTATTTTGTAAAGAACATGGTGTTCTTGTACAAAATTAATTATGTGACAAAGGAAATTGCTCTTTTATCATTTTTAATTAGATTACTTGGATATATAAATGATAAAAGTCCATATGATTAGTACCGAATTAATAAGATATGAGACAATAATAATTCACAAAAAGTTTAACCATTAAATATCCCTAGTCATAGTATTATTGAGACTAGACATCGATAATGCGGAATAGGCTAATATTGCACTTGTTCGCGTTATGGAAGCTTAACGGCATTATTCTCATATATTTAAGTATTAGATACTTATGCAAGTATGATATGAGGTTCTATTTACCGATGGTACCAGAACAGCTTTGCTATGGATAGACCCCTCAGAATCTCATTGGTGGTATGACTATCTGTCTATGGGAATCCGAATCAGGGTAAGTGTATTTGGTCTGAACTTGAGACTTGCATCGCTAATACTTGCGACAATCAGTATACTTTGGTTTTGGTCGTCCAGGGCTTTAACAGATTTTATGTACGCCTCTTCTGGGTTTATTGAGAATCATAGTGTATTGGGTGTGATGTCAAGAAGGAAGTATCAATTCAGTCATATGGAGATGATGATCACGCATAGATACAGAACTAGTACTCTATAGTTCTACAGCCATCGGGAAAGTATGATTAGGTCATGACTTTCCGATCATAAAGAGATTAGTTGCTAGTAATCTGATATATGCTTCGTATGGGGTAGACACAACTCCAGCCCTAGGCCTAGCATGTGAAATCCGATACGGGATCTTAATACGCAATACTATGTATACTACGCCTGATATAGATTATGTATGTTGGGGTTGGTGCTCACAACGCCAATTCCCGGTTGTATTTCATTGTAAATACTTCTGTAAAACAATATTATTATGAATAATATATGCAGTTTCTTTAATATAATAAATCTTATAATTTGGTAAAGACGTAATGACCTTAGAATGATTAGTCATGATACAGTTGCAAAAGCGTCGCAACGGACATTGATACGTATCATGACGTTGTCATTTTCAGACTGTTCCTGGTCAATTTTTACACTGCTTGGTCAGTATAGTAAACCCGTTGAGACCGGTACAAGTCGTATACTGGAATATATGATTCCAATGGTTTCTCAATGAACCATAAGTCTTGGAGACTGGTATAGACCTGTAGGTGTTTATAGCGGATAAACACTGAACGACTCACCGAAGATTCTTAATGGATGGTACACCAGCGTCAATAAGAATCTTCTTGGGTTGAGTAGCACTTGTGATTCTTAGACTTGAGATGCCATAGTGGGCACATGAGACATCCTCTACACTTAGATGGCAGTCACGTCACCGATCTATTTAGATCAGACCTCCGCCTGTTCGTTGGGTGTAGATAGATCCTCAGTGTGTCCTATGTGTGTCAAGATAGGATCCGTCAGTTCTGTGTACCAGAGCATAGGTAGTCCATACAATTAGCAATAAGATAAATCCATGGGCCCGTGGTAAAGTTTAGAAGCTAGTTCTAAACATTCTTATGAGAATTGCTAATAGAATAGTCGACTGGATAATCCCCATAGAGATTTGACGTTTACATCTATATCTCTGGGATAAATCCGGATACCTGTGACGGAGGAATTATACATTTGCCATGACCTCGACCTGTGTGGTTCAGCGAGATTATCCGTGATCGTCATAATCTACGGGTGGATAGATTATGGACACGAAATTTGATTTCGTGACGGAAATACCTGAACCTAGAGAGTCTCCATAATGAAACATACTCATAGAGCACTAGAGCAATATTAAATAAATAATGTTGATTATTTATAAAGTCGTTTAAAGGTTAAACGCAAGATACGTGCAAATAGGACCCGATAGTCATTTACGTAATTATTGTGTATTTACATTTAATACTTGATTAATTTAAATACACATTAATTAATAGTCAAAATGAGTTATTTGACTTTTATCCTAAATGAATATATGTTTTTAATATTTAATGTAAATATTATACATATATTTAATATATTTGTATTTGATTAATTAATTAATTATTTAATTGTTAAATGATTAAATTAATTAAAATATAAATATTTTATGTTAGGATATTTTATTTGTAATGATTATGGTTGCTTTATTAAAGTAAATAAATATCTATAAAGTTAGTTTAGATATTTATCTTACTTTAACCAAATTAATTTGAAATGAAAATTGAAATGAAATTTGTAATTTATGTCTTGTAAATTTCGGCCAAGGCATTAATTTAGCAAGTATAAATTGTTTCATTTGCTTTTCATTTCACATTAACCTAATACACTTTTAAAAGAGAAAGACACCATTGTTGAAGCAAAAAGAAAGCTTGAGAAAGAAAGTTAAACATCAAAAGCTTGGATTTTTAGTAAGTTTCTTGAACTTGCTATTAGTAAGGAATTTATTCCTTTTGTTCTAGGCTTTAATATGTGATATTCTTAGGATGTTCCTTTCTTTGTTTCTTGTGTTTTTGATGATGGTTGTTTTGATGAAAGTGTTAAGCATGTGTAATGAAAGAAGTGTATGACTATTGTAGTTATATGTAATCTTTTAAGGTTTATGAAACCAAGTTGCTATTCTAGAGTTGTTGACCCACTCTTAAATGACCTAGATTTGATCTTGAGTTGTTTCATTGTGTTGAGACTTGAATTGGATGAAAGATTAATGATTGAAGTAATTGATTTGGTGAATTAAGTCCAATTTGTCCAATTTGTTGAAATTGAGAAATTAGGGTTTATAACCAATTCCGAATTTGGGGCTTTTGAGATATGTTGAGCATTTGGGTGTGTATATGATGCATGCAAAGTTTCATGTTGATTGCATTTCATTAAGATGAGTTTTGAGACATGAAATGACCAAATGGTCAATATGTCCCCAAATGGAGGCTCTCGGCCTTGTGAAGGAAATTAGGGGATTTTGTGTGTTTGGTGTTTTTGATGTTTTGAGCATGATAAATTCATCCTAGAAATGATTTAGAATCATTCAAAATTGATTGGATCAATTTCAGATTAAAACGGACAAAATACCATATAAGGGTAATTTGGTAATTTCACTTGAATTTGATTCAATTGAAATTTTATTTCATTATTTGATTATTGGGTTATTAAATAAATATGTTTATTTAATTAATCCGAGAAAAAATTTTGAAACCGAAAATAACGATTTTCGCCGCTTCCGCTGCGTTACCGGATTCACCCGTAATAAAACCCCTTCAATGTATTCCTTAAAAGAATATTTATAGAGAATTGGATAGGCACGGTGCTTTGCTAGAAGCCAACCATGTCTTGTAAATCGGTAAGAATATGGTACGAGGTACGCACGTGTTCGGATAGTCTGATGACTGTAGTCACTACCAATATATCCAGGGATCTATTGGGTTGCCTCCCAAAGATTCACCGATGATAATTGAATCGAACAGAATTAATTTGGGATTATTTATGAGAGAGGGAAAATTAATCTAGGATTAATCATGGCAATAATTAATGTGAGATTAATTCGACTAGAAGAGAGAACGTGATTAATTTAGAATTAATCCACTATGTAAATTTAATAGTTAAATTGGATTTTACTATTTCATTTATTTAATTGGGCTAAAATAATATATTTTAATGTTAAATGAAATTAGATTTCAAAGCGGAATTGAAATTGGAATTTAATTCGGGCGAACGAATTAATTTAGAAATAATTCGCAAGCGACTTTCGTAATAATATTGCTAGGCATTATTATTTAATTAAATTAGATTTAATTATGTCACAACGACAAATTCGTTTATTCGGAATTAAACTAACACGGGCCCGAGCAAAGTTGCTTGTTGATTTAGCCGATTTAAATTTGGAATTTAAAAGTGGTGGGACCCACTTCACTTACATCACTTGTTTGACTAATGATGGAAGTGGTTAGGCTTGCTTTTGGATTTGATTTCTTAAGTATAAAGCTTGGATTGCTTTTACAACAAACTAACCAAATCCAACACACAACCTAAATATAAAAAAGGCTAGTTGACTTTGGAAGTGTAACTTGTTACTATTCACAGCACTCACTTTCTCCTTCTTCCTCATGAAGCTGTGAGCTTCTCTTCTCTCCCATGGATTTTTATTGCAAAATTCAAGCATGCTAGCACATTAAGGAGTCGAACAAGATGATAGGGAGACTCACCCAAGTATTGGAAACACTAAAAGAGGGCTTGGATCTTCCATTTTCAAAGAAAATTTTTGAAACTTCTCATCCAAATCATACAATAATCATGCTTAGAGATCCAGTGGCATATCTATGACACTAACCGTAGCCGATAAAAAAAACTCTGTCTCTATTCTGATTGAGTGGGCGTCGTGATGCCTAGCAACTAGCATCGCAACACTTAGCAAGTAGAGGCTCTGCCTCAGGTCTGAACCAGTGGGCGTCGCAAAGCGTAATGTCTGGCATCGCGATACAAGACTAATTTCCAGAATCAGATTTAACCCTACCAATTACAACCTAAGATGTTAGAGGTCACCCTTAGAGTTTCGTATCATCTTATATACTCAAAATTTATCATATCACAAACCTAGAATATCATATAGTGATGATAATTTCAAAGTATATTCCATAATTTGTTTTCTAATTAAGTTGCTATTAAAGGTTATCGGAGAAACAACAACTCCTTCGGCAAAGCAAAGTATTGTTAACAAGACTCCAAAATCTGTGAGTGGACTCTCTCTTTCTAAGTTAACTTTTCATTTACATTTTTTTTAGTAAAGACTTATTTTTTGACACACCTAAGGCGTTAACAGATTTTATTACAGTTAATTCATAAAAGATCATGTTTTAAGAGATGTTTTAGAAAGAGTGATTCAAAAGCATGATTTGTGATTTTGGGAGGCATGGGGAAAATCCACCTCAGCTCTGACTTATGAAATTGACAAATAGACAAGTGCATATGTAGAGGACTGGGGGGACAGTGATACGTAACGCCCCCTAGATCCAAGTTCAGGTCCATGGATGACAAATTCCCCTAGATCCTAGTTCTCAAAGATGTAGTTTTCAGAAATAAAAGTTTTATTAAAAGAGTTTTAGAAAGAAAATTTAGTTTTACAGAAAAGACTCAGATTTTTGCAGACATTAAAGCTTTTTTAGAAAAGTTATGCATGAAAAGTTATGTTTTCAGATAAGAAGAGAGTTTTCACAAAAAAAAAATATAACTGTTTCGGTTTTAGAACCAAGAGTTTTCATAAAAGCACATCAGTTTTTATTTTAATTGTCCACATATTTATATCGTTCAAACTATCTAACCCTCCTCCCCCACAGCTGGTTTCTTTTTTTTTCACATTTTCTTGGAGGACGTGCTAGAGAGGATGGATATTGCTGGCAGTTACCAGGGTGTTCAGTCCATCAAGTTAAGTCATAGATAGAGTTCAGTTAAGTCAAGTGAAGTCTAGTTTCATATTTTTTTAATAAAGTTGTGTATCAGTACTCATGTATAGAATCGTAAGATAAGTGATGTTGAGTTTAAGTTGTATGTGTAATATTTTTTATTCTATCTTAAGGTTTTGGGAAGTGTTCCCATAAATGATTTTTATATTTTAAAAGAGTACTAATGTTGTCCATAGTAAGAAAGTCAGAGACTTAGGGGGATAGTACGACATATTCTCTGCTGGTAGTATCTCCCAATTAGTTATGTTACAAAAGATAGTATCAGAGCATGGTCTTGGGAGTTAGTGACTACAATGGGTAGAGCGTTGGGGTCTTGTATACAAAGTATGCTCGAGATAATAGTATAGAAGGCATTATATCTCCTGTATCTGATCCTCAAGTACGTCCTCAAGCTCCATAGACCGGTCAGGAAGAATTCCCAAGTTATCTGAATTCTCTTCCTAGTAAAAGTAACCAAAATTTTTGTTCTAGTGAAAGATTCTTCTATAGTAATCTTGGCCTATTAGCTCAAGATTAAGACAAGTTGGGAGAACAGATAGTAAAGTTCTAAGAATAGTTATGCAAAGAAGTCGGAAAAAAGGCTATAAGAAAGGTAATGAATGATACATAGATGTTTAAACAACCTGGAAAAAGTTATGAGGATAAATAGTAAATTTCTTAAAACATCCACTTAAGAGGATAAAAGAATAGGAAAAAGTTGAAAGAAAAGTATGATGCGCTGATGCCCAAAGTAAACAGAAGTAATTAGTGGTAGAGATGTAAAATGAATAGATAAGGAAGTGCGGGAACCTATAATAGTAAAGAGAATAGTATAAGCCCAAGTAAGTGGAAAACTTAGGTTTGGTCCATTCCTTTCTCGTAAGGTTCTTTCCTTCCTAGTAAGTCAGGCTTGCAAGTACGTAAATGAAAAACGTAAATATAGATGATTAAATTACCTTCCAAGAAACCCAATATAGATATGACACTAAACTACCCAGATTCTTACCCCTCAGTAATACCAGTCACGAAAGTTGTTCTGATGGAACCTATCTCATACCTACCTTACATTAGTAATAAACTTCACCAGGACACTGAATACCGAATAAGGACATCAACATTCATTAATATGAAAATACTTACCTCATTCTTTGTCAGTGTCATTGAAGATCACCACGTAAAAGCTCAACATATCTTAAGACAAAATCGAAAACACCGAGAGGTAGTTCACCCAAAAAGGGATAAGGATGCTTCCTAGACTAGAAAAGAAAAAACCTGTTATATGACAAGAATTACCATCTGGGTGCATAAGTAAGAATTCTCAGATCGGACAGATGCCAATATGAAGTCCATCTGAGTTTAAACAAACAAACCAATGAGGTTAAAAACACTCAGGAGTAACAAGCGTACTAGTATGAAAAGTAAAGTTAAATGATATAACTATAGTCTAAGCATGAATAGAGAAGCAGAGATTTAGAAATAATCCTACAAGTGAATCAACACTAGTTTCAGCAGCACGACTTAGAATCAAGAGATGTGATATGGAAAATAATAGAGAATAACAAGGGAAGTAACAAGAAGTTTTGAATATATGATAACATAGTTAATGTAGCTCAAAGGTAACAACGTCAGTGGGGACTTCAGAATGGTTAATGAAGGATGATGAATCTTAAGACATGAGACAGTCGATACAGATTCCACAGAATGAATAGTAACTCTTTCTTCCAGTAGCTTGATGATAGTAAGTATATAGATATCTAACTAAACATGGAAAGCGTGCAGCGTAGAGCCCAACAGGTATATAAATAAGTAAATAAGCGTATTTGACAGAATAGACGGATCACAAGATGACTATATAGCCGAACCAATAAGTTAAATGAAACATAGCCAAGAATCACGAGATGGTAATATTCAATATGATATAAAATTTTTGAAGTCACAATAAGCGGAGTCGAATCTAGAAGTCATCATTGAATTGGAAGCCCTTTAAGGAGTAAAGGCTCAAAAGAGCGAAGAGACCAGAGAGAGCGACTCTTGGGAATATAGTATATAATTCATAAAGAGTCTCATTCTATTGAGATGAAAGAACTAGTTGGAGAATAGCACCTGAACCAAAAGATTTAATAGAGATGTCCTAAGCAATTGACATTGATGAAATTTTCAAGGGAGTAAAGACGAAAGAAGTTAAAGAAACTGAGATGAGAAGGAAATCTAAGTACCGGAGTAAACTTCCTAAAAAGGAATAATAAAAGGAGTATAATATGACTCTGAGAGAGAGAGAGTAACAACTTAAAAAAATTAAGCAACAAAAACCAGTAGAAAGGGGCACAGAGGTGATATGATGGAGTATTTAGAAAGCACGACTCTAGAGAAGATTCATAATAAGAGATAATATGATCAATAGTTGGAAAGTGGATCTAGAGTGAAGCTGAAACAGAAGATAATTTAAATGGTACTTAACAGAAGTATCTAAGTGTGGGATCTAACGCAAGTTCACATGAGAGTTCCAGGTTTATGGATTTGCGGTACGTGCAAGTACATCATGCGTACCTAGTAAGGCAGCACAACTGCAAAGGTTTCAAGAGCAAGATCCACTCTACCAACCTTCGTTATACCACAATAGCTAGGATGGACCTCGATGACCATCCCAAGATATCCCTAGAAACAAATGAAATCTTAAAGTGGTAAATACCCTATGAGGTAAAATAAAAAATAATTGAAAGGTAATACCCCTCAAGAGAATAGACAAATACAGAGGAACCCGAATTTCCATAAATAGTTAAGAACTAGAAAGGAGACAGAAAGGACATCAAAAGAAAGGTAGAGGTAAAAACAAGAATGTTGAGATATGACAATAATAGAATAGACACTAGATAAACAATGACAGAGGTATATAACTATAAAAAAAATTTCAATGGTATTATGGAATAGTAAGCTTTTCAAAATTGGGATAAAATTGGAATTTTATCATAGTAGTAAGGGGAGAAAGATGGATGATAGTGACTCATGTGTTCTTTTCACAATGCACCATTAAGAATAATGTATAGGATAACTCAAGAAGATACTAAGAATATAACCTAGAGACGGTTAAGGAAACTGAGAATACTGAAATTATTGAGAGCGGGATAGCACTTGACAGGATAATAATCGAGGGATAATTAAAAGTGGAGTATTCTATCGCGCAAATGGGCAAGGAATAATAGGCATGAAGATAGAAATCGTACTGGTACTAGCAAAGAAATTAAAGGTGTAAAAGATTATAAACATAAACCGGAATAGAATAACAGGTGTCAACATTAATAGTAAAGAACATTATTTAAGCATAAATGTGCATACAATCAGGCTCAATATAGATACCTTGTCCCAAACTCTTTAGCCAATCGAGAAGGATCGCCAGAGAAACTACCCATAAGTAACATTTCAAGTTGAGAGCCTTCGGTTCATAATGATAGTACATGGAGAATTTAGCTATGAGTTATGAATTCCTAAACCCATAGATAGTTATATATGTGAGAACTCAAATGAAAAGGCTCATAAGCAGCGAGGGTTTGGTAATGAGAAAAGAGAAAATATCAAATAGTCAGTTAAGATATGATAATGAATGCTAGAATAATATCTAGAATGTGGAGCTAAGAATATATCTAGTAAAATATATCTTATAAGGTCATTAAAGTGTATATTATAGAGAATAGCCGAAGAACCTGAAGTATACACAAATCAAGGGAAAATGAAAGTTATTGGCTATAGTATAAGGTATAATGGTAATACCATAAACATGAAGAATAACAGAAGTTCCAAAGGATATTTATGAATTATTGTTGTCATGACAGGAGATATAAGAGGTTTTAAGATGAATAAGACGACAAGCCACAGATATAGAACAATTTTGAAATTGATAGCCCATGCGAATAATTGAGAAGAGAATGTTGAATACAATTAGAAGTTTAGAAATGAGGTTTATATGATGCATGAAGATTAACTGTAGTATGACGGTAAGTACAGAGTACTGAGTAGAAATTTATAGAAAGAAAATAAGGAATTACTATTAGTTTGGAATTCAAAGAATTATTCATTAAGACCCACAAACTTTGAAGCAGCATGTACAAGCATGACAAAAAATTCCCAGAAGTTATAGTATTAAATTATCGAGCAGAAGAGCAGAAATAAAGTTAAGAATATAGGAATAGTAAAGATACAGATATCCTTAGACCAAGTCGAATCAGTGAATTAAACCACAGAATGGATTCGAGGATATCCTGAAGATCAGTCCACACCCAACGAACAGGTGGAGATTCTTTCTAAATAGATTAGTGATGTGACTGCCATCAAAGTATATAGGATACCTCATACATCCACAGTGGTATCTCAAGTCAAAGGACCACTACTCTCACTTGACCCGAGAATATTCCTATTGAAGTTGGTGTACCATCTATTAGGAAATCTTCGGTGTTTTATTAAGTATTTATCTAATATAGACACCTACACATATATACAAGTCTCCAAAGACTCATTGTTCATTGGAATAAACCATCGGACCAAGTCTCAATATACGACGTGTACCGGTTTTAACGGATTTTACTAATGGGCCCGTTTTAGTAAATTTTGACCAGGAATTTTATTTGATAATAGTGACATTTCCCAATGTCAATTACAAACTACTTTGTAACTGCACACTACATTATATATTATTGGGTCTTTGTTTAATATATACATATCACTAAATCCTATTTAGTTTCAATCTGATCGTAATTAAATTGAATATGAATATAAAAACAAGAAGTATTACCATAAATCAGTAACATTTCTTAAAAATGAATTGTTTGTATTCATGATTCGGATATGAATACTATCTGGATTGGCACTCCAAGCACCAATCCTAACAATTTCTCCCACTTACTCTAGTGTCAATCATGGTATCCTATACGCATCTAAATATACATCACATACACATGGTCCTTAAGAGCTGACCTTTCACTCAAGAGGTAGGCAACAACAAGTCCGCTATAACATATTGAGTTTGTCTAACAAACTCAAAACGTTTCCTTTAACTTGCATAATTCATATTTGTATAACCTAAGTTATACATTAATATGACTTAGATGCTATATATCAATATTGTGCTATAACTACAGAATTGTCCAAGTATTTAAGGATCAGGTCCAAAATACTATGCAGACAACCACAAGCACAACACCAATATCAAAACTTCTAATTTATAAACTCACTTTGTAACTTCATAAGTCAATACTTTATAAGTTTTAATTAATTCCACTTACACAGTAGAATCATTCGTGACACTTCCACTGCATCTTTTCTGACTCTTTATGATGTAGACCATCTAAAATCATAATTAGACTCAAACTAATCTGGCCCTCATGGTTGCAGACTATATTCTCCATAAATAAGAAACTCATTCTTAATATCTCAAAGATAAAAAAGATTATGTTTCAGACACATCCTATGGTCTATAACGTATTAAAATAGTTCATAACAGTTACAATTAAATTGATGTCTTTTATTCGTACATGATATAGTATTCATTATGCCATCATCTTATGATGCATAGGATTGTTTAGAGATTCTAATTAATTTCTCTTTCAAGTAACGAATTATCCTTTACGAAAGATAAATACTATATATAAGAGACACACTAACTGTCTGACAGTTATACTAACTTTCATACAGATAGTCTTGTTGTGTCCTATATTAGATCATATTTAATGCATGACTAATGAAAGTATCTCTCAAGTCTCATAGTTTTATATCATATATGACACTTTATATCAAATATAACAGAGACTACTCCTACAACTTTCACGGAGAAAAGAAGACATAAGTAAATATTTTACCTTATAAACATCTCATTATTACATCAATAATGATAATGTCATTAGGATATAAAATACTAGAAAGAAATTTTACGCTTCCATTGACCCTTCCATCATAAATGAATTCTCTATGTTTTGATAGAATCAAATAATCCGACTGTTATCAAAATTAGAGAATACAATTTCCGGAGGGCTTACCCTAGTCTATAATAGGCTCTATAAGCTAGTATATTAAACTATGATATTAACAGAATACAAACTTCAGGGCCATTCTTGGAAGGACTCTTCAAACAAAGAAATCACAATGGATCGCTTATTCGAAAAAACTATTCAGGAACGCCACTTTGCATTTTTTAGCCAAAATATATAGTTTAATATCAACATTAACCAACAAATCTTTAATTGTTCAATTATTGCGACTAGAGAAAAGTTTCCTCGGAATCTACAATAGATTGTTGAGTATAACGTTTCTCACTGTCATACTATAAAGGTCAAACCTTTCATAAGCTCACTTTGCTTTTATTGCGTAAATAATTTATACAATTTATGAATGATTCATAACAAAGGTTTAATCAAGTTCAAAACTTAATCATAGTAAGCTACGAACAATCATAGATCTATAGTTCAATGCTAACTTCTGAAACCAATATCAAATATCACTCTCATTATAAGTTATAGGATAATTTTCTTCGATAAGAAAACATCAGAACCATTAAGTATCATATACTATATAAATGATTATGACATCCTATTTGGACTTATATGGAGGCTATCTAAGGGTCTTTTATCTTATGAAATATGTAGTTCGATTATAGTTTATCACTCTCACATTTAACTTCAATAAGTCAAGTCTTTTGTACAATCGTTAACATATAATGTTACACACCAAATAATAAAATAGTTTTATTACTCGAGATCTTAGAATAGATATTCCGTCAAATAAATACAAAATTCTATTAAATAGAGTAAATGATAAACTTTTTCTTGTACCTGCAAGACGCAAGTACTTTGAATTATATAACTATTATACCCAAAAAAAAATTCAAATCTCAAACTTTTACGATTCGAATTTTGTACCTATACATATCATATATATAACTGTAGAAATTAATGGAACATTAATTAAAATGATGAACTAGTGTTACTGTAGCATATCCCCAAGAGTATTGAAACTAATTTGGTAGCACTCAATATCAAACGAATCAAATTATATAAGATTCGATTTCTCCTATTGACTAATTCCATCACGATGGAACCGTAGAAGAATAATATTAAGTAAGAATCATATTCATTTAATAATCTTAGAACTAATTGTCATAAATTCGTATGTTAGATCATATCAAACATCTTTGAACAAATCAAAAAACTCACGATGAATCTTAATGATATAGTTTTCTAAACTTCAAATCGAATATCTTTGAACCAGTCAAAATTTTCTATTCGTGTTTCATCAGAAACATATTAAAAATTCTCGAACCATTCTAGACGTTCAATATGTGTTCTTCTAGAAACACGTAACTAAGTCATGACAGTTCATTAACTATATTATGAAGTAAAGAAAACTATCTAAGGCAATTTCTAATTCATTAAAACTACATACATCTAATTTATTAGTTTGACAAATTTGTGGTCCAAGGACGATCATTGGTTAAATGAGATTTAATCACTTCCTGAATAAATATTAATTAAATGGATGAGGATATTGGTGTGATATAATATCATACCATCCTTTACCATACAAAATAAACATCTAATGCTTATGTGATAACCTCATAAAGCACTATTCTAAGTTATTTAGTTAACCGAATATTTCTTAATGTTTATCTCTACATCAGTGACACTACTAGTCATTTTAAAATATGTAATAACTGTTTATAAAGAACAAGTAACTATCCAATAGTCACAAGTTCTGACATCAAATATCAAAACAATCTTTAAATAATATTTTAAATAACTAGACAGGAGATCCGATATCCAATACCTATAATTATCTATTATAAAAATTGATATTTTCTATACACTACTGTATGACAAAGAAGTCGGCGATGCTGTCCCGGGCTCGCGGCCTAGTCGAGAGTACGGAGTAGCCCAAAGGGACTAAACTGAAAAATAAAAGAGTCGCCACCTAGTGTGAACTGAGATATGATTTAAGGCCACACTCACCCCTCACAAGGGAAGACCTCAAACCGTTGGGTTCGAAATGGTCTCTTACTTATGCCAATTGCAATAAATGAATTTATGCAATAATATAACTAAGTCTTACGCACCACATAAAAGATGATTCAAATGACATACAAGTTTGTACACCCATAAACATAAATTTAAGTGAAAGAAAATGCATAATTCTAAAAAAAAACATGTTAATCAGAGAAGTGAGGCAATGTCAATAGAAACGTTAACAATAGCGGTAGAATGCATATGTTCGTGTGGCATTCAGGAACGCGTTCGAATGAGATCACAAAAATGGCATCCATAATGCAATAAACACATGCGTAAATATTTCTCGAGCGGTACGTAGAGTTGTATCCCAAGTACAAACAGCACTACCGTCCATTCGGATTCGGCTACTGAATTTACCTCTACGTTTCCATCTGATATACCGCGAGAGGCAACACTCAATCATTAACACAACGTAATCACTAACCAAATGTTGACATATATAAAATACGATAATGCATATTACAAGAAATAACCGAAAAGAAAAATATGTGTAATAACAAGATAAATAACACAAAACAAATGCAGAATAATAAAACAATAATAAACGTAAATTAAATGCGAAATAGTAAAAGACTTGTAATACGAAATAAATGTAGAATAATAAAATACGTAACTAAAGAATTTGGCCGTTCTCAATATAGGACTTCGCATACTCGGTTGGATGTATTCCACGTCCAACCGAACATGCCATTTCCCGGATGACAAAATAAAATACAATAAAGGGTGCCCTCAAGTCTTACCTTTTAAGTCACTCATCTGGAGTGCATCGGGACGTCGCCGAAAGGGTTAACATTTCCACTATTTTCACTGGTTCACTATTTTTGCTCACTATTTTTCTATTTTCACTCGTTGTTTTCTCTATTTCCGCTCGCTGCTTTCTTTGCTATTTTTACGATTTTCTTCACTATTTTTGGAACTTTTCTTCACTGTTTTTGGATTATTTGGTGGACTATTTTCACGGTGACTGGGCTACTATTTTCAGGGTTGTTTTTTAGACTGTTTTACTGGTTGATTTGGCTACTGTTTTTTCTGGTTTCTGGTTCGGTTTCTTGTTGGTTTGAGTTACACGCTGGTTTAGGGTTTATGTTTGGTTTTTGGTCGGCTGAGGGGCGTTGTTTGTGGTTCAATTTTATTGATTTGGTTGATAGAGTTGTTGAGGTCGGTGCTACGGGCTACTGCTTGGTCGGTTTGGCATTCGCCTATGGGCTACGTGTTTAAGGGTTGCATGGTGTTTGGCATTTTACGGCGTGTGTGTTATGGTCTGTCGGTGTGTACCTTTGTGAGTAGTTTCGGCTTTTGGTTTTGTTTTAGACGGTGAAGTTTACAAGGTTCATGGATTTTCTTTGGTGAGTGGCATTAGGCGAAGGGTTTATTTTTGGTGTGGCTCTTCACAGACCGTGAGCTCATCTAGGGTTTTGATGGCTGTCGAGTATGTGTGTGAAAGAAGAGAGGGTTGTTAGGGTTTCTATTTTTTATGAGGTGCCGAGAGTGGAGGGAGAGTGAGGAGAAGATAGGGCTGTTGTTGTGCTCGGTGGGTTTAGTCTTGTGTTGTGGCTGTGTGTACGTGGATTGTAGGGGCGTGAAGAGTCTAACTTGTTTGTTGCCAGTTCGTGAGAGAGGGTGACTGATTACTTTTGTCTGTGGAGTGGTTTTATTCGGTCTGGGCTGCTGTCTGTTGCCGTGTGTGTTGTCGTCGGTGGTTCAATTCGTTAGAGATGGTGGCTGCCCGTGTGAAAAGAGAAATGAAGAAAGGGCTCAGATGTCTGTATAGGGTTTGTTGATGTTTGGGGAGCTGAGAGAGAAGGCTTCTGGTCTAGGTTTTATTTTCTTTGTTCCAGCCGTGTTACTGCCGTTGGGGAAAGAAGATAACTTAGGTTTTTTTGGTTTTCTAGTTTTCCACGTCTGTTGATGAAAAGAAGGCCAATAGAGGAGAGATCAGTTTAGGGTTTACATTACCGAGTGTTTTAGGGAGAGTGAATTGGGGTGTGTGTGAGAGAGGCCTTAGGGTTTGTTTTAAGTGGTGTTTATATAGTGGTGAGCTAGGGTTAGGGTTTCTTGGTAGTATTTGGGCTTTGGATTGGTGGGTATGGGCTTTGGATGGGTGCGTTAGGGCTTTGGATTGGTGCGGGGGTTTTGGGCCAAGATTAAAGTTTGAAACAGGAATCGATTAAGGGAACCCGTGGCTAACGAGCGAATTAAAATTTATCGAGCTATTATTTTTAGAATTATCCCTTCTCACGTGCGTTTCCCATGACTTTCACGACTTATCGGTTAGTGCCTCCATACGAGGCTCATCATTAGGCTTTATAAATAATGAAGTGTCTACAACAACAATACGCATCTGCTTTCTTTAGCTATATAATTTTCCTTCAACTATTCACAACAATTGCAAATAATTGATTTGAAAATTGTGTCAGACACATTACCTCTAAAGGTCAATAAAACCAAGAAATGTCATTATCAGATAAACAAATACCTAATGGGGTTGTCTTAATGCTAGTCAAGAATCTCGAGACTGAACTAATTCACATCAATTCTTACTAGGAAAGAAACTATTCTCTCCGGACTATTATATCTTAACCGGATATCTATTTAGATTACCTATTGTGACTTAGAAACAAAGTCACTAACATCTTGATTTTTCAAGAAAATTGGAACAACAGTTCCCGATGGTTTTAACTAATCTAACAATATCCAAACCTACTATAAATCTAGAACCTATTTGTGTGAACAAGCACAGAGGTGGGCGACGCTATCCGGGCTCGCGAACCGTTAGGTGTACGGAGTAGCCTACGGGGGACTAAGCCAGAGAATAATGGAGTCCCCACACAGTGTGAACTGGGAAATTATTTAAGGCCGCACTCACCCCTCGCAAGGGAAAACCTCAAACCATTGGGTTCTAAATGGTCCCTTACTTATGCCAATTGTAATGAATGGATTTACGTAATGATGTAACCAAGTCTTATGCAACACACACAAGACAAATAACACACAAGTTTGCACACCCATAAACGTAAATGGAAATGAAAGCACATGTATAATTCCATAAACATATTAAACAAGAAGCGTGAGAATGTAGATAAATAATGACAATAAAAGCATTAATAATAAAGAGAGATAATTATGTACGTAATGCAAAAAAACAAAACTAAAAAGACAAGCATGCACAAAATATGATAAAAAATGGGGGTATGTCCACTGTATGTGCGTTCATATAGCATTCGGAAACGCATTCGAACGGTATGAGATATGATGCATGGTAAAACAGAATACATGTGTTTGAGTAGTGTTCGGAGATATGTTTGAACAGAATAAGGCCGAATGCATGTGTTCGAGTAGCGTTCGAAAACACATTCAAATGGAGTGAGGCGGAATGCATACGTTCGTGTAGTGTTGGTGAACGCATTCGAACAGGACTTGATATTATGCATGGCAAGACAGTATGTGGTGCCACAAAATACCATGATAAGGCTACCCTCAGTCATTTCCCGTAAATGAGGGACATTTAATCCGGCGTAATTAGCCTATTTGCACTAAATAACAATGCGTAAGTAGATAAAGAAAATAAGAAACGAATAACAAAATAAGGAAAGAGATACGACCAAGAGGCTTGGCCGACATCTATATGGACCTCGTATGCCTGATTGAACGTATTTCATATCCAATCAACTGTACTTCATCCGGTACGGCAAAAAATTATGGTAAAGGCTACCCTTAGGCATTTCCCTCAAAGGGGGGACCTTTAATCCGACGTAATTAGCCTATGCACTTAATTAACGATGCATTTATAAATAAATGAAACAACATACATAACGTAAATACCATAATGATAAAAAAGATGCGACCAAGAGACTTGGCCAACATTTATATGGGACCTCATATGCCTGATTGAACGTATTTAACATCCAATCAAGTGTACTTTATCCAGAGAGGCAAAATATTATGGTAAAGGCTGCCCTTAGGCATTTTCCTCAAATATGGGACCTTTAATCCGACGTAATTAGCCCATGTGCCTAATTAACGATGCATAAATAAATAAATAAATAAAATAACATACAGAACGTAAATAACATAATGATAAAAGAGATGCGACCAAGATACTTGGCCGACATCTATATGGGACCTCATATGCCTGATTGAACGCATTTCACATTCAATCAAGTGTACTTCTTCATCCGGCGCGGTAAAATATTGTGGTAAAGGCTGCCCTTAGGCATTTCCCTCAAACATGGGACCTTTAATCGGACGTAATTAACCATGCACATAATTAATGATGCATAAATAAATAAATGAATTGACAGGCAGAAAGTGAGTAGAAGAATACTAAACGCAAATAATAAATTAACATAAAATTAAATAACAAAATGAAACACGTGCGTGAATGTTTCTCAAGCGGTACTTGGAGGGTATCCAAAGTAAAGACCACACTACCATCCATTCGGATTTGGCTACGAAATTTATGTCTGGATTTCCATCTGATATACCGCAAGGGATAGCACGCAACCCCAAATAAAATAAAAATATTAGTGAAATATGATGATGTATGTGATGGAATAATAATAACTAATCGGAAAGATAAATAGTAAAGGGTGCCCTCAGGTCTTACCTTTTAAATTGCTTCTTGGAAGAGTGACACCATCGCTAGAAGGATTAACACTCCGTCACTTTTTCCGATTCACTGATTCAATATTTTATCCACTGTTTTGCTGTTTTGTTCACTGTTTGTTGAGTTGTTCGAGGGCTAATTTTTCAGGGGGTGTTCGGGGACTATTTTTGGGTGATTTATTCACTCTTTTAGAGGACTATTTTCGGTTATTTTCTGGACTGTTTTTAGGGGTGTTCGAGGATTATTTTTGGGTGAGTTTTAGGACTATTTTGGGTCGGACTCAAGGTTTTGGCTTTAGGGTTGTTCGTGTTGTTTGGTTTCGGTTTCTTTGGTATTGTTCACGGCTTATGGGTTGTTTATTGGCTTTTGTTTGTTTGTCGGTGAGGGCTGTGTATAGGTATTGACCGAGTGTGTGTGGCTTTTGGGTGAAAGGTTTTTTGGCTTTGTGCTTGTCTTCACGTGGAGGGCTACATGTGTTGTTTGTTTATGTTTGTGAGGGTTGGTTTATTTTCGGTGATTTCCATGAGTGTGGTTGCTTTGTTCACGTGTCTAAGGGTTGTTGGATTTTTTTGTGAAGAGGCCGAGTGTGTGGTAGAGTCGTGGCTGTTGTGGGTATGTGTTACATGAATTAGAGAAGAGAGAGGCGATAGATGATTTTGAGAGAGAGGAGGCTTAGGGTTTGGTCTTAGTTTACCGAGTGTGAGTTCTCTGTAAAGGGCGTGAGGCCTGTGTGCCGTGAAGGGTACTGATTGCCGAGAAGGGTGTGAGCTTTATGTGTTCTTTTTGTTTGTGAGATAGAGAGATTAGGTTTAGGTTTTTGAGTGGTGATTACTTAGGGAGAGAGACGTGTGTTTAGGTTTGTGAGTGGTGTGTGATTTGTTTTGCCGAGAAGATTTTTTTAGAGAATAGAGAGATGAAGGTAAGGTTTTGTTTTCTTTACTACCGAGAGGTTTGCCAAGAGGAGAGGGGAGTCGAGAGCTACTAAATGAGTTTTTAGGGTTTTTTTTTGTTTTGGCTGTAAGAGAGAGACGTATTGGGAAGGAGAGGGGCGAGAGAGTGTTGTAAGAGGGAGAAGGCTGTTAGGGTTTTCTATTTTTCATTTTTCTTGAAGGTTGTCGTGAATGTCAGGTCCCAAAGAGAATACTAGGGTTTTGGTTTTGTGATATTTTTATAGTGGTGCATGCTAGGGTTTTAATGTGCATGTCAGGCTAGGGTTTTCTCTTTTTCTTGTGTATGTTGTCTATCTCATCATTATGGTCAATATATTCCTTCCAAATTTGGGGGATGCAATCTTGGTTAATTTGGAAGGGGATTATGAGGGATTATGGCATGTGTTTAAATGTGATTTGAATATTTTAGATTGGACTTGGCGTGTGGACCTTGTACATTTTATGGGTTGTAGGGGTGTGTATGGTTATGTGGGCTTTCGGGGGTTTTGGGACGAGGCTTAGGCTTAAAAAAAAATTTGACTACGCGAATCTGAGGCTAAACAAGTGAATAAAATTTGATGGTGTATTAATTTTTTTTGAATTTTCCCTTCTGATGTCTATTTCCCGTGACTTCCATAACTTATCGGGTAGTGCCTCCATACGAGGCTTATCATTGGGCTTTATGAAAAAATACAGTATCTACAATCGCCTCATTTTGATGGGACTTGTACAGTGTGTGACAGTGACAATCCTATCAAAGTCATGCATGCATTTTTACTTACTTGGCTCGCCAGCTCCGAACTTACTTATTGTTTTGAGATGCTTCGAACTGAGTTGATTTCATGATGAGGTGCTTAACCCCTGGTTCATTCCCGAACTGTTACTTGATGAAAGATGGTTCATTCCCGAACCTTTACTTGAGTTGAGATTGTTCATTCTCGAACCGTTACTTGATGGTTTATTTTTTAACCGTTACTTGATGAGAGATGGTTCATTTTGGACCGTTACTTGATGAGAGATGGTTCATTTTTGAATCGTTAATGAAATGAGATGTTTCATTTTTGAACCGTTACTTGATGAGATATGGTTCATTTTTGAATCGTTATTGAGTTCATTTTTGAACCGGTACTTGATGAGAGATAGTTCATTTTTGAACCATTACTTGAGTTGAAATGGTTCATTTTTGAATCATTACTTGATGAGAATGGTTCATTTTTGAACCGTTACTTGATGAGAGATGGTTCATTTTGAACCGTTACTTGATGAAAGAGGTTCAATTTTGAACCGTTACTGAAATGAGATGTTTCATTTTTGAGCCGTTACTTGATGAGATATGGTTCATTTTTGACCGTTACTTGAGTTGAGATAGTTCATTTTTGAACCGTTACTTGATGAGAGATAGTTCATTTTTTAACCATTACTTGAGTTGAAATGGTTCATTTTTGAATCATTACTTGATGAGAATGGTTCATTTTTGAACCGTTATTTGATGAGAGATGGTTCATTTTTGAACTATTACTTGATGAGAGATGGTTCATTTTTGAACCGTAACTGAAATGAGATGGTTCATTTTTGAACCGTTACTTGATGAGAGATGGTTCATTTTTGAACCGTTACTTCATGAGATGGTTCATTTTTGAACCGTTACTGAAATGAGAGATGGTTCATTTTTGAACCGTTACTTGATGAGTATGGTTCATTTTTGAACTGTTACTTGAGTTGATGTGAGATGGCTCATTTTTGAACCGTCCTGGGTTAAGATGGTTCATTTTTGAACCGTTAAACCGTTCCTGAATATGAGATGGATATTTTTGAACCGTTACTGAATTGAGATGGTTTGTTGTCATTCCTAGCTTGCTCGTCTTTAACCGTCTCTTTTTTCAATAAAATCCTGCGAACACAAAACAAAAATTGCATGTATTGACATGTATTCATGTATGCGTGGATGTATATCCTATTCTGATGGGTTAGGCCTTCCTTGTGCTTTTTGGTGCCCTTTGCCTATAAACGTCTTCGGTCGCCATTTGGGCCTGCTTACAGTTTTCTTCTGCCAATTCTCCCCAAGTGATGGCTCAGTTTTTTGCTCTCATGGCTCATGATCTCGTTGTATGCCTTTATCTTGCAGGTTTTTCCTGATCTTTTGCCTAAAGTGTCATCATAATAGTTACACATATTATCTCATCAAAGGATGCCCAGTAATGAAGTCAGAGAACCTTCAAAGCACTCAATGTAACTCAAATCCGAGTTTTTGAATAAATGATCTAAGTCAAATTCAAAGTTTGTGTGTAAAGGTTTTTTATAGTTTGACTCCTAGGTAAGCCAACTCAATGATTTTGTTTAAAAATTTTGATCGATGGGTGAAACAGACCTAGATGTCTCAATTATGCAATTGCTTTTCTGTGCTTAATAATGGTATGATTTTCTTTTGCTTTTCTTTTATCTCTTTTTTTTTTTCAACGCACCTACCCTTTAAGGTAGCATTTCTCCTCAATGGTGGTCCTAATACTCGCCCATGGGTAGCTTTACGCTTATTGGTTGTAGGTGTGTGTGTGTTTTTTTTTCTTTAGAGACTTTTCTTTTATTTTCAACCATATCACACATCATAACACAAGCAAATCAGGATAGACATCTAAGTAAACAGTTATTCATCGACCTGTAATTTCTTCAACTAGTCACCTTGCCGACTACTTAGGTTTTCACTGCTATAAACCTATGATTAAGTGCTTACGAGTCTAACATAGATCAATTACTCAAATCATCATATAAAAGTGTATCAAAAACTTATCGTTTCTAAGGTTTCACCCCGAAGCAATCAATTTCATCATCAGACTTATGCTTAACTATTAAGGAAGAGACTCGAACAAGTAGGCGAAATCAATGTCTTATGATTAATAAATGGGAGATCACAATTGAATAAGATCGGGAAAATAAATATCTACATAATTTACAACTTTGTCTTCCTCCGTCTTCTTGCTTTCTTCGAACATCAGATTCTCCAACTGTAGTAGTTATTTTTCCCATTTACTTTCCCCTTTTGCAACATTCTCCTTGTCACTGTTAGAGAAGTTTTCCCAGAAATCCCCCCTCTACTTTGTTTCATCTTACTATTATTGCCCCATATCCCTATGCAAGAAGTTTGGTGGTTATGAGTTTGGAGGGCAAGGCTATCGGGTAGGCCGGAGTTGATCATGTAGGTGTGTGGAGGGTCTCTGTGTGCGTTGGGTTGTTCTTTTTTCGGGTCGGTCGATTTTTATTGGCATAAATAAGGTCTTGGATTTCATGCCTAAGGGAGATGCATTTGTCAGTTTCATGGCCTTTTTGTTGGTGGAGGTAACAGTATATGTTTAGGTCAAGGTAGCGTGGCATAGGGTTTGGAAGTGGTTTAGGTTCTAAGGGATTTAGAAGTCCTTGCCTTTTCAGCTATTCAAACACCTCTAACAAAGGTCTACCAAAATTAGAGAATCGCCTTTTTCTGATTGGGGCGACCCTAGAAGGAGTGGGCTTGGTCCCTAAAGGTCCCTCAATGGTATTTCTATTCTGGTTGCAGAACTTCCTATTATTGGCTATACGGGGTTTGGTCAAACTGGTCACAGCATTGGTCAAAACTTCTAAATGCTCAGTAATCTTAGTGATGTTGGTCTCTAATTGGTCCATGCGGGTAACCTTATTATCTGACTCACTCATGTTTGCCAACTATTTTTTTGACGAGTCTTTCTTCTTCTCTAACCCAACAAATATCTATGATGGTTTTGAAACTATGAGTTAGCATGATGCGTGTGATGCATGAGATATATAATATACATGTGGTTATCAACACATAATATATCATTCCGACCATATTTCTCCCACACTCGTGGTAAGTCCATTTCTGTCCTAGGTATGGCTTATTTTATGCACCAATATGAGTTACACAAAATCGTTCTCTCCTATGCTATGGGGTGGACCTTGGTCACTTCCGTCCCTTTCCCTCGGTAAAAGACAAAGACCGCCCATTTACAACTTTGGCTAAGATTATTATGAGGATCGTGTTATTGTCTAGAAACGACGAATTGGTCCTTCATTAATCACTGTTATGGGGATGGACTTGGAGATATCCAAAAGTATACAAATGCCGTAACAAGGCGTATCCTTCCTGGATGAAAGCCAGTGTGGATATTAGACTCATGCTCCTAGCATATTTGGATCATGTTCTGATTTTCTAAGCCTATTAAGGTTTTCATACAAGTTGGCCCATTATCATTTTAGAGTATTCAATCAGATTATCGCGAGGTGCAAACTTGTCCCAGTTGAAAAGGCCCAACATGTTTACACATTTGTGATAAGATGGCTAAATAACTTCAAATGATAGAGGGCCCAAACACAAAATGGCCCATCATTATTTTGAAAACTTTTGGCCCGAAGGTCATAAGCCATAAACTCGTTCCAGTTTAAATGGCCCAACAAGTTCGCATCTTATGATAAGAAGTCCAAATGGATCCAAATGACGATGGTTCCAAACACAAGCATAAAGGGTAGCTTCTATAGGACATATAATTATGGTTCACATGTGGGTTTATAGAGGTATGGATAAAGGCTTCCGCCGGTGAAAGGTTGCCCAAAACTAAGTTTCCCCACTCAAGGGTTCGAGCGACCAAGTGAGCACACCTTTGTGATACCCTAAGGTACGTGCCAACGAGTGATGATGCTATGTAACAATCCACCACTTCGAACGAAAGCGACTTCATGATACATGACGCATTCAAGGTTAAAAAAATGGTATGTAAAATATATGAGACAAGGTTAACTAAAGCAAAAACCGCAGACATTACAAGACATTATTTCGGGGCCGATTCTCTATCCCCAGTGGAGTTGCCAGACTGTGTGAATAGGCACAGAGGTGGGTGTTGCTGTCCAGGCTCGCGGCCCGTCGAGAGTACGGAGTAGCCCGCATGGTACTTAACCGGAGAATAATGGAGTCTCTACCCAGTGTGAATTATGAAATGATTAAAAAAATACCTCACTCACCCGTCGCAAGGGAAGACCTCAAACCATTGGGTTCTAAATGGTCCCTTACTTATACCAATTGTAATGAATGGATTTACGTAATGATGTAACCAAGTCTTATGCAACACACACAAGACAAATAACACACAAGTTTGCACACCCATAAACGTAAATGGAATGAAAGCACATGTATAATTCCATAAACATATTAAACAAAGAAGCGTGAGAATGTAGATAAATAATAATAATAATAAAAACATTAATAATAAAGAGATAATTAAGTACATAATGCAAAAAAAATTAACTAAAGAGGCAAGCATGCACAAATAATGATAAAAAATGGGGTATGTCCACTGTATGTGTGTACATGTAGCGTTCAGAAACGCTTTCGAACGGTATGGGATATGATGAATGGTAAAACAGAACGCATACGTTCGAGTAGTGTTCGGAGACATGTTCGAACATGATAAGGCCGAATGCATGAGTTCGAGTAGCGTTCAGAAACACGGAGTGAGGCAGAATGCATACGTTCGTGTAGCATTTTGAATGGGATGTGATATTATACAAGGCAAGACAGTATGCGGCACAGCAAAATACCATGGTAAGGCTACCCTCAGGTATTTCCTGAAAATGAGGGACCTTTAATCCGACGTAATTAGCTCATGCGTACTAAATAACAATGCATAAGTAGATAAAGAAACAATAAGAAATGAATAACAAAATAAGGAAATAGATGCCACTAAGAGACTTGGCCGACATCTATATGGGACCTTGTATGCTCGATTGAACGTATTTCACATCCAATCAAGTGTACTTCTTCCGACGCGATAAAATATTACGGTAAAGGTTGTCCTTAGGCATTTTCCTGAAACGGGGGACCTTTAATCTGATGTAATTAGCCCATGCACTTAATTTACGATGCATAAAGAAATAAATGAAATAACATACAGAACGTAAATAACAGAATGATAAGAGATGCGACCAAGAGACTTGGCTGACATCTATATGGGACCTTGTATGTCTGGTTGAACGTATTTCACATCTAATCAAGTCTACTTTATCCAGCGCGGCAAAATATTATGGTAAAGGCTGCTCTCAGGCATTTCCTTCAAATAGGGGACCTTTAATCCGACTTAATTAGCCCATAAACTAAATTAACGATGTATAAATAAATAAATGAAATAAAATACAAAACGTAAATAACATAATGATAAAAGAGATGCGACCAAGAGACTTGGTCGACATCTATATGGGACCTCGTATGCCTGATTGAACGCCTTTCACATCCAATCAAGTGTACTTCATCCGGCGTGGCAAAATATTGTGGTAAAAGTTACCCTTAGGCATTTCCCTCAAACAGAGGATCTTTAATCCAACATAATTAGCCCATGTGCATAATTAACGATGCATAAATAAATAAGTAAATGAAATGACAGGCGAAAATTAAGTAGCGGAATATTAAACACAAACAATAAATGAACATAAAAATTAAATAACAAAATGAAACACGTGCGTGAATGTTTCTCAAACGGTACGTGGAGTTGTATCCCAAGTATAGACCGCATTACCAACTACTCGGATTCGGCTACGTAATTTATGCATGGGTTTCCATCTGATATATCGCAAGGGATAGCACGAAAACCCAAATAAAATAAAAATATACGTGAAATATGATGATGCATGTGAGGGAATAATAATAAATAACCGGAAAGATAAACAGTAAAGGGTGCCCTCATGTCTTACCTTTTAAATTGCTTCTTGGAAATACGTTACGCCTTCGCCGGAAGGATTAACGCTCCGTCACTTTTCCGGTTCACTGGTTCAACATTTTATCTACTGTTTTGTTGTTTTGTTCACTATTTTTTAGGTTGATCAAGGGCTGATTTTCAGGGGGTGTTCGGGGACTGTTTTCATTCACTATTTTGGGCTTTTTTTTGGACTATTTTCAGGGGTGTTCGGGGACTATTTTTCGGTGAGTTTTAGGTCTATTTTGGGTCTGTTTCACAGTTTTGGCTTTAAGGTTGTTCGTGTTGTTTGGTTTCGATTTTTTTTGTGTTGTTCATGACTTGGGGATTGTTTAGTGGCTTCTACTTGTTTGTCGGTGAGGGCTGTGTATACGTATAACCGAGTGTCTGTGCCTTTTTGGTGAAAGGTTTTTTTGGCTTTGTGCTTGTGTTATATAGAGGGCTACATATGTTGTTTGGTTAGGTCGGTGAGGGTTGGTTTGTTTTTGATGATTGTCGTGAGTGTGGTTGCTTTGTTCACGTGTCTAAGGGTTGCTGGATTTGTGTGTGATGAGGCCGAATGTGTGGTGGAGACATGGCTATTGTGGGTGCGTGTCATGTGAATTAGAGAAGAGAGAGGCGAGAGAAGATTTTGAGGGAGATGAGGCTTTAGGGTTTGGTCTTGGTTTACCGAGTGTGAGTTATGTGTAAAGGGCATGGGGCCTGTGTGCCGAGAAAGGTATTGATTGCCGAGAATGAGTGTGAGCTTTGTGTGTTCTTTTTGTTTGTGAGATAAAGAGATTAGGGTTTAGGTTTATGAGTGGTGATTGCTTAGGGAGAGAGATGTGCGTTTAGGTTTGTGAGTGGTGTGTAATTTGTTTTATAGAGAAGAGTGTTTTAGAGAAGAGAGAGATGATGAGAGGAGAGGGGAGACGAGAGCTGTTGAATGAGTGTTAGGGTTTATTTGTTTTGGCTGTGAGAGAGAGACGTGTTAGGAAGGAGAGAGGCGAGATAGTATTGTTAGAGGGAGAGGGCTGTTAGGGTTTTCTGTTTTTCATTTTTCTTGAAGGTTGCCGTGAATGTCAGGTCCCAAAGAGAAGACTAGGGTTTGGTTTTGTGATCTTTTTATAGTGGTGTATGCTAGGGTTTCTAATGTGCATGTCAGGCTTGGTTTTTCTCATTTTCTTGTGTGTGCTGCCTATTTCATCATTATGGTCAAGATATTCCTTCCAAATTTGGGGGATTCAATCTTGGTTTATTTGGACGGGGATTAGGAGGGATTATGGCATGTATTTAAATGTGATTTGAATATTTTGGATTGGGCTTGGCGTGTGGACCTTGGAAATTGTATGGGTTGCAAAGGTGTGTATGGTTATGTAGGCTTTCAGGGTTGACTACGCAAATCCGAGGTTAAACAAGTGAATAAAATTTGATGATGTATTAATTTTTTTGAATTTTCCCTTTCGACGTCCGTTTCCCCGGACTTCTGTAACTTATCGGGTAGTGCCTCCATACGAGGTTCATCATTGGGCTTTATGTAAAAATGTAGTGTCTACACTATTCTAGAAATCTATAACCATAAGATGAGTCAGAAAACATATACAAATAATATGTATGTTGTGGATTAGTAGCAATTTTCATAATATTACATACTGCTTTAGTTATGGAATTTTAAACCAAGTAGTGCCTCCCACTATTTTACGTAATACCGTAATCCCTAAGGAAAATGGTAATTTAATAATTCAATTGAATTCCATAGTGAGAGGTGGACCCTATGAATATATTTCGAGTGAACTTCGGCACGTTCTCGCCTACGTATATTCATTAGGTAGACAACTCATTGTCAATCACTCGTTAGTGACTCATAGGTTCAGGTCCTGGTCCTTTCTCATTGTGACAGCTTTGGCACGTTCACAAGGAGGTGTACCAAGTTTAAACCTATCAATGATAAATTCAAGATACTTGTGCAGTGATGACAACTTTAGCACGTTCAGGATTTCCACTTTCTCTTGAATTTATCTAGTATCACATATACAACAACTACACCCTCAATCCTTTGGCACTTTCTCGGATGCATCCATAGAACAAATATCCAAAAAACATATTGACAAGACAGACCAAGAAATATGCATCCAATATATATTACTTTAAAACCTTATTAATTAGGGATTTTCCGCAAAGATGTTACTCATTTAATTTAATCAAATTAAATAAATACAAGCATATATAAAGTAAGAACATAATTAAACATTGAATTTAAAGGCATATTCATATAGTGTTTTTAGGTTCAGACCTGCTTTGATACTATTTTTGTTGGGGTTTTGGGCAAAATACCAGGGTTACGCAACGGAATACGGGAAAACCAAATTTTCACATTTTTTTAATTTTTCTTGGGTAATTAAAAAAAATTAATTTATTTTAATAATTCAATACTCAAAAATTAGAAATTTTAACCCAGAAATCATAATTTCATAAAATTACTATAAAACCCCAAAACATTACATTTTAATTATTTTATTCCTAAGTTGTTCAAAATGAGTTTAGGTGATTTCTAATCATAACCAAAATGATTTGTACATCAAAAATACATTAAAAACAGAATTCCGAAAAATTTTCAAGATTTTTCAGTAATTACGGAAATATCCAAAAACTTTGTATTTTTATCATTTTTGTCCTAATTTATCAAATATACAATTAGGTGATTCCAAATCACTATCGACATGATTTATACATGAATTATACATAAAAACACAAATTTCAATTCATGAAAATAATTTTCCCTAAATTTCTGAGAGGTCCGTTAGTTTCAAGAATTGCACTTGAGTCTAAATTAGTTCAAAACCATTCAAGATCAAGTCCAATCAATACCAATATTAATATGCATCATACATACATCATTAATTATGACATATATGAAAAGCCCCAAATTTGGAGTGGGTTAGAAACCATAATTTTACAATTTCCATAAATTGACAAATTAACACCAAATTTATTAAATTCAACACTTTAATTTAATTCTTACCACACCAAACTAGTCTCATCATCATGAAAAAACTGAAGAAGAATTTTAGGTCATTTATGAGTAGCTAAGTAACTCTAGAATGGCAACTCACCATCAAATGGCAAAAAGAATACAAATAATCTAATTTTATATATTCTTTATACATATGCATACTTTCATTTTTCTATCAAGTTCCCAACAATCAAAATACATACACAATAGAGTAGAGAAAAATCTAAGTTACACGAATTGAAGCCTAGAATCATAGAAACATTTTTCATGAAGAAGAAAGTAAGAAAAAACTTACAAATTCCATAGATTTCCAAGCTTTCTTTTTCTTCTTCTCTCTTTTCTCTCAACTCACTTTTGTATTTGATCTGGAGTTCATGAATAAAGAAACAAAATGAAAAAAGAAGGCTCATATAATTTCCAAAAAGTGGCCGAAAATGTAGGAAAAATAATAGCCATGATTTTTTTTCTATTTTGTTTTAATTAATTAAAATTGGAAAATTGTAGATATATATTATTTAACCATTAAATGAAATCTACAAATGTGCGAATCAAATTAAACCATTTAATCAAATCAAAATTGGCCATTTAGTCCAATTAAAAAGTGCCATTTATATTACTTTAATAATGTAAAAGATATTTATCATTTAATTAATTTAATTATTCAACATTTGAACAATCAAAAAACTAAATATAAATACCTTAAATATATGTATTATATTTACATTAAATAATCAAAATAAATATATTAATTATAAATGTCAAATTTCATAATTTGACATTTAATAAATGGCCGAAATATCTCAAATACATGTATTGTCGTTTAACAGTTAAACGACTTATAAATAACCAGTATTATTTATAAATATTGCCCTAATGCTCTACAAGTATGTTTCATTAGTGAGACTCTCTAGATTCAGGCATATCCTTCCCAAAATCTAATTTCGTGTCGATAATCTAACCACCCATAAATTATAACGAACACGAATAAACTCACTGAATCATACAGGTCGAGGTCATCGCATACGTATAATCCCTCCGTTACATGTATTCTAATTATCCTAGAAATATAGATAAAAATATCAAATCTCTATAGGTATAATCCCATCGACGATTCTATTAGAAATCTCTTAATAACACTTAGAACGTACTTCTATAATGTACATGGTCCTATGGATTTAACAGATTGCTAATTGCACATTGAATACCTATGCTCTATACACAGAACTAACATATCATATCTTGATATGCATAGGATATCCTAAGGACTATTCCACACCCAAAAAATAGGTGGAGGTCTGATCTAAATAGATCGGTGACGTGACTGGTATCAAACTATGGAGGATACCTCATACATCCACAATGGTATCTCAAGTCAAAGAACCACTATGCTCACTTGACCCGAGAAGATTTCTATTGATATTAGTGTACCATATATTAGGAAATCTTCGGTGAGTCATTCAGTATTTATCCAATATAAACACCTACACGTCTATACGAGTCTCCCCAGACTCATGGTTTATTGGGATAAACCATCAGACCTAGTCTCGATATACAATGTTTACTAATCTCAGCGGATTTTACCAACCAACCTGTGTTAGTAAATCTTGACCAGGAACTTTATTTGGTAATATACTTTTAGTAATGATACTTTCCAATGTCAATTACAAACTATAATGTAATTACGCATGACATTATATATTATTGGGTCTTTTTCTAATATATACATATCATTAATTCCTATTTAGTTTCAATCTAACCGTAATTAGATAGAATATGTATATAAAAACAAAAAGTATTACCATAATTAATTAATATTATGGAAAAATGAATTGTTCGTATTCATGAATTAGACATGAATACGATCTAGATTGGTACTTCGAGTACCAACCCTAACAATTTTATGCTAGCAATAGGAACAATCAGGCAGTTAATGACATATATGGTGCTGTTTTTTCTACTGAGTTTACGAAAATCTCAATTTGTGAGATAACCAAGGATGTTTGGGATGTGAGATAGCCAAGGATGTTTGGGACATCCTACAAACTGTGCATGAGGACACGCTATCTGTAAAAAATATTAGACTTCAGGAACTTGCTACTAGCTTTGATGTCGCTAACACAAAAGATGATGAGACTTTTGATGAATTTTATGCAGAGATTAACGATATCGTTAACTCTAGTTTTATCCTAGGTGAGATTATCCATATCAACATGATTGTTAGGAAAATCCTTAGATCCATGTCTAATAAATTCCTACCCAAGATTACTGCCATCGAGGAAGGCAATGACCTCGATCAGCTTAAACTAGATGACCTTGTAGAAAACTGAATGTTTTTGAGAAGAAACGTCATGGTTATAAAAATCCAAAAACTATAGCGATGAAGTTCGCGAAGGAAGTTAGTCATAATTCATCTAGTGATGACAATGATACCCTCACGGATCATGATTTGGCCATGTTTACAAAGAGGTTTAAGAAATTTCTTAAGCTTATGAAGAGTGGATGTAGAAGTGATAAAGATATGGATGATAGGCCTAAAGAGAGTAGGCATAGCAGGAGAGAGTCTAGAGATGATAAGGGAAGTAGACCCATTGGTATCCAATGCCATGAATATGAAGGATATGGGCATATTAGACCTAAATGTCCCACATACCTTAAGGCTATAGGTAAGAAAACCATGGAAGCCTCCTTTAGTGATTCAGAAGGTGGCTATACTTCTTATGAGTCTTCTAAAGACCATAGCAATTTTATTACTTTTACTACTAGTCTGTCTGGTGAGAGAGAGGTTAATGTTAGTGTTGCTGATGTTAGACAATTATGACCTATAGCGTCACTATTTGTAAAAGACATTGTGCTTTTTGTACAAATTAACCATGTGATAATGGAAATTGCTATTTTATCATTTTGTAATTAGAATACTTGAATATATGGATGATAAAAGTCCTTATGATTAGTGTCGGATTATAAGATATGAGACACTATCAATCCACTAAGGTTTAATCATTAAATATCCCTAGTCGTAGTATTATTGAGACTGTACATCGATAATATGGAATAAACTAGTATTGCACTTATGCGCGTTGTGGGAGCATAACAACATAGTTCTCATATATTTAAGTATTGGATACTAATCCATGTGTGATAGGAGGTTGTGTTTACCGATGGTACAGAAACAGCTTCGCTCCGATAAACGCCTCGGAATCCCATTGGTAGTATGACTATGTGTCTATGGGAATCCGATTTAGGGTAGGTGTATTTGGTCTTAACTTGAGACTTGCATCGCTAATACTTACGACAATCAATACACTTTAGTTTTGGTCATCCATAAATTTAACAGGTTCTATGTACGCCTCTTATATGTTTATTGAGAATCGTAGTGTATTAGATATGATGTTAAGATGGAAGTATCACTTCAGTCATATGGAGATGATGATCACGCATGGATACAGAACTGGTACTCTAATGTGCTGCAACCATCGGGATAATATGACAAGATCATGATTATCTGATTAAAGAGACTAGTTGCTTGTGACTACTCCAACCCCAGAACTTGCATGTGACATCATATACTGGATCGCTATAGGAAATACTATGTATACTACACCTGGAAAAGATTATATATCCCATTAAGAATATTTCTGGAGAATTAGGTAGGCACGGTGCTTTGCTAGAAGCCAATCATGTCTTGTAAATCGGTAGGCACGTGGTACGAGATACGCACTTAATCGGATAGTCCGATAACCGGATTTACTACCAACATATCGAGGAGTCTCTTGGGTCACTTCCCAAAGATTCACTGATGACAGTTGACTCGATTAGAAACTTAATCTGGGATTAATTAAGAGAGAGAAAATTAATCTAGGATTAATTGAGGTATTTTTTAATGTGGGATTAAATGTGTTCGGAAGAGAGAGAACCTGATTAATTAATTATAATAATTAAGCTCAAATACACACTTTTAGCCCAATTCAAAATTTAAAGGCTAATTATTATAATTTCAATCTAGGATTAACTGGTAATAGGGTGATTCCTATTTGGGCCTTGGTATTTTGGGTTTGATCTATTATGGCCAAAGCCCATGCCTTAAGAATCAATTAAAAACCCATTGAACTTTAATTAAAATGGCATTGGATGTTATTGGGCCTTCAATACCCATTAAGAATGGATTTGGAATCCAAGTCTTTAAGGCACATAAATAAGTGTAAGTATTTAATTTGTAATTAATTGGAATTAGTATTGAATACAAATAAATTGGATTTAAAGTTGTAGTTCTATATAATTCAAGAATACGTACTTCAAAGTATTTATTCTTAAACGAGTTGGACTCGCGCAAATCAAATAGTTGTCTGAACATTGGATGGTCATTAATTCAAAGATTAATTAATTTGATTAGAATGATTGAATAACATGCTTTGTGTGAATACATGAATGTGATGTATGAATAATGTATATAGGATGGATATTAGAAGGGTGAGAACAATTTTGGAAATTGTTGTAATTTTAGAATTTATTAAGTGGACCTGCGTGTCCAGTCTTTTATCTTTTTATTCTTTGTAATTCTCTTCTTATCATTCCCCTCAATGCTAATGAGGTTTCTTTGATGTATTATCTAATTGCGTAAAAGTTAGAATAGTGCTAGACGGGGAGAGGAAATTGAGTGATTTTTTCTAGGAACAATTTGTGAGATATCCATCCGCATATCATTATTAATTTATTTATCGCGCCTTATTATGCTTTTAGAATGCATGCTTAAGGGTGTATGATGAGACCTAATCAAAGATAATTAATTGGTTGCCAATTTACGTGAAAAACCCTCAACAAAAATTAAGCATTTTCCTTTCATTGAGTGATTCATTCCCAAGATCCAAGATTGGCATTGGTTTGTTGGCCAAAGTCAAGACCTTTGTCCATCACGGATGTGTTTGAATCATGAAGGCTTTGTTACATATCGCATGTCTTGGGCAAGTTGTGATTTGTTGGCCAAAGTCAAGATCACTTCTTGTTCATGACATGGATTACGAAGCTTTCTAAAGTCAATGGGTCCCGCTTAACTGGAATCATTAAGCTTGTTGAACCAAATCCAAGGCTTAGTTGATTCAGAGGAAAAATGTTAGGAAAATATATTGGATATATTGGCATATATATTGTATATATGTTACGGACTTGGAGTTCCATCTACCGGATCTAGGAATTGGATGAGATCCAATTGATCTTAGAGATCTACCTAGTTAAATATCATACAGTTTGTTGGCCAAAGTCATGGTTTTGTGTTATTTAACGGGATCCTAGCCCACTAGGAAACTAGGTTTCCCGAGTACTCAACAGAGGGTTAGAGGCTCGTCGAAAAATAGTGGGAGACCAATATTGAATTTGCAATTTCGTTCAAATACTTGGCATAACGCACTTTCAAATTATTTTATCATTTTATGTATTTATTAGTTGGACTAATATTCTATTTATTTTTTTGTAACAGTTGGACTGTACTCATACATCGTTAATTGAATAATTTGACTATTGCAATTAAGATGATAGGAAAGTTGAGCAATAGAGATATTATCATGGGCGATAATATCTTAAATGGTGTGAACTTTCAAGACCGGGATATGAATATCTGGATTGTCCTTGGATCCGAGAAGTTGCTCTACACTATACAGAGACCTCTTGGGCCTAAGCCTGGACATAAGCAGTTGCTTGAGCTAGAGCTTTGGAAGACTCATAGCGATGATAATTCGACTACTCAATCCGTACTGCTTGCCGCTATGACTCCACAATTCCATCGTCAGAACAAGGGATTGGATCCCTATGAAATGATGACGAAGTCGTATGATCTTCATTGATCTGATCTTAGATCGCAGAGATATCAGTTGCAGAAGAAGCTCTTTCGCTCTCGTATGTCAGAGGGTGCATCTGTCGAGCAGCTGGACTGTTACTATTCCTAGAACATGTCAAGATCTAATAAGCATGAAAGTGTGTGATTAAGATTATTATAAGTCGCGGAATATACTTACAATGAACGGATTGGAATTTAAAATTTTGAGAAGTGATCTCCAAGATCCAACCTTTCAATGTTGATTCCAAGCTTTAAGTTGTTTCCCTATCACCTTTGTTGATCTTTAAAGTGATAGCTTTGAAGGATTTTTCCATAAAATCAAAGAGAGGATAAGGAGAAACTCACGCCCATCTTGATGTATTAGGGTTTGGTTTGTGAGATGTGTTACCAAATAAGAGAGAGAGAAGGCTTTTAGTGAAAACCAATTTACCATTTTCACCTAAACAAGGTGGTTGGGTAAATGGTTTCATCAAAACCATTTCAAGGTGGTTGGAAAGTAGGTGGTTTGGCATAAATGCCAACTACTCTCCCAACTACCACATGTGAAGTGGGCCCCACATTTTGAATTCAAAATTCAAATGATTTCGACGAATGTTTGCCGCGGCTCGGATCCGATTAAAAGAATTTTTCGTCGCTAAATAATTAAATCTAATTTAATTAAATAACGACACCTCATAAATATATTACGAATGTCGTTTACGAATTAATTCTAAATTAATATGTTCCCATGTATTAAAGTATGACTTTAATTTCGCATTGAAATCTAATTCCAATTAATATATCTGATATATTAATTTTAACTCATATCGATAAATTAAATAGAAAAATCAAATTTAAGTATTAAATTTATTTTACTGATTAATTCCGAATTAATCACGCTCTCTCTCTTTCGAACACATTTAATCTCAGATTAAATAATGCCTCAATTAATCCCAGATTAATTTTCTCTCTCTTAATTAATCCCAGATTGATTCTAATTTAAGTCAACTGTTATCGGTGAATCTTTGGGAAGCGACCCAAGAGACCTCTGGATATGTTGGTAGTAAATCCAATTATCAGACTATCTGATTAAGTGCATACCTCGTACTACGTGCTAACCGATTTAGAAGACATGGTTGGCTACTAGCAAAGCACCGTACCTACCCAATTCTCCAGAAATATTCTTACTGGAATATACAATCTATGTCATGTGTAGAATACGTAGTATTGCATATTGCAATCCAGTATCAGATGTCACTTGCAAGGCCTGGGGCTGGAATAGTGTCTGCCCCGTACGAAGCATATATCGGATCACAAGCAACTAGTCTCTTTAATCGGATAATCTTGACGTTGTCATATTATCCCGATGGTTGCAACATATTAGAGTACCAGTTGTGTATCCCTGCGTGATCATCATCTTCATATGACTGAAGTGATACTCCATCTTGACATCACATCCAATACTCTACGATTCTCAATAAGCCCAAAAGAGGCGTACACAGAACCTGTTAAAGTCCCGGATGACCAAAACTAAAGCGTAATGATTCTCGCAAGTATTAGCGATGCAAGTCTTATGTTAAGACCAAATACACCTACCCTGAATCGGATTCCCATAGACACATTGTCATACAACCAATGGGATTCCGTGGGCTCTATCCAGAGCGAAGCTGTTTCCTGTACCATCAGTAAACACAACCTCTTATCACACTTGCATAAGTATCCAATACTTAAATAAATGAGAACTATGTCGTTATGCTCCCACAACGCGCACAAGTGCAATACTAGTCAATTCTGCATTATCGATGTCCAGTCTCGACAATACTACGACTAGGGATATTTAATGATTAAACCTTAGTGGATTGATACTGTCTCATATCTTATAATCCGGAACTAATCATAAGGACTTTTATCACTTTATATTTAAGTAATCCAATTACAAAATGATAAAATGGAAATTTCTATAGTCACGTAGTTAATTTGTACAATAACCATAATGTCTTTTACAAATAGTGACGCTGTGGGTCATAGTTGTCTAAAAATCTCCCACATGGCCTATAGCTAGTCACTTAAGCATCTAACGCATGAACTATGTATATGTCGCTCAAACTTTTACTTTGAAATAACTTTCGTCAGCGGATCTGCAATGTTGTCATCTGATGTGCCCTTCTCGATCTTCACATCGCCATGATGTATGATATCACGAATCAGATGGAAACATCGAAAAACATGCTTGGATCGTTGATGAGACCGCGGTTCCTTAGCCTGTGCTATAGCCCCGTTATTGTCATAATACAATGGAACGGGCTCAGCTACTAACGGAACTACTCTAAATCCAATTAGGAATTTACGGATCCAAACTACCTTTTTTGCTACTTCAGCTGCAGCAATGTACTCCCCTTCTGTTGTTGAATCGGCAACAGTCTCTTGCTTGGAAGATTTCCAGCCTACTACTTCGTTGTCCAAATAAAATACGTACCCAGATTGCGACTTAGAGTCGTCTTTATCGATTTCGAAACTTGCGTCGGTATACCCAATTACCTCAAGTTCTCCATCTCCATAGATTAAGAAGGCATCCTTAGTTCGTCTAAGATACTTAAGGATATTCTTAACCGTCATCTAGTGACTATCACCTGGATCGGTCTGATAGTGACTACACATGCTCAAAGCATACGAGACATTAGGTCACGTACATATCATGCCATACATGATCGATCCGATTACCGAAGCGAACGAGATCCGACTCATCTTGTCTCTCTCATCTTTAGTTTTAGGACACATGTCCTTAGAAAGAGTGACGCCATGTGACACTGGCAACAGTCCCCCCTTGGATTTATCCATGTTGAATCTCTTCAACACTTTTTCAATGTACGTGCTCTATGAGAGTCCAAGCAGCTTTCTAGATCTATCCCGGTAGATCTTTATTCCTAGAATATAGGCTACTTCTCCCAGATCTTTCATAGAGAATTTTAATGAAAGCCAATCTTTCACCGACTGTAGCATGGGAATGTCATTGCCCATAAGTATTACATCATCAACATAAAGGAAAATGAATGTTAGTGCGCTCCCACTAACCTTCTAATATACACAAGGGTCATCCTCGTTTTGAATGAAATCATATTCTTTGATGATCTCATCAAAATGTTGGTTCCAAGAAGGCGATGCTTGCTTCAATCCATAAATGGATCGATTTAACTTACAAACATTGTTTGCAAGTTTTGGTGCAACAAACCGTCAGGCTGTTGCATATAAACATCCTCCAAAAGGTTTCCATTAAGGAAAGTGGTTTTGACGCCCATCTGCCATATCTCGTAATCAAAATATGTAGCAATATTAAGCATAATCCGAATGATTTAATCATGGCAACTGGTGAAAATGTTTCGTCGTAATCGACACCATGTCGTTGACGATACCTTTTCGCTACAAGCCTAACTTTGTATGTTGCCATCCATGTCGGTCTTCTTCTTGAAGATCCACTTGCAACCAATAGGCTTTACGCCTACTGGTGCATCAACCAGTATCCAAACTTGGTTGGTGTACATGGAATCCATTTTGGACTTCATGTCTTCTTGCCATAAAGGAGAGTCGATATCTTGTATCGCTTCCTCATACATAGCTGGTTTGTCTTCCTAAATAAGATTGACATCCACATTAGGTGAGATCAGAAACCCATACCTCTCAGGTTGGTTTCTGACTCTCTGCGGCCTACGTGGTTCTTATGTATTCGAAGGTTGTGGTACAGTTTCATCTCTGATGAACTGTTGTTGTTCCGTTAAGGATTCTGTGCCAGGAACAGTATCACTTCGATTTTCATCGAGTTCTACTTTCCTCCCACTAACCACTGCATTAAGGAATTCCCTCTCAAGGAAAACTGCATGTAGAGCAACAAATACTTTGTTCTCTTGTGGGTTGTAAAAGTAATATCTGTTTGTTTCCCTAAGATAACCTACAAATAGGTATTTATCCGATTTGGGGCCTAGTTCGGTACCTTCCAAATATTTAACGTATGCCCAGTATCTCCGAATCTTCAGGAATGAGAAACCCGATTTCTTTCCTGTCCATATCTCATACGGAGTCTGTTGAACAGAATTTGACGGAGCCTTATTCAAAATAAGTATTGCATTGTTTAATGCATATCCCCAAAAGGAAATAGGTAGCTCTGTACGACTCATCATAAACCTTACCATATCCAATAAAGTTCGGTTTCTCCGTTCGGACACACCATTTAACTGGGTTGTTCCGGGAGGAGTCCACTATGAAAGAATACCATACTCTTTCAAGTAATCAAGAAACTCATTGCTCAAGTATTCTCCACCACGATCTGACCGTAGTGTCTTAATACTTTTTCCGGTCTGTTTTTCTACTTTGTGTCCAAACTCTTTGAATTTCTCAAAGGTTTCCGACTTGTGTCTCATAAGATACACATAACCATAAAGCGATGCATCATCTGTAAAGGTTAAGAAGTATTCATATTCACCTCTAGCCTGGCTAGATATGGGTCCATATACGTCACTATGAACGAGGGCTAACAGTTCGGTGGCACGTATATCATTTCCGCTAAAAGGTGTTTTAGGCATTTTGCCTAATAAGTAAGGTTCGCATACGTCATATGAATTTGGATAAAATCCATCCAAGAACCCACTCTTCGAAAGTGTGGATATACGAGTCTTGTTAATATGTCACAGACGACAATGCCACATATAAGTTTCATCTTTGTTACTTAGTTAAGACTTTTGTTTGTTATATTATATGTTTCAGATTTGTTTATTTTCAAAATATAAAGACCATTACTAGCATAACCTGAACATATCTCAAAATCATCTTTATAAACAAAACACCCAGTGTTTCAGAATACAAAAGTGCACCTGCATTGGGTCAAGAAGATACAGAGATAATATTCCTAGTCAAACTAGGTACACAATTACAGTCTGAAAGTTTAAGTACATGCCCCCCCGAGGGCAGTTCTAAAATAAAAGTGCCAATGGCCAAAACGGCGACTCGTATCCCATTTCCAACACATAGATCAATCTCCCCTAAGGCCAGTCTCATGCTAATCTGCAGATCCTGCACATCAGTACATATATGAGTACCACAACCAGAATCAAAAATCCAAATTTTAGAACTAGTAGTAGACATTTTTATCTCAATAACAAACATACCTGAAGCCGGTGCCTTGCCCGCTTTCTTATCCTTCATCTGTGCCTTGTACTCACGGTATTCACGCTTCTTGTGACCCCGTTTGCCACACTGCAGGCAGACAACTTGAGATTTGTCCATTGACTTCCCAGAAGTCTTTGACGATTTGGCCTTGCCCTTCTTCTTCTTCTTCTCTTCTTCTTAATATCTCTAGTAGCCTTGGGCCAAGCCCTTGGAGACTGAGATGTTGAAGCAAAGTACGCCTCGCACTTCTTGCCCTTTAGAAGATCCTTTTCAACTTCTCTCAGTATGGATATTAACTCTTCAAGAGTATCATCTTGGTTCATCATATTATAGTTCATGATGAACCCACTCCAAGTGTCGGGAAGAGACTGTAAGATCAAATCTATCGAAGTCTCATCCTCGAAGACAATGTCCATTTGTGTAAGCTGATCGATGTCAGCAATCATCTGTGACACATGGTGCTCAATAGACGCACCCTCTAACATACGAACACGAAAGAGCTTCTTCTGTAACTCATATCTTTGCGATCTAAGATTAGATCGATGAAGATCATGCAACTTCGCCAACATGTTATAGGGATCCAATCCCTTGTTCTGGCGATGGAATTGTTGAGTCATAGCAGTAAGCATAATGGACTGAGCAGTGGAGTTATCATCGCTATGAGTCTTCCAAAGATCTAGCTCGAGCAACTGATCAGGTCCGGGCTTAGGCCCAAGAGGTCTCTCTATAGTGTAGAGTAACTTCTCGGATCCCACGACAATCTTGAGATTCATTTCCCAGTCAGAAAAGTTTGTTCCGTTGAAGACATTATCACCCATGATGATGTCCCAGACACTGTTCTTTCTTGTCATCTTAATTACAATAGTCAAACTACTCCATTAACGATGTATGGGTACAGTCTAATTGTTACAAGAAAAATAATAAAATATTAGTCCAACCAATAAACATTTATAATTGACGAATTAATTTGAAAGCGTGTATTTGGCAAGTATTTGAACGAAATTGCAAATTCAATACTAGCCTCCCACTATTTTTCGGCGAGCCTCTAACCCTCTGTTGAGTACTCGGGAAACCTAGTTTCCTAGTGGGCTAGGATCCCGTTAAATAACACACAACCTTGACTTTGGCCAACAAGCTGTATGATATTTAACTAGGTAGATCTCTAAGAACAATTGGATCTCATCCAATTCCTCGATCCGGTAGATGGACCTCCAAGTCTGAAACATATATACAATATGTATGCCAATATATCCAATATATTTGCCTAACCATTTCCTCTGAATCAACTAAGCCTTGGCTTTGGCACAACAAGCTTAATGATTCCAGTCAAGCGGGACCCATTGACTTTGGAAAGCTTTGTAATCCATGTCGATGAACAAAAAGTGATCTTGACTTTGGCCAACAAATCACAACTTGCCCAAGGCATGCGATATGGAACAAAGCCTTCATGATTCAAACACATTTTCGATGGACAAAGGTCTTGACTTTAGACAACAAATCAATGCCAATCTTGGATATTGAGAATGAATCATTTAATGGAAGGAAAACGCTTAATATTTATTGAGGGTTTTTCGAGTAATTGGCAACCAATTAATTATCTTTGATTAGGTCTCATTATACACACTCAAGCAGGCATTCTAAAAGCATAATAAGGCGCGTTAAATAAATTAATAATAATATGAGGATCGATATCTCATAAATTATTCCTATAACAAATCACTCAATTTCCTCTCACCGGCTAGAACTATTCTAACTTCTACCAAATTACATAATACAATAAAGAAACCTCATTAACATTGAGGGGAGTTAGTGAGAAGAGAATTACAAAGAGTAAAGAGATAAAAGGCTTGACACACAGGTCCAATTAATAAATTCTAAAATTATTACAATTTCCAAAATTGCCCTCACCCTTTTAATATCCATCCGATATACATTATTCATACAATACATTCATGTATTCATACAAAGCATGTTATTCAATCAATTTAATCCAATTAATTAATCTTTGAATTAATGACCATCCAATGTTCAAATAATGATTTGATTTGCGCGAGTCCAACTCGTTTAAGAATAAATACTTTTTAAGTACGTATTCTTGAATTATATCGAACTACAACTTTAAATCTAATTTAATTGTATTCAATTTTAATTCCAAATTAAACACTTACACTTATTTATATGCCTTAAAGACTTGGATTCCAAATCCAATCTTGATGGGTCTCAAAGGCCCAATAACATCCAATGCCATTTTAATTAAAGTCCAATGGGCTTTTAATTGATTCTTAAGGCATGGGCTTTGGCCATAATGGATCAAACCGAAAATGCCAAGGCCCAATAGGAATCACCATATTGCCAACAAATCAATTTAGGCCCATTAGGCCCAATTAAATTCTTTAAAGGGCCAAGTGATGTATTTAGACTTTATAGAATTGGTTTTGGGCCCAATTGGATCCAATCCAAAAGTTCAAAACCAAACTTGGTCAAACCAATCCCATTAAGCCCAAATACACACTTTTAGCCCAATAAACTTTAAAGACCAATTATTATAATTTTAATATTGCAAATATTTTAATTATTATAATTAAAGTGTATTAGCCATGATTAATTAATTAACCTTAATTTTTCCAAAACATCAATTAACTAATTAATCATGCTTAAATTAATCAATTTATGCTCAACAAAAATTGAAGCAAAACATATCAATTTCATGCTCAATATGCTCTTTGAATTTAACATAATCATTATTGACTTTGATTCCAATCTAATCAAACCAACAATAAACATTTATATCATGCATTAAACACATCCAATGTTGTAAAAATTAAAATTTCAAAGTGCAGTGGACTGCAATGAATTCGGCCATGGTAAGGATATTTGGATTTTTTGATTCAATCTATTTATCTCAAATATAATCATGCATAACTCCAAGTTATCATATTCTAAGTATACTCAAACAATCAATTTCAATAAATCATGCTCAAAACAGAAAAAACCCCAAATTAAAGTCTTAAGAACCCTAGAATTTTTCATGATTAAAATTTGCTAATGATACCATTGTTATTGTTCGTAGAACATGCCAAGGATCTAATAAGCATGAAAGTGTGTGATTAAGATCATTATAAGTTGCGGAATATACTTACAATAAACGGATTGGAATTTCAAATTTTGATAAGTGATCTCCAAGATCTAACCTTTCAATGTTGATTCCAAGCTTTGAGTTGTTTCCCTATCGCCTTTGTTGATCTTTGAAGTGTTAGCTTTGAATGATTTTGCCACAATATCAAAGAGAGGATAAGGAGAAGCTCACGCCCATCTTGATGTATTAGGGTTTGGTTTGTGAGATGTGTTACCAAATGAGAGAGAGGGAAGGCTTTTGGTGAAAACCAATTTACCCTTTTCACCTAAACAAGGTGGTTGGGTAAAAGGTTTCACCAAAACCATTTCAAGGTGGTTGGAAAGTAGGTGGTTTGGCATAAATATCAACTACTCTCCCAACTACCATATGTGAAGTGTTAGTTATTCCTAAAACATGCCAATGATCTAATAAACATGAAAAACATGATAAAGATCATTATAAGATGCGGAAAATACTTACAATGAACGGATTTGACTTTTAAAAATTTTAACTTTGATCTCCAAGATCCAAGAGTTGTATGTTGAATCCAAGCTTTGAGATGTTTCCCTATCACCTTTGTTGATTCCTTGAACTGCTAGCTAACTTGACTTTGTCACAAAATCATAGAGAAGATGACAAGGTAGCTCACGTCCAAACCATGGTGTCTAGGGTTTCAAGTGTGTGTTATGTTACCAAATGAGAGAGAGATGCTTTTTGTTAGAAGTGGATGGTATGGCATAAATGCCAACCACTCCCTAACTACCACATTTAAAGTGGGCCCCACATTTGAATTCAAAATTCGAATGGATTCTATGAATGTTTGCCGCGGCTCGGATCTGTTTAATCCGATAAAACGAATTCTTGTCGTTAAATAATTAAATCTAATTTAATTAAATGACGACGCCTCATAAATTTATTATGAATGCCGTTTACGAATTAATTCTAAATTAATCCGTTCATAAGTATTAAAGTCCGACTTTAATTTCGTGTTGAAATATAATTCCAATTAATATATCCAATATATTAATTTTAGCCCATATCAATAAATTAAATAGAAAAATCAAATTTAACTATTAAATTTATTTTATCGATTAATTCCAAATTAATCGCGTTCTCTCTCTTCCGAACACATTTAATCCCAGATTAAATAATACCTCAATTAATCCCAGATTTATTTTCTCTCTCTTAATTAATCCAAGATTAATTCTAATTTAAATCAACTTTCATCGGTGAATCTTTGGGAAGCGACCCAAGAGACCTCTGTATATATTAGGAGTAAATCTGGTTATCGGACTATCCGATTAAGTGCGTATCTCGTACTACGTGTTAACCGATTTACAAGACATGGTTGGCTTCTAGCAAAGCACCGTGCCTACCCAATTCTCAAGAAATATTCTCACTGGAATATACAATCTATGTCATGCGTAGAATACATAGTATTGCGTATTGCGATCCAGTATCTGATGTCACGTGCAATGCCTGGGGCTTGAATAGTGTCTTCCCCGTACGAAGCACATATCGGATATCAAGCAACTAGTCTCTTTGAATCGGATAATCACGGCTTTGTCATATTATCACGATGGTTGCAACACAATAGAGAACTAGTTATGAATCCCTGCGTGATCATCATCTCCATATGTCTGAAGTGATACTTCCGTCTTGACATCACATCCAATAGACTACGATTCTTAATAAATCTAGTAGAGGCAAACACATAACCTGTTAAAGCCCTGGACGACCAAAACAAAAGTTTACCAATTGTCGCTAGCACTAGCGATGCAAGTCTCAGGTTAAGACCAAATACACCTACCCTGAAGCGGACTCCCATAGATACATATACATACTACCAATGGGATTCTGCGGGGTCTATCGAGAGCGAAGCTATTTTCCGTACCATCGGTAAAACACAACCTCCTATCGCACTTGCATAAGTATCCTATACTTAAACATATGAGAACTAAGCCGTTATGCCCACACAACGCGCACAAGTGCAATACTAGTCTATTCCGCATTATCGATGTCTAGTCTCGATACTACTACTACTAGGGATATTTAATGATTAAACCTCTATGGATTGATACTGTCTCATATCATCTCAATCCGGAACTAATCATATGGAATTTTACCCTTTATATATCAAAGTAAATAAATTACGAAACGGTAAAAGGCAATTTCATTACTACATAGTTAACTTTGTACAAAAACACAATGTCTTTTACAAATAGTGACGCTATGGGTCATAATTGTCTAACGATCTCCCACTTGGCCTATAGCCAGTCACTTAAGCATCTAACACCTGAACTATATATATGTTTCTCAAACATTTGCTGTGAAATAGCTTTCATCAGCGGATCTGCAATGTTATCATCTGATGCGACCTTCTCGATCTTCACATCACCACGATGTATGATCTCACGAATCAGATGGAAACGTCGAAGAACATGCTTGGATCGTTGATGAGATCGCAATTCCTTAGCCTGCGCTATAGCCCCGTTATTGTCACAATACAATGGAACGAGCTCAGTTGCTAACGGGACTACTCCTAATCTAATTAGGAATTTACGGATCCAACTACCTCTTTTGCTGCTTCAGCTGTAGCAATATACTCCGCTTCTGTTGTTGAATCAGCAACAGTCTCTTGCTTGGAAGATTTCTAGCTTACTGCTCCGTTTTTCAAACAAAATATGTACCCGGAATCGGTTTGGAAACTAGCATCAGTATACCCAGTTACCTCAAGTTCTCCATCTCCATAAACTAAGAAAGCATCTTTAGTTCGTCTAAGATACTTAAGGATGTTCTTAACCGCCATCCAGTGACCATCACCTGGATCGGCCTGATAGTGACTACACATGCTCAAAGCATACGAGACATCAGGTCACGTACATATTATAGCATACATGATCGATCCGACTACCGAGGCGAACGGTATTCGAATCATGTTGTTTCTCTCATCTTGAGTTTTAGGACACACGTCCTTAGATAGAGTGATGCCATGTGACATTGGTAACAGTCCCCTCTTGGACTAATCCATGTTGAATCTTTTCAACACTTTGTTAATGTACGTGCTCTGGTAGAGTCCAAGCAGATTTCTAGATCTATCCCGGTAGATCTTTTTTCCTAGATATAGGCTGCTTCTCCTAGATCTTTCATGAAGAATTTTAATGAAAGCCAAGCTTTCACCGATGTTAAAATGGGAATGTCATTGCCCATAAGGAAAACATCATCAACATAAAGGACAATAAAAGTCAGTGCTCTCCCACTAACCTTCTTATATACACAAGGATCATCTTCGTTTTGAATGAAATCATATTCTTTTATGATCTCATCAAAATGTTGGTTCCATGACCTTGATGCTTGCTTCAGTCCATAAATGGACCGATTTAACTTACAAACCTTGTTTGCAAGTCTAGGCACGATAAAACTGTCAGGCTGTTACATTTAAACATCCTCTAAAAGGTTTCCGTTAAGAAAATTGATTTTAACGTCCATCTGCCATATCTCGTAATCGAAATATGCAGCAATAGCAAGCATTATCCGAATGGATTTAATCATGGCAACGGGTGAGAAAATTTCGTCATAATCGACACCATATCGTTGACGATACCCCTTCGCTACAAGCCTAGCTTTGTACGTTTGTACGTTGCCATCCATGTCGGTCTTCTTCTTGAAGACCCATTTGTATCAAATAGGCTTTACGCCTTCTGGTGCATCAATCAGTGTCTAAACTTGATTGGTGTACATGGAATCCATTTCGGACTTCATGGCCTCTTGCCATAAAATGGAATCGATATCTTGTATCGCTTCCTCATACGTAGCGAATTCGTTATCCTCAATGAGATTAATATCTACAAGAGGTGAGATCAGAAACCCATACCTCTCAGGTTTTTTCCTGATTCTCTCCTACCTACACGGTCCTTGTGTAATAAAAGATTGTGGTACAGTTTCATCCTAGATGGACTGCTCTTATTCCATTGAGGATTCTATGCCAGGAATAGTATCACTCTGATTTTCATCGAGTTCTACTTTCCTCCCACTAACCACTGCATTTAGGAATTCCTTCTCAAGGAAAACCGCATGTAGAGCAACAAATACTTTGTTCTCTCATGGGTGATAGAAGTAATATCCTGTGGTTTCCCTAGGATATCCTACGAAAAGGCATTTATCGGATTTGGGCACAAGTTTGGTACCTTCCAAACATTTGACGTATGCCCAGCATCCTCAAATCTTTAGGAATTAGAAACCCAGTTTCTTTCCTGTCCATATCTCATACGGAGTCTATTGTACAGACTTTGACGGAACCTTATTCAAAATAAGAATTGCACTGTTTAATGCATATCCCCAGAAGGAAATAGGTAGCTCAGTGCGACTCATCATAGACCTTACCATGTCCAACAAAGTTCGGTTTCTCCGTTCGGACACACCGTTTAATTGCGGTGTTCCAGGAGGAGTCCACTGTGAAAGAATACCATATTCTTTCAAGTAATCTAGAAACTCATTGCTCAAGTATTCGCCACCACGGTCCGACCGTAATGTCTTTATACTCTTGCCTGTCTGTTTTTCAACTTCGTGTCGAAACTCTTTGAATTTCTCAAAAGTTTCTGACTTGTGTCTCATAAGATACACATAACCATAACGCGATGCATCATCCGTAAACGTTACGAAGTATTCATATTCACCTCTAGCCTAGCTAGACATGGGCCCACATACGTCACTATGAACGAGGGCTAACAATTCGGTGGCGCATTCACCCTTACCTCTAAAAGGTGATTTAGGCATTTTTCCTAATAAGCAAGATTCACATACGTCATATGAATTTGGATCAAATCCATCCAAGTACCCACTCTTCGATGGTGTGGATATGCGAGTCTTGTTTATGTGTCCTAGAAGATAGTGCCACATATAAGTTTCATCTTTGTTACTCGTTTTGAGCCTTTTTTTTGTTATATTATATGTTTGAGATTGATTTATATTCAAAATATAAAGACCATTATTTGCAACAGCAGTGTAAATTTCTACATCATTTTATATGCAAAACACCCAGTGTTCCTGAATACAAAAGTATACCCACATTGGGTTAACATAGATACATAAATAATATTCCTAGTCAAACTAGGTACATAATAACAGTCTGTAAGTTCTAGTACATGCCCGAGGGCAATTACAAAACAAAAGTGCCAACGGCCAAAATGGCGACTGGTGCCCCATTTCCAACGCGTAGATCAATCTCCCCTGAGGTTAGTCTCCTGCTAATCCGCAGATACTGCACATCAGTATATATGTGAGTACCACAACCAGAATCAAAAATCCAATTTTTAAAACTAGAAGTAGTCATGTTTATTTCAATAATAAACATACCTAAAGCAGGTGCCTTGTCCTCTTTAATCTCCTTCTAGAGCGCCTTGTACTTGCGGCAGTCATGCTTCTAGTGACCAATTTGTCTTTAGGCTTCCCAGAAGCCTTTGACGATTTGGCCTTGCCCTTTCTTTTATGCTTCTTATTCTTCACACCTCCAATCGCCTTGGGCCCAGCCCTCGGTGTCTGAGATGTCGAAGCAAAGTGCGCCTCGCGCTTATTACCCTTAAGCAGCTCCTTCTCGGCTTCATTGAGAACTGACGACAAGTCCCAAGAGTATCATCAGTGTTCATCAAATTATAGTTTATGATAAACTATCTCCAAGTGTCGGGGAGAGATTGCAAGATCATATCTATGGTAATCTCAGCCTCGAAGACAATCCTCATCTCAGCCAGCTCATCTATGTTATCAATCATCTATGCCACATGGGACTCAACATGCATGCCTTCTAACATACGTGAACGGAAGAGCTTCTTTACTAACTCATATCTCTGCGACCTTTGGTTAGATCGGTGAAGATCTTGCATCCTCGGCAACATGTTATAGGGATCCAAGTCCCTGTTCTGTCGATGGAAATGCTGAGTCATGGAAGCAAGCATAATAGACTGAGTAGTATCGCAATCATCGCTATGAGTCTTCCAAAGCTCCAGCTCAAGTAACTGATCAGGTTTGGGCTTAGGCCCAAAAGGTGTCTGTATGGTGTATAGCAGCCTCTCGGCTCCAAGGACTATCCTTAGATTCATTTCCAAATCGGTAAAGTTCGTGCCCTTAAAGACATTTTCGCCCATGATAATGTCTCGGACATTTCCCTTTCCAGTCATCTTGACTACGAGAGTCTAACTATCTAGTCAACGATATTTGGGTATAGTCTAACTGGTACAAGAAAAATAACATTGTATTAGTCCAACTAATAAAATAATTTTGACGAAATATTTTGAAAGCGCATAAAGCTAAGTATCTGAATGAAATTGCAAATTCAATAATAGCCTCGTACTATTTTTTGGCGAGTCTCTAACCCTCTGTCGAGTACTCGGGAAACCCAATTTCCTAGTTGGCTAGGATCCCGTTAAATAACACACTACTTTGACTTTGGCCAACAAGCTGTATGATATTTAACTAGGTAGATCTCGAAGATCAATTGGATCTTATCCAATTCCTAGATCCGGTAGGTGGACATCCAAGTCCGAAACATACATACAATATATATGCCAATATATCCAATATATTTTCCTATCCTTTTTCCTCTAAATCAACTAAGCCTTGGCTTTGGCACAACAAGCTTAATGATTCCAGTTAAGCGGGACCCATTGACATGGAAAGCTTCGTAATCAATGTCGATGGACAAGAAGTGATCTTGACTTTGGCCAACAAATCATGACTTAGATAAGACACCGATATGGAACAGAACTCTCATGATTCAATCACATCCACAATTGAAAAAGGTCTTGACTTTGGCCAACAAACCAATGCCAACTTTGGATCTTGAGTAAAAATCACTCAACGGAAGGAAAAACGCTTAATAATCACTCACTTTCCTCTCCCCGGCTAGAACTATTCTAACTTCTACCCAATTACATAATACAATAAAGAAACCTCATTTACATTGAGGGGAATTGGTGAGAAGAGAAATAGAAAGAATAAGGAGATAAAAGGCTGGACACGCAGGTCCAATTTAATAAATTCTAATTTATTACAATTTCTAAAATTGCCCTCGACATTCTAATATCCATCCGATATTCATTATTCATACAACACATTCATGTATTCATACAAAGCATGTTATTCAATCAATCTAATCCAATTAATTAATCGTTGATTAATGACCATCCAATGTTCAAACAACGATTTGATTTCCACGAGTCCTACTCGTTTAAAAATACATACTTAAAGTACGTATTCTTGAATTATATCAAACTACAATTTTAAATCCAATTTATTTGTATTCAATACTAATTCCAATTTAAATATTTACACTTATTTATTTACCTTAAAGACTTGGATTCCAAATCCAATCTTAATGGGTCTCAAAGGCCCAATAACATCCAATGTCATTTTAATTAAAGTCCAATGGTTTTAATTGATTCTTAAGGCATGGGCTTTGGCCATAATGGATCAAACCCAAAATGCCAAGGCCTAATAGGAATCACCCTATTGGCAACAAATCAATTTAGGCCCATTAGGCCCATCAAATTCTTTAAAGCGCCAAGTGATGTATTTGGACTTTATGGAATTGGTTTTGGGCCCAATTGGATCCAATCCAAAAGTCCAAAACCAAACTTGGTCAAACCAAAACCAATTACACACTTTTGGCCCAATTAACTTTAAAAAGCCAATTATTATAATTTTAATATTCCAAATATTTTAATTATTATAATTAAAGTGTATTAGCCATGATTAATTAATTAACCTTAATATTTCCAAATCATCTCAATTAACTAATTAATCATGCTTAAGTTAATCAATTTATGCTCAACACAAATTGAAGCAAAATATATCATTTTCATGCTCAACATGCTCTTTGAATTTAACATAAACATTATTGACTTTGATTCCAATCTAATCAAACCAACAATCAACATTTATATCATGCTTTAAACACATCTTATGTTGTAAAAAATCAAAAATCAAACTAAAGTGGACTTGAGTACCATTCGGCCACCATAAGGAATTTATAATTTTTGATTAATTTGATTTATCTCAAATCTAATCATGCATAACTCTAAGTTATCATATTCTAACCATGCTCAAACCATCAATTTGAAAAAATCATGTTAAAAACACAAAAGCCCCAAATTTTAGTCTCAAGAACCCTAGAATTTTTCATGCTTAAAATTGGCTCTAATACCACTGTTAGTTGTTCCTAGAACATGCCAATGATCTAATAACAATGAAAAACATGAAAAAGATCATTATAAGATGCGGAAAATACTTACAATGAACGGATTTGACTTTTAAGAATTTTAACTTTGATCTTCAAGATCCAAGAGTTGTATGTTGAATCCAAGCTTTAAGATGTTTCCCTATCACCTTTGTTGATTCCTTGAAGTGCTAGCTAACTTGACTTTGCAACAAAATGAAAGAGAAGAGGACAAGGTAGCTCACGCCCAAACCATGGTGTCTAGGGTTTCAAGTGTGTGTTAGGTTACGAAATGAGAGAGAGAGATGGTTTTTGGTAGAAACCAATTTACCATTTTCACCTAAACAAGGTGGTTGGGTAAATGGTTTCACCAAAACCATTCCAAGGTGGTTGGAAAGTGGATGGTATGGCATAAATGCCAACCACTCCCCCAACTACCACATTTAAAGTGGGCCCCATATTTGAATTCAAAATTCGAATGGATTCTACGAATGTTTACTGTGGCTCGGATCTGTTTAATCAGATTCAACGAATTCTTGTCGTTAAATAATCAAATCTAATTTAATTAAATGATGACGCCTCGTAAATTTATTACGAATACCGTTTACGAATTGATTCTAAATTAATCTGTTCGCAAGTATTAAAGTCCGATTTTAATTTCGTGTTGAAATCTAATTCCAATTAATATATCTGATATATTAATTTTAGCCCATTTCAATAAATTAAATAGAAAAATCAAATTTAACTATTAAATTTATTTTATCAATTAATTCCAAATTAATCGTGTTCTCTCTCTTCCGAACACATTTAATCCCATATTAAATAATACCTCAATTAATTCCAGATTAATTTTCTCTCTCTTAATTAATCACAGATTAATTCTAATTCAAATCAACTTTCATCGGTGAATCTTTGGGAAGCGACCCAAGAGATCTCTGGATATATTGGAAGTAAATCCGGTTATCGGACTATCTGATTAAGTGCGTACCTCGTATTACTTGTTAACCGATTTACAAGACATGATTGACTTCTAGCAAAGCCCCGTGCCTACCCAATTCTCTAGAAATATTCTTACTGGAATGTACCATCTATGTTAGGTGTAGAATACGTAGTATTACGTATTGTGATCCAGTATCTGATGTCACGTGCAAGGCATGAGGTTGGAATAGTGTCTGTCCCATAGGAAGCACATATCAGATATCAAGCAACTAGTCTTTTTGAATCGGATAATCATGACCTTGTCATATTATCCCGATGGTTGCAACACAATAGGGAACTAGTTATGAATCCATGCGTGATCATCATCTTCATATGTCTGAAGTGAAACTTCTGTCTTGACATCACATCCAATAGACTACGATTCTCAATAAACCCAGTAGAGGCTTAATGATTGTCGCAAGTATTAGCGATGCAAGTCTTAGGTTAAGACCAAATACACATACCCTGAATTGGATTCCCATAGACACATTGTCATACAACCAATGTGATTCTGTGGGGTATATCCGGAGAGAAGCTATTTTTGTTCCATCGGTAAACACAACCTCCTATCACACTTGCATAAGTATCCAATACTTAAATATATGAGAACTATGATGTTATGCTCCCATAACGCGCACAAGTGCAATACTAGTCTATTCCGTATTATCGATGTCCAGTCTTGACAATACTACGACTAGGGATATTTAATGATTAAACCTTAGTGGATTGATAATGTCTCATATCTTATAATCTGGAACTAATCATAAGGACTTTTATCACTTTATATTTAAGTAATCCAATTACAAAATGATAAAATGGCAATTTCCATAGTCACATAGTTAATTTGTACAAAAACCATAATGTCTTTTACAAATAGTGACGCTATGGGTCATAATTGTCTAACATGGGCATTGTCTTCGAGGCTAAGACTTCCATAGATTTGATATTACAGTCTCTGCCCGACACTTGGAGTGGGTTCATCATGAACTACAATTGATGAACCAAGACCATACTCTTGGAGAGTTAATGTCCACACTGCGCGAAGCAGAAAAAGAGCTTCTAAAGGGCAAAAAGCGTGAGGCGCACTTCACTTCAACATCTCAGTCTCCAAGGGCTTGGCCCAAGGCGACTGGAGGTATAAAGAAGAAGAAGAAGAAGGTCAAGGCCAAATCGTCAAAGACTTCTAGGAAGGCAAGGGATAAATCCCAAGATGTCTACCTGCAGTGTGGTAAATGGGGTCAATGGAAGCGTGACGACCATGAGTATAAGGCGCAGATGAAGGATAAGAAAGTGGGCAAGGCACCGACTTCAGGTATGTTTGTTATTGAGATAAACATGTCTACTTGTAGTTTTAAGAATTGGATTTTTGATTCTGGATGTGATACTCATATATGTACTAATGTGCATGATCTGCAGATTAGCAGAAGACTGGCCTCAGGAGAGATTGATTTACACGTTGGAAATGGGACACGAGTCACCGTTTTGGCCGTTGGCACTTTTGTTTTAGAACTGCCCTCGGGGCATGTACTTAAACTTTCATACTGTTATTATGTACCTAGTTTGACTAGGAATATTATCTCTGTATATTGTTTTCACCCAATACGGGTACACTTTTGTATTCCAAAACACTGGGTGTTTTGTTTATAAAGATGATTTTGAGATATGTTCTGCTTATGCTAATAATGGTCTTTATATTTTGAATATAAATAAATCCCAAACATATAATATAACAAACAAAAGGCTTAAACTAAGTAACAAAGATGAAACTTATATGTGGCATTGTCGTATGAGACATATTATCAAGACTCGCATATCCACACTTTCGAATAGTGGGTACTTGGACGAATTTGATCCAAATTAATATGACATCTGCGAATCTTGCTTATTAGGCAAAATGCCTAAATAACCTTTTAGAGGTAAATGTGTACGTGCCACCGAACTGTTAACCCTTCTTTCATAGTAACGTATGTGGGCCTATGTCTAGCCAGGCTAGAGGTGGATATGAATACTTCGTAACCTTTACGGATGATGCATCGTGTTATGGTTATGTGTATCTTATGAGACACAAGTTGGAAACCTTTTAGAAATTCAAAGAGTTTCGACACGAAGTGGAAAAATAGACTGGTAAAAGAATTAAGATATTACGGTCGGACCGTGGTGGAGAATACTTGAGCAATGAGTTTCTTGATTACTTGAAAGAGTATGGTAATCTTTCACAGTGGACTCCTCCCAGAACACCTCAGTTAAATGGTGTGTCCGAACAGAGAAACTGAACTTTATTGGATTTGGTAAGGTCGATGATGAGTCGCATAGAGCTACCTATTTCCTTATGGGGATATGCATTGAACAGTGCAATACTTATTTTGAATAAGGTTCCATCAAAGTCTGTTCAACAGACTCCATATGAGATATGGATAGGAAAGAAACCGGGTTTCTCATTCCTGAAGATTTGGGGATGTTAGGCATATGGTAAACAATTGGAAGGAATCAAATCGGATAAATGCCTATTTGTATGTTATCCTACAGAAACCAAAGGATATTACTTTTACAAACCACAAGAGACAAAGTATTTGTTACTCTACATGCGGTTTTCCTTGAGAAGGAATTCCTTAATGTAATGGTTAGTGGGAGGAAAGTTGAACTCGATGAAAATCAGAGTGATACTGTTCCTGGCACAGAATCCTTAGCGGAACAAGAACAGTTCATCAGGGATGAGACTGTACCACAATCTTCGAATACACAAGAACCGCGTAGGTTGGAGAGAGTCAGAAACCAACCTGAGAGGTATGGGTTTTTGATCTCACCTCATGTGGATATCAATCTTATTTAAGAAGACGAACCGGCTACGTATGAGGAAGCGATACAAGATATTGACTCTGATTTATGGCAAGAAGCCATGAAGTCTGAAATGGATTCCATGTACACCAACCAAGTTTGGACACTGGTTGATGCACCAGAAGGCATAAAGCCTATTGGTTACAAGTGGATCTTCAAGAAGAAGATCGACATGGATGGCAACATACAACGTACAAAGCTAGGCTTGTAGTGAAAGGGTATCGTCAATGACATGGTGTCGATTACGATGAAATATTTTCACCAGTTGCCATGATTAAATCCATTCGGATAATGCTTGCTATTATAGCATATTTCAATTACGAGATATGGTAGATGGACGTCAAAATCGCTTTCCTCAACGAAAATATTTTGAAGGATGTTTATATGGAAAAGCCTGACGGTTTTGTCACACAAAGACTTGCAAATAAGGTTTGTAAGTTAAATCGATCCATTTATGGATTGAAGTAAGCACCGCATTCTTAGAACCAACATTTTGATGAGATCATCAAAGAATATGATTTCATTCAAAATGAGGATAATCCTTGTGTATATAAGAAGGTTAGTGGGAGCATACTGACATTCATTGTCCTTTATGTTGATGATGTATTGCTTATGGGCAATGACATTCCCATGCTACAATCGGTGAAAACTTGGCTTTCATTAAAATTCTCCATGAAAGATCTGGGAGAAGCAGCCTTTATTCTAAGAATAAAGATCTATCAGGATAGATCTAGAAAGCTGCTTGGACTCTCTTAGAGCACGTACATTGACAAAGTGTTGAAGAGATTCAAGATGGATCAGTCCAAGAGGGGACTATTGCCAGTGTCACATGGCGTCACTCTATCTAAGGACATGTGTCCTAAAACTCAAGATGAGAGAGACAACATGAGTCGTATCTCGTTCGCTTCGGTAGTCAGATCGATCATGTATGCCATGATATGTACGCGACCTGATGACTCGTATGCTATGAGCATGTGTAGTCGCTATCAGGCCGATCCAGGTGATGGTCACTAGATGGCGGTTAAGAACATCTTTAAGTATCTTAGATGAACTAAAGATGCTTCCTTAATCTATAGAGATGGAGAACTTGAGGTAACTAGGTATACCGATGGAAGTTTCCAAACTAATAATGACGACTCTAAGTCGCAATCCGCTTACATATTTTGTTTGAACAACATAGCAGTAAGCTAAAAATATTCCAAGCAAGAGACTGTTGCCGATTCAACAATAGAGCGGAGTACATTGCTGCAGTTGAAGAAGCAAAAGAGGCAGTTTCGATCCAAAAATTCCTAATTGGATTAGGAGTAGTTTTGTTGACCGCCGAGCCCGTTCTATTATATTATGACAATAATGGGGCTATAGCGCAGGCTAAGGAACCGCGGTCTCATCAACGATCTAATTCATGAGATCATACATCGTGGCGAGGTGAAGATCGAGAAGGTCACATCATATGACAACATTGCAGATCCGCTGACGAAAGCTATTTCACAGTAAAAGTTTGAGTGACATGTACATAGTTCAGGTGTTAGATGCTTGAGTGACTAGCTATAGGCCAAGTGGGACATTGTTGGACAATTATGACCCATATCTTCACTATTTGTATAGAACATGGTGTTGTTGTACAAACTAACTATCTGAGAAAGGAAATTGCTCTTTTATCATTTGTAATTGGATTATCGGGATATATAAATGATAAAAGTCCATATGCTTAGTTCCAGATTAATAAGATATGAGACAATATTAATCCACTAAGGTTTAATTATTAAAACATCTCTAGTCGTAGTATTATCGAGATTGGACATCGATAATGCAGAATAGACTAGTATTACACTTGTGCGTGTTATGGGAGCATAAAGGTATATTTCTCATATATTTGGGTATTGGATACTCATGCATGTGTAATAGGAGGTTGTGTTTACCGATGGTATAAAAATAGCTTCACTTTGGATAGACCACTCGGAATCCCATTGGTAGTATGACTATGTGTCTATGGGAATCCGATTCAGGGTAGGTGTATTTGGTCTTAACCTAAGACTTGCATCGCTAATACTTGCGACAATCAATACGCTTTAGTTTTGGTCATCCAGGACTTTAACAGGTTCTGTGTACGCCTCTTCTAGGTTTATTGAGAATCGTAGTGTATTGGATGTGATATCAAGATGGAAGTATCACTTCAGTCATAAGGAAATGATGATCACGCATGGATACAGAACTGGTACTCTAATGTGTTGCAACCATCGGGATAATATGACAAGGTCATGATTATCTAATTAAAGAGACTAGTTGCTTGTGATCTGATATATGCTTCGTATGGGGCAGACACTACTCCAGCCCCAGACCTTGCATGTGACATCATATACTGTATCGCTATACGCAATACTACATATACTACACCTGGAAAAAGATTATATATTCCAATAAGAATATTTCTAGAGAATTTGGTAGGCACGGTGCTTTGCTAGAAGCCAAACATGTCGTGTAAATTAGTAGGCATGTGGTACGAGGTACGTACTTAATCGGATAGTCCGATAATCAGATTTACTACCAACATATGAAGGAGTTTCTTGGGTCGCTTCCCAAAGATTCACCGATGAAATTTGACTTGATTAGAAAATTAATATGGGATTAATTAAGAGAGAGAAAATTAATATAGGATTAATTGAGGCATTATTTAATCTGGGATTAAATGAATTCAGAAGAGAGAGAACACGATTAATTTGGAATTAATCGGTAAAATAAATTTAATAGTTAAATTTGATTTTTCTATTTAATTTATTTATATGGGATAAAAGTAATTTATCAGATATATTAATTGGAATTAGATTTCAATACGAAATTAAAGTCGGACTTTAATACGAGCGAACGGATTAATTTAGAATTAATTCGTAAACGGTGTTCGTAATATATTTACGAGGCATCATTATTTAATTAAATTAGATTTAATTATTTAGCGAGAAAATTCATTTAGTCGGATTAAACGGATGCGAGCCGTGGCAAATATTCGTAGAAATATTTTGAATTTTGATTTCAAAAGGTGGGGCCCACTTCACATGTGTGAAGTGGTGGTTGGGAGAGTGGTTGGCATTTATGCCAAAACCACTTACTTTCCAACCACTTGGTTTTGGTGAAACCAAAACCCTAACCACTTGGTTTTGGGTGTAAAGGGTAAAACCCTTTAACAAAACCAAAATGCTTCTCTCTTCCAACACAACACAAGGCAAAAACACAAACACAAAAACCCTACTTGGGCGTGAATGGTTCTCCTTCCTCTCTTTGATTTTATTGCAAGATCAAACAAGCTAGCACTTCAAGGAGTCTTCTAAGGTGATAGGGAAACTAACTCAAGGGTTGGAATCATCGCTTAATGCTTGGAGCTTAAGAACACAACATAATTTTTTCAAATTCAAATCCAATCATTAAAAGTCTTTCCGCACCTTTTAATGATCTTATTCACACATAATCTTTCTTAATAGATCCTTGACATGTTCTAGGAACACTAACAGCTGATGCAGATTCAAAATTCTCTCACTATGAGTCGTAGATGAGGAAAGTCTTCAGTTAGCTTATGTTAAACTGTTTAATGAGAGTCTAGCTATCAAAAGGTGAATATAAAGGTCAATAAAAGGCTGAAAGATGTAGAGCTAGAAAAGAATGAAAATCATGCTAAGTTTGAGCAACACCTTTTAATGATTGATGAACTTGAGGAGAGGAACATAGGCCTAGATGATAGGGTCCAAACTTTAGTAGCTGAATTTGAAGATGATAGAACCCAATTGTCTATATTTTCTAGTAGGAATAAAAAAGTGGACCGTATGTTAGGTATTATTTTTGGCCTAACTGTGATAAGGCGTCATCATCTAGAGCAGTGCTTAAACCTCATAAACATGACTTAGATTAGAAGCCTATTGAGTGTAGTCATGTGATTCCTCCATTTGTGCCTCATCCTATGACCCAACCTCGATTTAGAGGTGTTGTGGGTAAACCTTGCTCTCATTCGAGGTTTTTGCCTGTTTACCATCATTTTTGAAAGACATGACACATTATGCCTAAATGTTTCATGCTGCACAAAAAAAAGGGTCTAAGAATGTGTCACCTAGATTTGATTCATCAAATCTAGTGTTTCAAGTTTTTGTGCTGACAAAACTGACATAATCCCTTAGTGAAAAACCTATTGTATTGACTATGAACTCTCAAGTGAAACAGAGTCATAAGAAAGTTTGGGTGAGGAAGCAAGATGTCTTCCCATATACTTCTAATTGTATTGATCCTGACAGGCATGATGAGAATGCATTTCGGTGTAACTCTTCCTATAAGTTGCATTTGTTTTCCCATTGGATGTGTGCGTGCGTGTGTTTTATGTTTCTGCACGTTTATTTTCTTTTCATTACAGATGGGTGTGTGTTTTTTTCTATATGTCTCTTGGTATATAGGATGGAAACTCGGACATAAATTTCATAGCCGATTATGAATAGACGGTAGTATGATCTACACTTGGGATATAACTCCACGTACCATTGGATATTGCAAGCCATGTTGTGTCTTTATTTTTTATTTTTTTGGTGTTAACATCTGGAAAAAAAAGAAATTGAAAAGGACTAAAAAATTTTTATGGCTTGTTAGAGCATGAATAATATTTGCATGTGATCCTGTTATCTAGGATATATGGTTATGTATATATAATATGCTTTTATCTTTCTCGATGCTCTATATGAATAAGTGTGTGATAAAAAATCCTTGGTTTATCTTGTACTTGCACTTCACACACATGGTTTTATTATTTTCAAGGTTTGGTCTCATGCATAAGTTTTTTGACGGAAATCTAATCTCTACCATACTTTACTTACTAAATAGTGTGACCTTTGACTAGATGACCTTGTGCTATCCCCTTTTGAAAATAAAAATTAAAAATTAAAAATTTACATGAGACTCAAGTGCAAAAGAGCCAATGGGCCAAATTCAAAAGATAAGGGCTTTCACTCGAAAGAGTTGTTATTTATCAGCACATGATATTTATGGGAAAATAATATAGCGTGCAACCAATGTTGCTTTATTTCATGTTCTAGTGGTTCTGGGTTTGAACATCTATTTTGTGCACTTGGTTTGTTAAGAGATGGGATTTCTTGGTTGTGTGCCGCTCATAAAATAAGGTCTTAAGCCTTGATTTATTGTGCACTATTTTTTTCACACAAACACTTGTTATGCTTTGGTGTTTATGTCATATACATAAGCATTTTATTTAGCCAAATTTAAAATGATGCATACTATTTCATGTCATAAACAGCTGAATACTGGCTGGGTATCATTGTATTTGCTTTAAGTGCTATTTCAGTCTGTTTTTGATAAAATCTTTTTTACCTCATTGTGTGCTTATGTATGCTCATTGTCATTATATACCATTTGTTTTGCATATCTATGGGTGTTAACTTCCCATATGTTTTTAATCTAACTGTGTGGGCCTGTTAGTGGAGGGGAGTAAGTTCTGATTACATATACTCTTGCATGAGTTATCTCATGTTGTCTATCCCGATACCTTCATCCTTTGTCATTTCATGACAAAAGGAGGAGAGTGGATTCAGGGGGAGTAGTAACATAGAATTTCCCTTTGATATCTATGTTTTAAGGAGAGTTAAGATCAAGGACGAGAAGGATATCTACTTGTACATGCATGAGTTTTATACCTTTTAATTTTATTCTTAATAATCTCAATGTTTTTCACGATATATTGTTGTTTATGGATGATTCAGGTAAGCGAGTTTATTTCTTAGGTGGCATTGATTTGAAGACTAATTGGTTAGGCATTAGATCGAGTCATAATGTAATAAGTCATTGTTTTGATGATTGACAGTTGACTATTTTTCTTTTTCGGTCTATTATCGTAGTCTTTGTTTTTGTTAGTGTTTTGTCATGAAAATCTAAATGAGGAGATTATTATTTCCATTTTAATTGGCAATGTCTGTGACAAAACAAGTTTCATTGAGTATTATAGAACATCAAACAATTGGATTGTGGCAGAGTTGGAGCAATTTCGTTAGTGGCACGTTTGCTTCTGCATTCGAACGTGAGGCGTTAGTGGCAGTTTTGTTATTGGGTTCGAACGAAACATTCCACAAAGAAAACATTTGAGGTGCATTCGAGTAACCATTCGAATGAACCTTTCTAGTCGACAAGCGTTTGTGGTGCATTCGAGCAGCGTTCAAAAGCGTCTTTCCAGTAGGCACGCGTTCGTGGTGCGTTCGAGTAAACGTTCGAACGTGACTACGATCCGAACACATTTTTCAGCCTTTTCACTTTAAAAAATCCTATATTTTCAACTTACCTATAAATAAAACATATAGCCACCTTCCCCAAGGGTTGAAATAAAAAATCCCTTGAGCCAAAATCTCTTAAAGCTTCAACCTTATTTGATTTCACCTTTAAGACTCCTTTTATCTTTTGTCTTCTATATGTTTGGTGAAATCCATCTTTGATAAATCTTCAACAGAACTTAACCCAAAATTCTTAATCCTTCAGAGTTCTTTAGGAGGAAGATTGGTAGTCAGAGTTCCGGCGTTCAAAGTTTTAGAGACAATCTATCTATAGACTTCAGAGGTTTTGTAGAAAATCATGGTATACGAGCTTGAGGATTTCCTAGAGTTCTTGTAGTCTAGAAGTATTTGAGTTAATGGAGTTGTCAAGATAGGTCTTGACCATCGCCGTAGGTTTTTTTCTACATAGTGGATTAGGCGGGTGGCCGAGATACTCGTAGAGGTTTTTTACTCCCACGAGTTTGTTGGAATGTATGCCCTATAGCTACATGTGATGTAAACAGTTTTATGTGTTCTGAAATAAAACGATGCATTATTCATTTATCAAATTATTTGTTTAATTTTCACATATTATAAATCATCTTGAATACCCTAGATTACTTATGTGCCATCAGACTTAGTGTATGAGTGTCATACACAAGAGGATTTAAGTCTAAAGTTAGTAATCATAAATAGTCAATAGAGAGCAAACAAAGCGGGTTCCTTGTTTACATTTTATCTATAGCTACGGTCCATTCTATATTTTTATGGCGACCTTGATCCGAGATCGTCCATGTGGAGAGATGAGAATAGAGGCACATTATATGATGTGATCATATAGGACTGGACCCAGATGAAAATGACATTCTTATAATATCCGTTAAACTAATAAAGTCATTTTGATCTGCTAGATGGTCATATATGGATTGATCTTTGTTGGTTTCTATTAAGGTCCCAAGATCGATTATAAGCAAGAAATTAGTGCAAATACATATCAACGAAGTTGTGGAATACTCACATCGATTGGTTGAGCGACGCTTTGACGAACAAAAATTATTTTTACCCTCCATGAAGCTCACGGTAGTGAGCAGATTTTGCCTCCATGATTTCCAGTTTTGATCAAAGAATTTGAGCTCCAAGCTTCGTCAAACGATTCTCGGCTCGTGGGTGGGTTTCCCTATCACCTTTGTATGTCTTCTTAGTGTGCTAGCACCTCCAATTTTGCAACAAAATCATATTCTTCTTCCCTTCACTGCTCACGGTTTTGGGCAGTATATTCAGCCCCTTTGGAGTGAATGGTAGAGAGAATAGAGAGAGGAGAGAGTTAGGAGGAAAGAGAAAGAGAGAAAAAAATGTGTGAAGTGAATTTGCATTTTGGCTTTAAGTGTATCTAATACACTTTTGTGAATTTCACTTGAATTTGGCTTTAAAAAAGTCAAATAATAAAAGCCCATCAACCTCTATCACTATTCACATCAAGTCACATCCATCAATTGTCAAGTCACTCAATCAATCAAGTTGTCAAGTCACATCACTCAAAGTGACAAGTGATTTGACGCTTGAAACGACTAGCGATTTGAAGCTTGATGTAACTAATGACTTGACGCTTGATTTGACTTGCGTGCCTTACTCGAATTCGAAATGCGAATGCGCTCGCAAATAATCTCGGGCTCGGGTTCGCTAATTCCAAATTAACGAATTTTTCGTTGCGACGTAATTAAATCTAATTTAATTAAATAATCATGTCAATCATAATTACTATTCACGTCCCTTCGCCCGAATTAAAATCTAATTTTAATTCTGCGGCGAAATTGAATTTCGTTTAATATATCGAATATATTAATTTACCGATTAATTCCAAATTAATCGTTATCTCTCTTTAATTGATATTTTATCCTAGATAAAATATCTCCGAGAAATTAATCCTAGATTAATTTTCTCTCTCTTCTAATTAATCCCAAATTAATTAAAGTGCGGGTCATACGTCATCGGTGAATCTTTGGGAAGCGACCCATGAGATCCCAGGATATGTTGGAAGTAAATTCGGTCGTCGGACTATCTGAACACGTAAGTACCTCGTACTACGTTTTACCAATTTACAAGACATGGTTGGCCTCTAGCAAAGCGTCATGCCTACCCAATTCTCCGGAAATATCCTTACAGGAATAAAGGATCTGTATCAGGCATAGTATACGTAGTATTGTGTATTTCTATCCATTATCGGATGATCACGTGCTAGGCTTGGGGCTGGAATTGTGTCTGCCCCGTACGAAGCACATGTCGGATGTCTGGTGACTAGTCTTTATAATCGGATAAACCTAACCTTGTCATTTTATCCCGATAGCTGCAGCATTTAAGAGAACCAGTCCCGTATCCTACGTGACCATCATCTCCACTATGACTAGAGTGATACTTCCGTCTTGACATCACACCTAACACACTACGATTCTCAATATACCCAGCATTGGCGTACACAGAACCTGTTAAAGCACTGGACGACCGTAACCAAAGTATATTGATTGTCGCAAGTATTAGCGGTGTAAGTCTCAAGTTAAGACCAAATACACCTACCCTGATTTCGGACTTCCATAGACACATAGTCATACTACCAATGGAATTCCGATGGGGTCCATCCAGAGTGAAGCTGTTTCCCGTACCATCAGTGAAACACAACCTCCTGTTACACTTGCATGAGTATCCAATACCCAAATATATGAGAAATATGGCGTTGTGCCCTCACAACGCGCACAAATGCAATACTAGTCTTTTACATATTTATCGATGTCCAATCTCGATAATACTCTGACTATGGATATTTAATGATTTATCCTTCGTGGACTGATACTGTCTCGTATCATTCTCTGTCCAGGAACAAATCAAAGGGACCTCTCATCATTTATACATCTAAGTAATCTAATCACAATTGATAAGAGTGCAATCTCCTTTGTGACATAGTTAATTTGTACAACAACACCATGATCTGTACAAATAGTGATGCTATGATTCATAACTGTCCAACAATCTCCCACTTGGCCTATAGACATTCACTCGAGTGTCCGACACCCGAACTATGTACGGTTGGCTCAAACTGCTGAGGACTTACTTTCTTCAGTGGATTTGTATGATTATCATATGATGAGATTTATATGATCATCACATCACCACGATGTATAATCCGAACGAATCAGATGAATAGTCGAAGTATGTATCTGGATCGTTGATGAGACCATTAATCCTTTAGCATGTGTTGACGTCTAGCTCAGCTGCTACCATAATTATATCTAATCTAATTAGATTTGTTATTGACACAGATGGCTTCTATTACTGCCTCAACGCAGAAATAACCCGCATTTGTTGTTTATTCGGTAACAGTATCTTGCTTGGAAGATTTCCAGCTCATTGTTCCGATATTAAAACTGTATAGTACCATTTGCGACTTTTAGTCGTTTTATCGGTTTAGGAAACTTGCAGTAGTGATCTCATTCACTTCAAGTTCTCCTTCTCCACAGATTAAGACAGCATCCTTAGATCTCTAAGATACTAACGGATGTTCTAAATATCAATCCAGTGACTATCACTTGGATTGGCATGTTTGTGAATCCATATGCTCAAAGCATATGAGACACCAGGTTGCATATAATTTTCAATGTACGGTTTCTCGGAGAGTTTTCTCGAAAGCCTAGCTTTCACCGATTGTATTTTTATGGGAATATCATTTCCATGAAATGATATATAATATCATTATTTATAGGATAGCCACTGTTAGTGCGCTCTCACTAACCTCCTAATATACACAAGAATCATATTCGTTTTGAATCAAATCATACACCATTATGATTACATCAAAACGATAATTCCAAGAACTTATGCTTGCTTCAATCCAAACATGGATCGAGTAATCTGCAGACCTTGTTTGCTAGTTTTAGTACGACAAAACCGACAGGATTTCGTAAACATCCTCCAAATGGTTTCCTTTTAAGGAAAGCGATTTTCCCGTTCAGCTGTCATATTTCATGAATGAAACATGCAGCTTTAGCAAGCATTATCCAAATGGATTTACCATGGCAACAGTTAAAAGGTTGAATCGTAATAAACACAATGTCGATAACGATACCTTTTCGCTACAAGCCTAGCTTTGTACGTTGGTATGTTGCCATCCATGTATGTCTTCCTTGAAGACTTATATAGTACCAGTAGGCACAATGCCTTACGGTACAACAATCAGTGTCCAAACATGGTTGATATACATGGAATCCATTTTGGATTCATATGGCACTTTGCCATAATAGGGAGTCGATACCTCGTATCATTTCCTCATACGTAGTCAGTTGGTATACCTCAAAAGATAGACATCTTTATGAGGTGAGATCAGAAACCCATACCCCAGGTTATTTTCTGACTCTCTCCGACCTACGCGGTTCTTGTGTATTCGAAGATTAATGGTAATAGTTTCATCATTGATGAACTGTTTTGTGTTCCATTAGGAATCGGTGCCTTGAATAGTATTACTCCGATTTTCATCGAGTTTTACTATCCTCCCACTTACCACTGCATATCAGTATTCCTCTTAGGAAAACCGCATGGCGAGCAACAATTACATTGTTCTCTGGTGAGATGTATAAGTACTGTACTTATGGTATCCCTAGGATAACCTACAATTGGTACTCATCCAATTTGGGTTCTAGTTTGGTATCATCCAAACATATTGTGGGACGCAGAATGTTGACGACGCTGTTCTAGGCTCGCGGCCTAGTTGGGAGTACGGTATAGTCCTCGGAGGAACTAAACTGGAGAAATAACATGGAGTCGCCACCCGATGTGACCTGGGAAAATGTGATTTAATGCCGCACTCATCCCTCACAAGGGAAGACCTCAAATCGTTGGGTTCGGAATGGTCCCTTACTTATGCCACTTGTGATGATATGATTTGTGCAATAGACTAACCGAATCTACTCAACGTATATGCTCAAAGGTAACTTAGATCTAATATGCATCCATCAAAATAACTCATAATCTAAGTTTGCATGCTTGGAAAGTAAGTCATTAAATGGCGAACACACAATATAACACCACGAGTATATTGAACCATCAAACAAAATAAACAAATATCTATTCAAACATAAAGTAAACAAAATATCATGCCTAAAACAATGCAACCATGATTTGAAAATAAATAATAAATTAAACTAAATCATGCTTTTAAATAACGAATAAATAATCTACGAACTATACCATGTTCAAATACGAATTTGGATGGAACGAAATATATGCCTCTAAAGTGGTATGTGGCGTTGTATCCCGAGTACAAACCGCACTACCGTCCATTCGGATTCGGCTACGGAATTTACGTCCGGGTTTCCATCCTATATACCACAAAAGGGGAACACATATTCCGCTCATCCAACAATCACATCATGCCTCAAACGAATCTCATGCGATAATATTTTTAAAATAAACAAAATAAATGAAAGCTAATAAATAAAATGGTGCGCTCAGGTCTAACTTCTTTTGTCGTCTCACGAAAATGCGTTTCACGGTCGTCGGAAGGGTGAATACTCTGCAACTCTTTCGGTTCACTGAATCAATGTTTTGGCTCGCTGTTTCGCTGTTTAGGTCGCAGTTTTCGCTCCGTTTCGATGATGTTTTTGCGGTATTTTCTGGTCACTATTTGGGGACTGTTTTCAGAGATTAGGGGACTGTTTTTGGGGTGTATTTCAGGTGCAGTTTTGGGCAGTTTCGGGGACTGTTTAGGGAAGTTTTTAGGCAGTTTCAGGGACTATTTTGGGTACCTAGGCTGTTTTGTCTCGGTTTCATTGGCTTAAGGGGTGGTTATTGTTGGTCTTTGTGCTTGAGTCGGTGGAGGATTTAGAGACGTGTCTATGCGTGGCTTGTGAAGAATGTTATGAAGGGGGGCTGCTTTGGTGACTTACTTAGCGTGAACCAAGTGGGAAGTGTTGTGCGTTTAGTTGATGGGCTAAAGTGTGAGGGTGCATGAGGGTTTTGTGTGTGGCTTTCGTTAGGGTTTATTTATTTTGTAGGGATAGTGAGGTGAAGTTTAAGGGTTCTTGTTTTTGGCTGTTTGTCTCTTTGTTTATTGCATGAAGGGTTCCATTGGTGCGTTGAAGGGCGTGATGGGTGCAAGAGGCATGTAGCTTAGTGGTTAGGCGCAAGAGCATGCAGTTCACGTGAAGTCATTAGGGTTTTTTGAAGGCAGTGAGTGGGTATAGGGGCAATGCGTGGTCAAAGGGGGGCTGGTTGTTGGATGAGTGTTTTGTTTTTTGGTCTTTTATTGGTGTGAGCCGTGAATAGTCTATTGGTTACGTTGAAGGCATTATGTGAGTGGTGGAGGCTATGAGTGTTGATGAACGTGAGGGTGAGGGCCGTTGAAGGTTCGAAGTAGTTAGGGCCTGTTGTTGTTTGCATGACTTTGGTGCATGGCTTTAGGGTTTCTTCATGTGTTGCTGTGGGTGGTTTGCCAATAGAAAGGAGAGAAGGTATGGAGATGGGCTGGTTGAAGAAGAGAGAGCCGAGTGTTTAGGGTTTATTTGATGTGTTTTTTATGAGAATCAGCCAGGGTTTTTAAGTTTAGGTTTGTCGTTCTTTTATAGTGGAGGGTTTATCCTTGTTTGAGTAGGAATAGGATTTGTGTGTTAATTGTGAGATATTTTTTAATTAAAATGTGATAAGGGAAATCTTTTAATTTGGGGAAGTGATTTATGTATTTTAGGAAAGTTTTAATTTTAATTTAGGAAAGTGATTTAATTTGTGAATGTGATTTAATTTAATTTAATTTAATTTAAGTTAAATTTAATTTGTGAGCTGTGTTTTAAATGTTTTAATTATTTTTGGATGTGATTTAATGGGTTTGGTGTGTTTTAAAATAGAGGTCCAACAAGCGAACCCGAAGCGAAATAAGCGAGTTAAATCCAACCTAAATGCTAATTTCCAACTTTACCCTTCCGACGTCCATGTCCCGCGGCTTTCACAACAAAGACGTAGTGTCTCCATATGAGACTTATCATCGGGACTTACATGCAAAAATGAAGTGCCTACAGTCGCCCCCACTTTGATGGGACTTGTGTAGTGTGTGACAATGATAATCCTATCAAAGTACGTGTAATGCATTTTCACTTACCTTGCTCGCCAGCTGTCACATGGTTTGCCTGTTGCTCTGAACTGAATTTGATGGTGTGTCATTCCTTGCGTGCTAAACCTCGTACCTAGGGCGTCGCAGTAGTCCACAATTCTTCACGATAGTCCACGGTAGTCCTCGATAGTCCACATAATCCACGGTAGTCCACGGTAGTACACAACACTTCAAGATAGTCCATGGTAGTCCTCGGTAGTCCACATAGTCCACAACACTTCACGGTAATACACGGTAGTCCACAGCACTTCACGATAGTCCACGGTAGTCCTCGGTAGTCCACATAATCCACGGTAGTCCTCGGTAGTCCAATAATCCACGGTAGTCCACAACACTTCACGGTAATCCACGGTAGTCCTCGGTAGTCCAATAATCCACGGTAGTCCACAACACTTCACGATAGTCCATGGTAGTCCCCGGTAGTCCACATAGTCCAAGGTAGTCCACAACACATCACGGTAGTCCACGGTAGTCCACAACACTTCACGATAGTCCACGGTAGTCCACATAATCCACGGTAGTCTACGGTAGTCCACATAATCCATGGTAGTCCACAGTAGTCCAGAACACTTCACGATAGTCCACGGTAGTCCACATAATCCACGGAAGTCCACAACACTTCAGGATAGTCCTCGGTAGTCCATATAAACCACGGTAGTCCACGGTAGTCCTCATAATCCATATAATCCACATGCCGTACCTAGCGTGCTAAACCCCGTACCTAGGATGTCGCGATAGTCCACAATAGTCTTCATGTCGTACTTGGCGTGCTAAACCCCGTACCTAGGGTGTCTCGGTGACGTCTCTGTACCTGGAGAGCCACAAATATCTGAATGCCAACCCCGTACCTAGGGTGTCGCAGTGACGTCTCCGTACCTAGAGAGTCACAAATGTCTCAATGCTAACCCCGTACCTATGGTGTCGCGGTGACGTCTCCGTACCTAGAGAGCCAAAAAATGTCTGAATGCTAACCTCATGCCTAGGGTGTCGTGGTGACGTCTTCGTACCTAAAGAGCCATAAATTTCTGAATGCTAACCCCGTACCTAGGGTGTCGCAGTGACGTATTCATACCTAGAGAGCCACAAATGTTTGAATGCTAACCCCGTTCCTAGGGTGTCGCAGTGTGATATCTCATACCTGGAGTGCCGTACCTGGTTGAACTGATCTGATATCTCCATACCCTGAGTTTCGTACCTGGCTGAACTAATCTGATATTGATATGGGCCTCGCCCCCAGAATGCCATACCCGGCAGAAAGTGATACTGAATTAATGTGAGCCCCGCCCCCAGAATGCCATACCCGACAAGACTAATACTGGTGCTAATGTGGACCACGCCCCCATAATGCCATACCCGGTGGAATTAATACTGAACCAATGTGGGCCTCGCCCCCAAAATGCCATACCCGGCAGAACTAATACTGAACCAATGTGGGCCTCGCCCTCAGAATGTCATACCTTGCAGAACTGATACTGAACCAATGTGGGTCTCGCCCTCAAAATGTCATACCTGGCAGAACTGATACTGAACCAATGTGGGCCTTGCCCCCAGAGTGCCATACCCGACATAACTAATACTAAACCAATATGGGCCTCACCCCCAGAATGCCATACCCGGTAGAACTAATATTGAACCAATGTGGCCCTCGCCCCTAGAATGCCATAACCGTCAGAATTGATACTGATGCAGATGTAATGGTTCATTCCTGAACTGCGTTCCATTCTCGGGGTGCCATTCCCGGCGTACCATTCCTGGCGTGTCCATTCCTAGACTAAACTGATTTGATATAATGTGGGCCTCGCCCCTAGAATGTCATACCCGGCAAACTGATAGTGAACCAATGTGGGCCTCGCCCCCAGAATGCCATACCCGGCAATGCTGATGTGGGTCTCGCCGTAAATTGATGTTGATGTGGGCCTCGGCCCTGGGATTCATTCCAAATTCTGATGACGTGGGCCATGGCCCTGGGATTCATTCCCTGGATTAATTCCAAATTCTGATGACGTGGGCCTCGGCCTTGAGATTCATTTCCTGGATTCATTCCAAATTCTGATGACATGGGCCTCGGCCTTGGGATTCATTCCAAATTCTGACGACGTGGGCCTCAGCCCTGGGATTCATTCCAAATTCTGACGACGTGGGCCTCGGCCCTGGGATTCATTTCAAATTCTGACGACGTGGGCCTCGGCCTTGGGATTCATTCCCTGGATTGATTCCAAATTCTGAAGATGTGGGCATCAGCCCTGGGATTCATTCTTGGATTCATTCCAAAACTATGCTGATGTGGGCCTCGGCCCTAGAATTCATTTCTGAAACTGATGCTGACAACGCGGGCTTCAACCCTGGGACTCATCCCTAAAACTGATATCAATGCTGGTGCGGGCCTTGCCCCCAAGACTCATCGCTAAAACTGAAACTAATATGGGCCTCAACCCTGAGACTCATCCCCAAAACTACTACTCATATGTTGCTGATTCTGGTTGGCTTGGTTTTTCCGCTTTCCCTTTTTCTTCTTTGAAACCTGTGAATACAAAACAAAACAAACGCAAAAAAAGAATACAAACTATGTTACGTGTATGCATGCATGCATGAATGAATTTCTTATTCCGCTAGGTTAGGTCTTCCGCCAGTTCTCCAGGTGATTGCTCAGTCTTCTCTCTGGTCTCATGGCTCAATTTCTTGTTTTTCTTCTTATTCACGGGGTGGTAGACTGGTCGCTCCCAGTCTTGATTTAGCTTTCTGTTCTCCGCTGTTTGCACTTGGTCAAGATGAACCAATGGCGGGGCCTTCCATATCATCATACTATATCACATGCTACGAAATAGTCCCAATAGTTATACATATTATCGTACTCAAGGAATGCCCAGTAATGAAATCAGAGAACATTCAAAACACTCAATGCAACTCAAATCTGAGTTTTTGAATAAATTATTTATGCCAGACTCAAAGTGTGTTTGTGCAAAGGTTCTTTCACATCTTGATCCTTAAGCAAGCCAACTCAATAATTTCGTTTCAAAAATCGGGATCGGTGGGTCAAACCAACCTAGGTATCTCAATTATATTCCGCAATTACTTTTTCGTGCTCAACGTGGTATGGTTTTATCTTTCTTCTCATTTGTCTCTCTTTTTTTCTTTTCATTTTGAACTTCATTTTTTTTTCTCTCTTTTTTTTCCTTTCCAACACACCTACCCTTTAAGGTAGCATTTCTCATCATGGTGATCCTAATACTCGCCCATGGGTAGCTTCATGCTTATCGGTTTTAGGTGGTTCAATTCTTTTCTTTAGGGACTTTTCTTTTCATTTTCAACCATACCACACATCATAACATAAGCAACTCAAGATAGACATCTAAGCAAACGGTCATTCACCGACCTATAATTTTCTTCAACTAGTCACTTTGCTAACTACTCAGGTTTTCAATGCTAAGAACCATAATCAAGTACTTACGAGTCTAACATAGATCAATCACTCAAAGCATCAGATAAAAGCACGTCAAAGGTTTATCGTTTCTAAAGTTTCACTCTAAAGCAGTCAATTTCATCATCGGACTAATGTCTAACTATTAAGGACTAAAAACAAACAATTCTTTTTCTTTTTCTTTTTCTTTTTCTTTTTTTTTTCTTCTTTTTTTTTTTTCTTTTCTTTTTTTCTTTTTAGGCCCCCCAATGGTCTTTATATCTTTGCCGTAAGATTTTCTGTTTCTCGATTTTCTTTTTCCCGATATCCACGTTTGCTAAACTCTTTCTTGACAATTCTTTTTTCTTCCTAACCCAACAGATGTCTATGATGGATTTTAAGACACAGAGGTTAGCATGATGCATGTATGCATGAGATGCGTACGATGTATGAGATATATAAGTCGGCCCATTATCATTTTAAAGTATTCAATCACACTATTGCGCTTTGCAAACTTGTCCAAGTTGAAAAGGCCCAGTGGTTTACACTTTGCGATAACATGATTAAATGACTTCAAATGATAAGATGCCCAAACATAAGATGGCCCATCAGTATTTTAGAAGCTTTTGGCCCAACTGTAAAAGGACATGAACTCGTCCCAGTTTAAATGGCCCAACAAGCCCACATCTCTTGACAAGAAGTCCAACTGGATCCAAATGACGGTGGTCCATAACATAAATGTAAAGAAGTAATCTCAACTAGTTATATGCCTAAGGTTCACAAGTGGATTCAGGAGATGCGGACAAAGGCTCTCGCTGATGAAGGATTGCCTACAACTAGGACTCCCCACTCAAGGGTTCAAGCGACCAAGTGAGCGCGCCTTTTTATACCCTAAGGTACGTGCCAACGAGTTACGATGTGTGACTAACTGTCGAATGGATTTCCTATTATAGATTCCCCAGAGGGAGGGTGGAGCGAGGCTCTCTTATGTACCCAATCCTCTTAGGCTCTTATCGCTTGGTGACAGGAATAAACAACGAGTCCTCCAAACTAGTCTATCACAACAAGCTACGGGTAATGATTATCTAGGTGCCTTCACAGCTTTTCCTCGAAAGGTAGTGAATGAAGGAAGACACCTAACCATCACCTAACTTTAACAAAGCCTTTGATTAACCCCCTCAACCCACTATAGAAACGATCAATTAAAGCACAAATTATACACATCACAAGACATGATTTCGGGGCCGATTCTCTATCCCCAGTGGAGTCGCCAGACTGTGGGACACAGAATGTTGACGACGCTGTTCTAGGCTCGCGGCCTAGTTGGGAGTACGATATAGTCCGCGGAGGAACTAAACCGGAGAAATAACATGGAGTCGCCACCCGGTGTGACCCGGGAAAATGTGATTTAAGGCCACACTCACCCCTCGCAAGGGAAGACCTCAAACCGTTGGGTTCGGAATGGTCCCTTACTTATGCCACTTGTGATGATATGATTTGTGCAATAGACTAACCGAATCTACTCATCGTATATGCTCAAAGGTAACTTAGATCTAATATGCATCCATCAAAATAACTCATAATCTAAGTTTGCATGCTTGGAAAGTAAGTCATTAAACGGCGAACACACAATATAACACAACGAGCATATTGAACCATCAAAACAAAATAAACAAATATCTATTCAAACATAAAGTAAACAAAATATCATGCCTAAAACATTGCAACCATGCTTAGAAAATAAATAATAAATTAAACTAAATCATGCTTTTAAATAACGAATAAATAATCACGAACTATAGCATGTTCAAATACGAATTTGGATGGAACGAAATATATGCCTCTTAAGTGGTACGTGACGTTGTATCCCGAGTATAAACCGCACTACCGTCCATTCGGATTCGGCTACGGAATTTACATCTGGGTTTCCATCCTATATACCACAAAAGGGAACACATATTCCGCTCATCCAACAATCACATCATGCCTCAAATGACTCTCATGCGATAATATTTTTAAAATAAACAAAATAAATGAAAGATGATAAATAAAATGGTGCCCTCAGGTCTAACTTCTTTTATCATCTCACGAAAGCACGTTACACAGCCGTCGGAAGGGTGAATACTCCGCAACTCTTTCGTTCACTGGATCAATGTTTTGGCTCGCTGTTTCACTGTTTAGGTCGCTGTTTTCGCTCCGTTTTACTACTATTTTTGCTGTATTTTTTGGTCACTATTTGGGGTGATTTGTTCACTGTTTGGGGACTGTTTTCAGAGATTATGGGACTGCTTTTGGGGAGTATTTCAGTTGCAGTTTTGGGCATTTTCGGTGACTGTTTAGGGTAGTTTTTAGGCAGTTTCGGGGACTATTTTGGGTGCCTAAGGTTTTTGGTTCATGCGCTGAATATAGGCTGTTTTGTCTCGGTTTCGTTGGCTTAAGGGGTGGTTATTGTTGGTCTTTGCGCTTGAGTCGGTGGAGGATTTAGGGACGTGTCTATGCGTGGCTTGTGAAGAATGTTATGAAGGGGGGCAGCTTTGGTGACTTACTTAGCGTAAACCAAGTGGGAAGTGTTGTGCGTTTAGTTGATGGGCTAAAGTGTGAGGGTGCATGAGGTTTTGTGCGTGGCTTTCGTAAGGGTTTATTTGTTTTGTAGGGAGTGTGAGGTGTAGTTTGAGGGTTCTTGTTTTTGGCCGTGTGTCTCTTTGTTTATTGCATGAAGGGTTCCATTGGTGCGTTGAAGGGCGTGATGGGTGCAAGGGGTAGGTGGCTTAGTAGTTAGGCGTAAGAGCATGCAGTTCACGTGAAGGCATTAGGGTTTTTTGAAGGTAGTGAGTGGGTAAAGGGGCAATACGTGGTCTAAGGGGGGCTGGTTTTTGGATGAGTGTTTTGTTTTTTGGTCTTTTATTTGTGTGAGCCGTGAATAGTCTGTTGGTTATGTTGAAGGCATTATGTGAGTGGCGAAGGCTGTGAGTGTTGATGAACGTGAGGGTGAGGGCCGTTGAAGGTTCGAAGTAGTTAGGGGCTGTTGTTGTTTGCGTGACTTTGGTGCATGGCTTTAGGGTTTCTCATGCGTTGATGAGGGTTGTTTGCCGATAGAAAGGAGAGAAGGTATGGAGAGGGGCTGGTTGAAGAAGAGAGAGCCGAGTGTTTAGGGTTTATTTGATGTGTTTTTTATGAGAATCAGCCAGAGTTTTTAAGGTTAGGTTTGTCTTTATTTTTATAGGGGAGGGTTGTGTTTTATCCTTGTTTGAGTAGGAATAGGATTTGTGTGTTAATTGTGAGAAATTTTTAAATTAAAATTTGATAAGAGAAATCTTTTAATTTAGGGAAGTGGTTTATGTATTTTAGGAAAGGGTTTTAATTTTAATTTCGGAAGGTGATTTAATTTGTGAATGTGATTTAATTTAATTTAATTTAAGTTAATTTAATTTATTTTAATTTAATTGTGAGATGTGTTTAAATGTTTTTATTATTTTTGGATGTGATTTAATTGTTTTGGTGTGTTTTAAAATAGAGGTCCAACAAGCGAGTTAAATCCAACCCAAATGCTAATTTCCAACTTTGCCCTTCGGACGTCCATGTCTTGCGGCTTTCACAATCAAAGAGGTAGTGTCTCCATATGAGACTCATCATCGGGACTTACATGCAAAAATGAAGTGCCTACACATATGCCTAGCATAGCCAAAATATACAGGAATGTGAAACCCGGTTTCTTTCCCGTTCATATCTAATATGAAATCTGTCAAACAGATTTTAATGGAACCTTATTCAAAATAAGTTCTGCATTGTTAATGCTTATCTATTGAAGGAAAAGATAGCTTAGAGCGACTCATGATTAACCTTATGATGTCTAACAAAATTCGGTTACTCATTTCGGACACACCGTCAAATTGACGTGTTCCGTGAGGAGTCCTCATTTGAAATAATACTATTCTCTTTCAAGTATATTGGAAACTTATTGCTTAAGTATTTTCCATTACGATTTTTCCGTGACGTTTAATACTTCAACCGATGTATTTGTTTATTTCGTGTCGAACACTTTAAAAGTTTCTGATTTGTGTTCTTCAAAAGAAACACATAACTATAACGCGATGCCTCATCCGTATAGGTCACGAAATATTCATATCTACATCTATCCTAGCTAGACATGGGCCCACTTGCTTCACTATGAACTAGGGCTAACAGATCTGTGGCATTTACACTTTTACCAAGTAAATAGTGTTTTAGGCACATTGCACAATAAACTAGATTCGTAGACTTTATTTGATTGGAATCAAAACAGTCCTAGTACCCACTCTTCAAAAGTGCAGATATACGAGTCTTGTTTAATTATGTCCCAGACAACAATGCCATAATTAGTTTCTTCTGATCAAATCAGTTTGAGCTATTTGTTTGTCATGTAATACGTTTGAGATTTATTTATATTTAAAATATAAATAATGTTATTCACATCTAATGTGTATATAATGAAACACTTTAGTGTTCTAGAATTTAAAGGTTCACCTATAGCGAGTTGAACACTGATAAAGAGATAATATTTCTAGTCAAACTAGTTATATTATAACAGTTCCCAATTTAGGTACACGCCCGAAGGCAGTTCCTAAACTTAGTTATCTACGGTTAAAATAGCGACTTTCGTCCCATTTCCAATTCGTAGATTAAATCTCAATTGAACTCAGTATCCTGTCCACAACAGATTCTGCACATCAGTACATATATTTTATGTACCGTATTAAGTATCTAAAATCCAATTTTAATACTAGTAGTGAACATAATGTTGAGAAACATATTTGAAGTCAGAGCCAGGCCCGTCTTCAATTCCTTCATGTCTGCCTTGTCCAAACGGCAGTCACGCTTCCGCGATCCCATTTGCCACAATTTAAGCAGACATTTTTGGATATGTCCTTTATCTTCCCAGAAGATTATAATGATTATGCCTTTGCCCTTTTTCAACATTCTAGTAGCCTTTGGCCAAGCCTTTGGCCTTGTAGAATATCAAAGTAAGGTGCACCTTGCGCTACTTGCCTAATTGCAAACTTGACTTTATCTCCTTGAGAATAGTCATTAACTCTTCAAGTGTTATTTATTGCAATTTAGTACTTCTAAAATCTAAGTATAGATTTATGAAGATCCTTCAATCTCAGTATCATACTTTAAGGATCTAATCCTTAGTTCTGATTAAGAATTAAGGAGTTTACTGCGACAAGCTTAATGAATTAAGCACTTAAGTTATCATTACATAAATCTTCCAAAAATTATGTTCGACTGTTTGCTTAACTCCGGGCTTAAGCATAATATGTTTTTTTATCAAATAAAGTAACTAATTATTTTCTAGGACCATCCTGAAATTTATTCCCAATTTTGAAAATTAACCCATTTAAATACATTTTCCCTATGATTATGTATTAAACGTCAATCTTTCAATTTTATCTTGATTTTAATAGTCCAACTATTTAATCAACGATTAAGGTACTATTTATTATAATGATTACAATAGTCCAACTATTTAATCAACTATAATTTAATAGATTAAAATTAATTATATTGATTACTATAATCCAATTATAAAATCAACTATAAATAAATTGTTTGAATATAGTCCAACTATTTAATAAAACAACGATTTAAATATTAGTCCAACTACCATTTAATTTATTTGACGAATGATATTTGTGATTGAGCGCGTATGGCAAGTAATTAAACAAATATTGCAAATTCAATTCTTGCCTCCCACTATTTTTCGGCGAGCCTCTAACCCTTTATCGAGTACTCGGGAAACCGTGTTTCCTAGTGGGCTAGGATCCCGTTAAATATCACACAATCTTGACTTTGGCCAACAAATTGTATGATAATTAACTAGGTAGATTTCTAAGATCAATTGGATCCAATCCAATTCCTAGATCCGGTAGGGGAACATCCAAGTCCGAAACATATATCTTATATATGCCAATACATCCAATGTATTACCAAACCTTTTTCCTCTAAATCAACTAAGCCTTGGCTTTGGCACAACAAGCTTAATGATTCCAGTTAAGTGGAACCCATTGACCATGTAAAGCTTCGTAATCAATGTCGATGGACAAGAAGTGTTCTTGACTTTGGCTAACAAACCACAACTTGGACAAGACACTAATATGGAACAAAGCCTTCGTGATTCAAACACATCCTCGACAGACAAAGGCCTTGACTTTGGCCAACAAACCAATGCCGTCTTAGATCTTCAGTAAGAATCACTCAATGGAAGGAAAGACTCTTAATATAATTTGAAGGTTTTTCAAGTGCAAATTGGCAACCAATTTATCTTTGTTAAGGTCTCATCATCATACACCCTTAAACATGCATTCTAAACACATAATAAAGCGCATCTGAATTAAAATAATAATGATATGCGGATGGATAGTTTACACATTGATCCTAGATCAAATCACTCCATTTCTCTCTCCCGCTAGCACATGTATTTACTTCTACCCGTTACACTACACTTCTAAAGAAACCTTATTTACATTGAAGGGAATAGGTGAGAAGAGAATACAAAGAATATGAGGTGATAAGGCTGGACTCGCAGGTCCAATTAATAAATCAAATTTATTTCAACAATTTCTAAAATTGTCCCACCCATCTAATATTCATCCGATATACATTATTCATGCATCGCAACCACGTATTCACACAAGCATGTTATCAATCAATCTAATCAAATTAATTAATCTGATAATTAGTGATCATCCAATGTTCAAACAACGATTTGATTTTGCTTGAGTCAAACTCGTTTTACGAATAAGTACTCAAAGTACGAATTCTCGAATTAAATTAAACTACATCATTAAATCCAATTTAATATGCATTCAATTCTAATTCGCTATTTAATTCCAAATTAAATATTACACTTTAATAATAAACCTTTTACGACTTAAATTCCAAATTTAATCGTTACGGGTCTCAAAGTCCGATTAACGTCCAACGTCAATTCAATTAAAGTCCAATGGACTTTTAATTAATTTCTTAAGGCGGGGACTTTTGGTCAACTCGGGTCAAACCGAATAACCAAAATCCAATCCGGGAATTACCCCATAAGCCAAGAAATCAATTTAAGCCCATTAGACCCAATTAAACTTTAAAGGTCCTTTAAGTCGCATTTAGGCTTAACGGAAGTGGTTTTGGGCCCAATTGGATCCAATCCATTTGGCCTAAACCCAACTTTGTACAACAAAGCCTAACAAGCCCAATTAGAACATAACAAGCCCAAATCCAATTTTAAGGCCCAATTCAAATAAATTCCAAAAATCCAATTTTCCAATTTAATTACATAAAGTGTGTTACATAATTAATTACCCAATTAATATTTCTAAAACATCAATTAGCTTAATTAATCATGCTCATTATCATCGTCACATGTCCAACACATTTTGATTAAAATAAAACCCAATTACATGCTTTAAAGTGTCTCGGCCAAGGGACATTATTTTGTCCAAATCAAATTCAATCCAATTAAATTCAATTCAACATTAAATCAATATCCCCAAATGATTTCCAACACATCCAATGAACCAAAATCAAAATTTCCAAGACATAAAAGGGCATTAAACTCACGGCCAAGGTAAGTATTTTGGGGAAAATTGTTCCAAACATATTTTCTTGAAATTGATCCAATCAATCTTCAATTCAACAACATTTAAGCATACTTAATCATCCAATCTCATAAAAACATGCTCAAATTCATTTTACCAAAATTTTAAGCCCTAAACTTTTTCATTCTCAAACCTTGCTCTAGATGCCATTGTTGGTTTCTATTAAGGTCCCATGATCGATTATAAGCATGAAATAAGTGCGAATACATATCAACGAAGTTGCGGAATACTCACATCGATCGGTTGAGCTATGCTTTGATAAACAAAAATTATTTTTGCCCTCCATAAGCTCACGGAAGTGAGCAAATTTTGCCTACATGATTTCCAGTTTTGATCCAAGAATTTGAGCTCCAAGCGTCGTCAAACGATTCCCGGCTCGTGGGTGGGTTTCCCTATCACCTTCGTATGTCTTCTTAGTGTGCTAGCACCTCCGATTTTGTAATAAAATCATCTTCTTCTTCCCTTCGCTGCTCACGATTTTGGGCAGTATATTAAGCCACTTGGGCGTGAATGGTAGAGAGAAAAGAGAGAGGAGAGAGTTGGGAGGAAAGAGAGAAAAAAATGTGTGAAGTGAATTTGCATTTTGGCTTTAAGTGTATCTAATACACTTTTGTGAATTTCAAATAAATTTCACTTGAATTTGGCTTTCAAAAAGTCAAATAATAAAAGCCCATCAACCTCCATCACTATTCACATCAAGTCACATCCATCAAGTGTCAAGTCACTCAATCAATCAAGTTGTCAAGTCACATCGCTCAAAGTGACAAGTGATTTGACACTTGAAATGACTAGCGATTTGATGCTTGATGCGACTAATGATTTGATGCTTGATTTGACTTGCGTGCCGCACTCGAATTCGAAATGCGAATGCGGTCGCAAATAATCTCGGGCTCGGGTTCACTAATCTCAAATTAACGAATTTTCCGTTGCTATGTAATTAAATCTAATTTAATTAAATAATCATGCCAAGCATAATTACTATTCACGTCACTAACAAATTAATTCTAAATTAATTCGTTCGCCCGAATTAAAATATAATTTTAATTCCGTGTCGAATTCCAATTTCGTTTAATATATCGAATATATTAATGTAACATCCCGCCTAGGCCAGGATGCTACCGGTAGGCGACAGGCTAAACCCACCTCCATAAGCCTCCGAACCTAACGAAATTTCGGCATGATGTATTCGTAACATCATGCAACCTTTCATGTTGCCAGCATCCACATACAACAAAAAACACAACAATCTCGGTCTCAGGCCGGAAACACAACATCAAGGCCTCAGGCCTGCACTCAAAGAACAAAGTGTAAACACTTGGCCTCCGGCCAGAACTCAAAATAACAGCTACACTATTACATAATCTTTACTTAAATGATACATATGCAAAATACAATACAAAGGGCCGTAAGGACCCACAACCTGACCCAGGACTCGACACTTTCTCGATTGAAATTGAGGCGATCCACTGTCTTCAAAATCTTCACCGAACTACTGCTACTAACCTGCAAAACTACAACTGAAAAGATGTGAGTCATAAGGACTCAGTAAGCAACCATGTAAATATATAAAAATTCTGGATTAGCTACACAATTCCCATCTATTACCGAAGCATATTATTCTTTCATCCATCCTTTTATCTGATCAAACACATACTTCAATTTCTATTTATCATATCCAATACAAGCATTTCATCACGCGTCAAGTTTCTATATCAACAACTACCTTACCAAAACTTTCCATGCTTTTACTGTGCTACTTAACTATTCTTTAACCATCTTATTCATTCTGTATCTGTTAAGTTGGAACACCTATTATAGTTATCTTTTTCTTATTTCATTGAAATATCATCAAATCGAACAACTAAAATATTATCCATGTTCAACATTTAACCCACTATCTCTATCCATGATTTCATGCTCATGTTAACATTCCATCATGATCTTATATTCTTACTATATATTCTTTTCTAAGTAAGTAAATAACTTACACATTCGTCATTGATACATATTCATTTAAATAAGATCATGCTACTATGCACTCGTACTTTACAATGTGATACTTCTATATGGACATGCTGTATACAAAATTAACCATATGAGCATACTTATGCAGCCATGACACAAATATACATGTCAACTAAATACTTTTTAAATGATAGTTAAAATATGATTTATATGCAAAATTTGTAAACTATACTCTACTAATCATGCAATGCTCTCATAAAGTTCTTCTTGAAATCCTCCCTGAAATGATGTTTTCGGAAAATTCTTTCTGAAAACTCTTTGTTGAAAAATTAACTTGAAAACTGGTTTCTGTTTTAAAAGTCTGAATCTTTTATAAACTAACATTTCTGGAAACTTTCTTTTCTAAAACGCTCTTTCTGAAAATTTTAACTGAAAACTAAAATCTGGAAAACTATTTCTAAGTTCTGTTTCTGAAAACTGTTTACAATCATCTGATTTCTGAAATCTAAGCACTGAAAATTTGAAAACTGTGTACTGAATATCTGAAAACTGCTCTACGTCCAGGACCATAACTCAACTTGACGTCTCTCTACATCCAGGATCATAACTCAACTGGGTGTGCTCGATGCCCAGGACCATAACTCAACTGCGGCATCTCTGAGGCTGGTGGTGCCCTACATCCATGACAAATACTCAATTGCAACGTAGAGCTCTACACCCAGGACCATAACTCAACTGCAGTGTAGCCACCCAGCTCTGAAATCAGGATTTCGGGACCCTGTAGCCCCTAGTCATGCACATGTGCACATGCTACTATATCTGTCAATTCCGAATCGTATCTCAGTTACATACTGGGGTGAGGTTTTACCTCATGTCCCGAAAACCACGTAAAAATTACTGATAAACTTTTTAAAACGTAAATCGAATTTTAAAACTTTAAGAAACCTTTCTAAAATACTTTTCTTTCAAAGGCATCTATAACTTTTCTTTAAAACACTTGAATTTCAAAACATTGTTAACTGCAATTCAATCTCAGAAAATCTTAGCACACACACACACACATGCATATGCATATATGCACCTCACATGCTTCATCCTTCTCTAACCATGATTTATTAAAAGTCATACATGTACATATATCCGGTCATATATATCTATAACACACTAGAATTATTCATATACATGCACTACTCTAATCGTACATAAAACTTATCTTTACATTCTATATACTTATTTGTCATGCCCAATCTCATTACATACATGCTAACAAAACTTTATCAATTCACGTTGGCATATTAACTCGTGCATACTAATATTCTTATATATTGCATGAATTATAAACTTTCCTTTATAACACTAGTTCATATATATTTATTTCATTTATACTTTGATCCCATTCCCTAGGGTATAGTTTTCTACAGCCCCCATACCCACGTCTCAGATTATTATATTTATAACCATTAGCTCACGTTTCATATGAATGCATATACTTGTCAATCTTATACTTTTTGAGCTCAAGTTTGCTAATCTTTTACTACTTATATACGTATACATATGTATATATATATATAAATATATCTGGTTTCATGTCTACACATATACCTATAAAGTTTCTTTATATGTAAACAGGTTCCATGCATATAACTAAATACATCTTTATTATATTTCTAATTACGGACAATGTTAAATCTCTAAATATTGGTAGCATGAGTTACTTACCTGGCTAAGCGAATGCCCGCGATCCAGGTCCGATCTGCCAAAACAAATCATAATATCTGTCAGAACCGCTATTTGCGGAACTTTCTACTCATCTACAATAAACTAAGAATTTTCTCAGAATACTCAAATCCTCACCGACTCTACGGTTTAAGTTTTATTACTCTAATACATGCTTACATGCTATTCTAAATTAACTAGATGGGTCTTATTCTCATTTTATACATGTGCGGCAAAACTTACGGAATAGTTTCCGTAAACGCTATGGAAGGGTCTCGAACTCTCCAAACTAATCCGGAATTACTCAATTATCCTCGCAATGCCATATTTACATCATAACTATGTTTACGATCATCCACGCTCAATCGCGCGAGAAACTCTATTTTATCGGAATCCCGCTAATTCTACCGGATCAATCATATCTCATCCAATTCTCCCTGGATTCTACCATATTTATCGTTTTAATATATTAAAACATATCCAATTCATATCAAAACAATTCGCTAAACTACAAAACTACCGGAAACATCCGAATAAAAATCAATTCACTTTGAAATATCAAATTCTAAATGGAGAGTCGTCCGCAATTTCGAGGCCATATTCGGACTCCCATTGGCTATACGAACTCGTTGGTGTTGACAGAATTCCGATTGGAGCTACTGTTCTTCGTGGATTTACTATTCACCACGGATTTCTCCCTCATTTCGCGAGCCATCGGCCATTGTTCAGTGAAATCAACCCCGCACACTCGTAGTACTCGTCGAGGGCTTCGATTTGGTAGGTGGCTCGGGCCGTGAAATGAACCGACGAGCCGGATTCTCCCAACCCACTACCGCGCCTTTCTTCCTCTCGATGTCGCTGATGTTGGCGTCAATAGCGTCGCCGCCGGCCACCCAGGTGTACGTCGTGGTCCGGCGGTCTGATCGGTACCGGTGCACCGGCCTAAGGTGGCCGGAACTTCTACCGGCGACCACTTCTTCTCCAATGGGCTTGAGGGTGCGGGTGAGGGAGAGGAAAAAGGTTTTGCCATTTTTACAATTTACCAAAACTATAAGGATTTAAATACTACCTGGAAAATATCATTTTAGTCCCCACGAAAATTACAAATCAACCAATATTCTGGAACCTTCTAGAATATCGCAATTTTGGAGCCCTTCTAGTGAGATTCTCGAAAAGTGTTCAACACGAAAGTTGTTCGTCTCAGAAAAATGAGTTTGATGGTACAAGAATCAACTCGACCACAGTTCGTTTGCACTCATTGTGATCAAAACCACAAACTTTACGCGTCTAACGAAAATCACGCAACTGACTTTTGATCTCATGCGTTTCCCAACCTGACGAAAATTAATAATATAGTATTCCAACTCATATAGCATCACTTAAACTCTTATTCTTCCTCATCATCATGCTCCGAGACTAAAACATCCATCCATGAATCTTCTAGAATGGTACCGAAAATCTGGGATGTTACAATTAATTTACCAATTAATTCCAAATTAATCGTTATCTCTCTTTAATTGATATTTTATCCTAGATAAAATATCTCCGAAATTAATCCCAGATTAATTTTCTCTCTCTTCTAATTAATCCCAGATTAATTAAAGTGCGAGTCATACGTCATCGGTGAATCTTTGGGAAGCGACCCATGAGGTTAAGACCAAATACACCTACCATGATTTCGGACTTCCATAGACACATAGTCATACTACTAATGGAATTCCGAGGGGGTCCATCCAGAGCGAAGCTGTTTCCCATACCATCGGTGAAACACATCCTCCTATTACACTTGCATGATTATCCAATACCAAAATATATGAGAACTAAGTCGTTGTGCCCTCACAACGCGCACAAGTACAATACTAGTCTTTTACGTTTTTATTCGATGTCCAATCTCGATAATACTCTGACTAGGGATATTTAATGATTTATCCTTCGTGGACTGATACTGGCTCATATTATTCTCTATCCAGGAACAAATCATAGGGACCTCTCATCATTTCTATATCTAGGTGATCTAATCACAAATGATAAGAGTGCAATCTCCTTTGTCACATAGTTAATTTGTACAACAACACCATGATCTGTACAAATAGTGATGCTATGGGTCATAACTGTCCAACAATCTTAATCCCGAGTGTACTATGAACTCCTGTATGGCAGGCCATATCCTTTGATTTACAAAGGTGAGGTTGGTGTAGCAGTCCCAGCCAATAGCTACGTATTTTGGGGGCATGGTCTGTTATTTAGTTGGGAACATTTTACATAGACATGGAGTTCACTCCTTCTTACAAGAAGTAGAGGAGTATCTTTCTTAAGGGTTGATTCGGTGCTTGAACAATTTGAGCGCTCAAGTCTTTCTTTTACGAATAGAAAGAATAAAATTCATAATGATTATGAATAAATCATTCATTAGAGAATTAATGTTACTTAAGTTATAAAAATAATTAGAGGAGTTTAATAGATATTATGACCCGACTCTAATTACGAGATACTCCTAAAGGGTCAATTCATGTGTAATGACTATATCGATGGACACCGACTTGTTTCGGCTGAATATATCACCTGCGGCAACGAGAGTTCAACTTTGTATTTTTAGTGGAATAACCCGGAGTTAATAATTCGGAATAATTAATTAAGAGTGTAATATTTCGAGATTATTGGAGCTTGGAACCGTAGGTCTATTTGGTCCCCGTGCTAGCTCGATTTACTGTCGCGGATTTAGTATAATTGGATAGTTCAATTATATACTCACAAAAGTATGAATATTATTAATATGATTAATGATATTAATTGTCACACTTGAAACTTTATATTAAAAGTTAATATATAGTTTTATTAATATGATATTTAAACACAGATCATTTAATTATATTAGACATAATTAAATAGAAGGTTAAATAAGTAATTTCTAATTTTTGGATTTTGGAAACCCTTGGATTTAATTTGGAAGTTGCTAAAATTAGGAATATGATTTTATTAATGTTTCATAATAACATGGGCTTTTAATATTATGAAGTTGCTCCCACTAAATTATTTTAAAATTTTTAAGCAAACTGCATCAACCCCAATATGATGGATTTCTTGTGGGCAAGGATCCCATTATAATATTTCATAACTCCGACTAGGGCCGGTCGTTATAAAATATGATAATTAGGAAGGTTCCCAACCAATTTATGATATAAATCACAATTCCTTGATCATTGGGTTGGCCAATCAAACATGCCATAGCTTATGCTAGTCCTTGTGGACACCCAATCTTTGCCACTAAGTTATAAGACCACGCCTAAGGTTCGCTGCATCTTATGACTCAGAAAAATCAAACCATTGTCAACAGTACGATTTAGGGATAAATTGGTATTGGTCAGTCTGGTAAAGCCTAGTCCTGCCAATACGGTTTAAGCCCTTTGGGTCTATACTTTACAATGGGAGGCAAATTTTAGACTTAAATTATTATTGAGGATTTTAGCAAGTTTAAGTGAATAACAGTCAAATGGATTCCTCCATTGAAAATTCCCCAGAGGGAGGGTGGAGCGAACTCTCTTAAATGCCCTTACCTCTTAGGCTCTTATCGCCTTGGTGACAGGAATAAACAATAGATCCTCCAAATTAGTCCAACACTTTAAATATGCTTTAAGGTAAGCCTTGAGTAAATGATTATCTAGATGTCTTCACAGTTTTTCCTTTTGGCTATAAAAAGGTAGTGAGTGAAGGAAGACATCAAATCATTATCTAACTCTAGTAATACCTTTGGTAAATTAACTTTAGTTTGGAAAGTTTTATTAACTCCTTGGTCCCACCCCACTTATATCTTTTATAATATCTTTTATTATAAACAAGAGATTTTATATTTATTAGCCTTAAATGTAATAAATCTCTAAGTTCATCACTGAATGATTACTTAGCTAAGTGATAAGCAATACACTCTCTATTTCTTAGAAAGTCTCTAGATGCTTGCATCCTAAAATAATCATGCCAATTCTAATTAAACATAGAATAATCAAGCATATGAGTTTTAATATGTTGGAATTATTTTAGGCTTTAATAACTTTGATTAATATTTAATTATGATATTGTATTTTATTTTATTCAAATAAATTTACTATTCACATTTTCCTACAGATGCATGAACTTTAAATGCATTTTCACAATTCAATTCTTAACCAGATCATGCAAAACTTGTGCCTAAAATTAAGTTCAGGGTGTTAGCTATCCAACGAGCTTTTACACACCTAATTTCGAGTTCAAATGAGTGAGTCCTAATCAAAACAAAAATGGCGCTCTGATACCACTGTTGGGAAGCGGCCGCGAGTGCGAAGCGAAAACTAAAATTAAAAAATTATGATGCCGCTTTCCTTTTGCCCAAGACCCATTTGTTTTGATTATTATACAAGCCTAGGCATGTTACTATATATTCTAAGCATAAAACTCATAAAACATGCAAAAAAATATAAGCCTAAACGTGCTAACTATCATAAGAACTCTAATTAAAATAAAGAAAGAAAAAAGGACTTACTTGAACCGTAGACTCCTCCAGTCCTCCCTCCAATCTACAATCTTTTCTCGAAATCAACAAGCTCTTCCACGTTCCAAAGAGCCACCCAACTGTGTGGCCTCCAAAGATGCAGACACCAAAGCCAAAACTCAATGGCAAGACTACGCCTTGAGTGCACGGGTATTTTGCCCTTGGTGCTAGCCTAGTCAAATACCTCAAAACTTTTAACTCAAGGTTCCTCTAGTCAATTAGACTTAAGGATCCTCAAAATCAGTGGCTTACTCTTAAACTTTAGAGTTGCTCACTTATATAAACCCAAGATATGAAAGGTTTGGTGTAAAATTTTGTGAAGAATTCTTTGGGTTTATATAGTGCTCCAAAGACAACAAAATTAATTAAGAATCTGATGTGGGATAAAAGTCAATTTAATCTTATCCATTGGATCTTAATTAAGTGGTATAATGAGATTATAAAACTCTAATAAGAGTTTGGGCCGAATTAGAATTCAAAATAAATAACAAAATAAAAAAATAAAAATTTTTTTTTACTATTCACATGGTACTATTCACGTGTATAGTAATTTTTTTTATAAAAAAATTAAAACCATTTATTCCAATTCCAAAAGTGCCCCTATCATCATTCACCAATCCCTAAGCCACTATGAAACCTCATAAATGATCTGTTCAGTAATTAAACACATTGACCCATTTATGAACAATTACTACAGCAATCATATATGCTATAAAATATGTATTGTGCACTGTTAACCATTGATTTTGACTTTGTTGTGTGTAACCTTTTAGGTTCCCCTCAAGTTGGACATGAAATGAATCGTGATAATTTAATTGAACATAAATTATTCTCCAATCAGATGGTCGTTCGATTTCAATGACCAAGGTTGACATCTAACAATATGTCAAGGCCCCCAAATGAGAAGGAAAGATATATATACCCATTCTGTATGCGATTTACATATGATACGGTCACTCGCCTCACTGTTTTCCCACCTATTGACCTAGGGTACGGAAAGTGTCTACCCATATGGTCAAAGGTATGATGTTGATAGTGTCATGAATCGTGCTAATCCAAGAATCTCATACGATTCTTACGTTGTGGCCACAGTCTCAAGCACTGATCACACATATCAACCCGCGAACTAGAATATTACTCTTATAAGAAAATATTATCCGAGAGAGTGGCGATTCTCTGTTGTTTCTTTACAAACTTTATGTGTTTCAACAAATGACCCAATCATACCCTTTTGTCCAGATTTTTTGAACCAGGGAAGGAGAATGTCAAAGTTATTTGATCCACACATAAGATTATAAAGACCTCAAGTCTAAGGACTAGTCATATAATCGATACAAGAAAGTTCTCACAGACACATGGGATAAACACTCCATATGAAAACTTTCGACGGTTAGTTCGATGGACACGAGGAGCTCATGCATCTATATGATACACCAAGTGGACGGATCTCCGCTAGTAGCCTATGAGATCAGCTACCCCACTTAAGGGCGGATTATAGCATCATGTTAGTCTCTCCGCTTTGTGAACGCCCAGATTATTCACAAAACTATGACTAGGAATATTTAAGAGTAATAATTCTCATAAGGCTTGGAATCCATCATCTTATTACTCCATGGGTTTTTTTACAATGTTGATGATTCATATAAGTTATGTAAGACACGTATAATAAAGATAGCCATTTTATTAATTAATGAAATTATTACAAATACATGTACATATAGCCCATCCACAAGTTGGATATAGGGCATTTCTCTAACAAGAAAGTCATTTCGATCTACTAGATGGTCATATATGGATTAATCTTAATCCTGAGTGTACTACGAATTCTTGCATGGTAGACCATGTCCTTTGATTTACAAAGGTGAGATTAGTGTAGCAGTCTCGACCAATAGCTACGTATTTTGGGGGCATAGTTTGTTATGTAGCTGAGAATGTTTTACATAGACATGGAGTTCACACCTTCTTACGAGAAGTAAATGAGTATCTTTTTTAAGGGTTGATTCGATGCTTGAACGATTTGAGCGCTCAAGTCTTTCTGTTATGACTAGAAAGATTAAAATTCATAATGGTTATGAATAAATCATTCATTGGAGAATCAATGGTACTTAAGGTAAACAAAATAATTGGAGGAGTATAACGGACATTATGACCCAACTATGATTACGAGATACTCGTGAAGGTTCAATTCGTTTGTAATGACAATATCGATGGACACCGACTTGGTTCAGCTTAACATATCAGCTGCGGCAATGAGAGTTCAGCTTCAGGTTTTTAGTGGAATAACCCGGAGTTAATAATTCGAAATAAGTAATTAAGAGTTTAATTAATATTTCGAGATTATTAGAGCTTGGAACCGTAGATCCATTTGGTCCCCATGCTAGCTTGATTTACTGTAGTGGATTTAGTATAATTGGATAGTCCAATTATATACTCACAAAAGTATGAATATTATTAATATGATTAATGATATTAATTGTCACACTTGAAAACCCTTGGATTTATTTGGATGTTACATATGTTTAAATAGTATTTAACATTTTCTTTTTATTTTGTAACATATATTCCATTATGGAAATTAAAGATAGATGTTACAAAATTTTTTGTTTCTTTTATAGGGTGGCCGAATTCTTCAAGGAAAATGGAAGGGATTTGTTTGTTTTGGAAAAAAATAATTCTTGGTATTATTTTGGAAGTTATAACTTTCAAAAGTTTAACTAAATATTTATTTTTGTAACATATATTAGCTTTGTGGAAAGTTACAAAATTAATTATTTTGGTGCCTTGGCTGAATTTTAGTGAAAGAGGAAGGCTTAGGGTTTGTTTTATTTTGTAAAATTAAACCCTAATTATAAAAAAAAAAATATGATTTTTATTTTCCTAAGCCTCTCACTTTTGCAACCCTAGCCACCTTCTTCTTCTTCATCATTCTCTCAAAAGTTGAGAAACTCCATTGAAGAACAAAAAAGAAAATTAAATTTTGAGTGTGATTAAATCTCTAAATAGTTTAGGGATTTATTAAGTGAGTGTAGCCCACACTACTTTCTGTTGGTTGTGAGACATAGCTCGGAAGACCATGTGGCGTTGAACTAAAAGCATTCTTCTCTTCTATTACATCTCAGGGCAGTGAGGGTGCCACATTGCTCATTGCCGTGTAATATATATAAGTTTGGGGGCTCGGTTTGAATTTGTTTTAATCCGAAATTTTGGGAAACACTTGGGGACATTTTGGGGTTGTGTTAATCCTGATTTTTGAGTGAAAAAATCAGACCTGAAATATCCTTGCAGTTCATGCAAATCAGGGGCTGATTAGTGTGCAGTTCAGTTGTGTAACGGGTCAAAAACAGTCCAATATTTCACTGCAGTTCGGGGGCTGTTCGGGGACTGTTTTAGGGGCATTCTGAGGCTGAAATCTTGTCCGAAATAGAAGCAAAATTTCAGTATACTTGCTGGTTGCATTCGGCCAAAGGAAGGGAAAAGCTGGAAAAAATTTCAAGTCCAATCTGTGTGTCTATGCCGCTTCCGCTGCACGAGAAAAGCGTTTCTTACAGGGTTTTCCACTTCGTCACCAAAATATTGTGTGGATTTTAAGTGATGTTTATTTTTTATATTTTGCATTGATTTAATATTTTGGGGTTATATTGTAATTGGTTGATATCGTAGTTGCGTGTTAGAATTCCATAGTTACAGTAATCAGGACATGTCTTGATTATTGTGTTTCCTCATAGGATCAAAACCTTAGGTAATTACAAACTTTCAGTTTTCATAAAAGCATATCGATTTTTGTTTTAATCGTCCACTCACTTAGATCGTTCAAACGATCTAACTCCCTCACTCCCAGTTTCTTTGTTTTGCAGGTTTACTCGGAGGACGAGCTCAAGGGGATGGATACTGATCGCAGTCACTAGGGTGTTCGTTCCACAGGTTAAGTCATAGATAAAGTTCAGTTAAGTCAAGTAAAGTCTAGTTTCAGATGATTGTTTAATAAAGTTATGTATCCGTACTCATGTATAGAATTGTAAAATAAGTGATGTTGAGTTTAAGTTTTGTGTATTATTTTATATTCTATGTTAAGGTTTTGGACAGTGGTCCCATACATGATTTTTATATTTGAAAAAAGTACTAGTGTTGTTCATAGTGAGAATGTTAAAGGCTCAAGGGGATAGTACGGCGTATTCCCTGCTGGTAGCATCTCCGGATTGGGGATGTTATAGTAATGTCACGATCACACGTATTGTTGAGTGTTGCGACGCTCGAGGCTTCACGTCGTGACGCGTTGGGTTTAGTATCGCAACGCACATGAGTTATCAGTTTGGCACATTTTGTTTCATTTACGTCGAGACGCGGAGGTCCAGTGTCGCAACGAGCGCTATATTTTCCAGTTTCGCCCCTATTTATTCCACATTTCATTAGTTACGTCCTAAATTGATTCAATTGAGTCTTAATGTTATTCTTATCTGCAAAATGAACCCAAAGCACATCAAAATGCTCACAAGACTGGAAATACTTACAAAATATTAAGTTAGAGTGGCGGTAAATAATAACATATTTACCGCTTGTCAACGTTGTTGGAAAATTAATTTAAACACACCCTTTATTTTATAATAAATAAATTAAATATATTTTATTAATAAATCAAGTTTTTAATTAATTTATAATACACTAAACGAATTTTTGTTGTAATTATTTTTCTTATATTTTGTGATTAACATAAATCATCGTAGATTATTTTGGAGCATTTTGTATATACTCATTGGCTATGTGAGTAACATTATATTAATGAATTTATTTTGATAACCCTATTTATATAGTGGTATATTATGGACAAATCTAACCTTAATATGTATTTTGTGATTCATAATGAAATGTGTATTTTTGTCTCACTGCTTTCATCTATTTTATAAGTAATTTTATCAATTTTTTTCAAAATGAAAATACAAGCTGTCAGTTATCCGACACCTTGTCGTGATTCATGATCATTTATGTCCACAAGTAATAAATAAATAGTGTTCAGCACTAATCCACAGTGAATTGATCGTATTGTATAGTTTAGATTAATTTGATTTTTATTTTAATTTTTGGGAATGCACCATCAACAATATTATAGTTGAAACTAAGGTGCAACAAATTTGTTTTAGTGTTACCGAAGTAAAAGAATTCCTTAAAATTGCAAATGTTCCTTTTAAAATTATATATAAATCATTCCTAATATTTTAATGGAATAAATATATAATGACTCATTTAAGATCAAACCATATATATATTACTAGTCATAAATTTATTTATAAACATATTAAAATAAATCTAAGTTTTTCAAAATAAAATTGCATACTTTACTTCTTATAGAGATGCTCTCAATCAAACTTAATTGATTGATTATCTCAATAAGCAAGCTCATATTTATTGGAGGGGAAATCAAGTTACTATATCATCACATGCACTTGAAAGCAAGCATTAATTACTATGCAATCATATACATTTGAATGTTTTGATTACTATTTAATCACATACATTTGGTAACTTAATGATTCCTCTAATCCCTCCAAAAAAATTATCATCATGCGTGTACCACATGTTCCCCATTGACATTTTCTAAATGTTATTTTCTAACATTTCCTAACATCTCTCACTCATACATGATGGGATCAATAATTTTTATGGTTTCTACAAAAATAATTCATTCTTAGCAATTATGCAATGCGACCAGCATACTTCGAGAGCTCACCTACTATACATCTGTTAGGAATATTTAGCTATTCGAATAATAGATAGAACCATAGTGAATTAGGTATGCGGTATCTTTGATCATTTATCAAATTATATCTCTCTCGATCTCTTTTCAAATGTAATATTTATTTTAAATTCGCAATTATGCTTGATCACATAAAACAACATAATTGTTCAACCGGTGAATACAAGCTGATGCGATATTACTCATATAGTGATATTTCTCTTTTCTCGAATCCCTCAATCTTGATTCAATTTGTTTTTCCAGATATGTTCTTTTGGATCGAATCTCTCATGATCATTCAGTAACACTCCAAGATAGCGATCATCAATTCTAGGTTTTAAGAAGTATAAAGAGTCTAAATGATACAATGTGGGATTTAAATAATCTTAAGGGTCTCACACAATATCAAGACCGAGAACTTTACTTGTATTCTTAATAGTCGCAATTGTACACATGGTATGAAAACATGTGTTACATTATTCTCTCTTTCCTATTGAGTGTATGTATCATAAAATACCATACAAATGATAGTTCGGACAAACACAATGTCCAACTTACATCTGACATTAAGACAAGTAAGGTGAAATAAAGTTATTCTCCTTTTCTCATATCATAGAGAAAGTTACCACATAATGACATTACTTAATTTTCAAGCTTGAGCGCTCTAAATTATCACTAATATAATTAGCTTAAAATTTATCTCATCTCCCATTAACATAAAGTAATGGAGACGATTTTTCGTGTGAGAGGGCTAATCATTCACTTGCCCGACATGCTTCTCATACCAACTAATAGTATATTTATTTAAACATATATCAACATAGTAACATGTAACCATTGAATATAAATATCAATGAGTATTAACATTAGTAAATATTATTGGGAAAAAAAAAACACATCATAATATGTAAGTACATTAACATCAACGTAATCTCTGAGTTTTTACATGTATAACAAAGACATCTATAAGAACATGATTGGTCAATGGATCGACTACCATCTTTTGCGTAGAAATATACTTCATGTTTATCTCTTTTCGTGCAACTATGTCTTTTACAAAATTATATTTGATATCTATATATTTCATTTTACAATGAAATTTTGGGTCTTTTTTGTAGGCTATTCCTGCTTCATTATCATTGTGAACTAATATTGGACCAGAAGCATTATTTGATATACCCAAATGATCGAAGAACCTTTTCAACCACATAGCTTCTTGTACTGTAAATGAAAATGCCACAAATTTGGCCTACATTGTGGATAAGGCTATATAAGATTGTTTCTTATTGCTACATGATATGACATCATTGTTTAGTAAGAAAACAAAACCGAATGTAGATTTTCTTTCATTTAAATCTCCTTCCCAATCTATATCGGTATAGCCTAGCAATTACATATTATTTCCTTGATAGCATAATGAGTAATAAGTTGTCCTTTTCAGATACCTAAATATTCTTTTAACTACTTTTCAATGTGCTAGTCCTGGATTGAATTTGTATCTACTTACAATTCCAACATCGAAATAGATAACAGGTCTTGTTCACAATATTACGTACATTAAACTTCCAACTACATTTTCATAAGGAACTTGTTGGACAATTATGACCAATAGCATCACTATTTGTACAGATCATAGTGTTGTTATATAAATTAACCATGTGACAAAGGAAATTGATCTTTTATCATTTTTAATTGGATTACCAAGATACATAAATGATAAAAGTCCTTATGATTAGTTCCGGATTGAGATGATATGAGACAGTATCAATCCATAAAGTTTTAATCATTAAACATCCCTAGTCGTAATATAATCGAGACTAGACATCGGTAATGCGAAATAGACTAGAATTGCACTTGTGCGCGTTGAGGGAGCGTAAATGCATAATTCTCATATATTTAAGTATTGGATACTAATGCAAGTGCGATAAAAGGTTGTATTTTACCGATGGTACGGAAAACAGCTTCGCTCTAGATAGATCCCGCGGAATCCTATTGGTAGTATGTTTGTGTGTCTATGGTCCGCTTCAGGGTAGGTGTATTTGGTCTTAACGTGAGACTTACACCGCTAATACCTGAGACAATCAATATACTTTGGTTTTGGTCATCCAGGGCTTTAACAGGTTCTGTGTACGCCTCTTCTAGGTATATTGAGAATCGTAGTGTATTGGGTGTGATGCCAAGATAGAAGTATCACTTCAGACATATGGAGATTATGATCACGTAGGATACGAAACTGGTGCTCTTATATGCTGCAGCTATCGGGATATTATGACAAGGTCATGTTTATCCGATTATAGAGACTAGTTACCAAATATCCGACATGTATTTCGTACGGGGTGGACACATTCCCAGCCCCAAGCCTAGCATGTGACATCAGATACTGGATCGATATACACAATACTTAGTATACTACGCCTGATAATTCCTTTAAGAATATTTCTGGAGAATTGGATAGGCACGATGCTTTGCTAGAAGCCAACCATGTCTTGTAAATCGGTAAAAATGTAGTACTAGGTACGTACGTGTACGGATAGTCTGACGACCGGATTTACTGCCAACATCTCCAGAGATCTCATGGGTCGCTTCCCGAAGATTCACCGATGACGTATGACTCGCACTTTATTAATCTGGGATTAATTAATAAGAGAGAGAAAATTAATCTGGGATTAATTACGGAGATATTTTATCTTGGATAAAATATTATTTAAAGAGAGATAATGATTAATTTGGAATTAATTGATAAAATAATATATTCAATATATTATACGAAATTGGATTTCGACACTGAATTAAAATTAGATTTTAATTCGAGCGAATGAGTTAATTTAGAATTAATTCGTTAGTGACGTGAATAGTAATTTTACTATGCATAATTATTTAATTGAATTTGATTTAATTACATCGCAATGGAAAATTCGTTGATTCGGATTAAAGAACCCGAGACCGGGAGTGTTTGTGGGGCCACTCGTATTTCGAATCGAGTGGGCCCACAAGTCACATCAAGCATCAAATCACTAATGAATCAAGTGATATAAGTCATGTCACTTTGAGTGATGTGATGTAAAGTCACTATTCATGATTGATGGTGGTGGTTGGAAGGCTTTATTGCCTTGTACCTTATTTGAATTTGGTAATTGTTTTTGTGTATTAGATTTTGGAAATCAAATTAACACAATACACTCTCTTCGTCTCCTCTAGTTTCGGCTAAGGGCCATTTCTCTCCACAATTTCTTCCTTTGGCCGAATGTCACAATGATGAAGATGAAAAGTTTGTTGCAAATTTTTCAAGGGAGCTAGCACTCAAAAGAGGACATACAAAGGTGATAGGGAAACCTTTCCCATGAGCATGGAATCCATTCCAAAGCTTGGAGCTTGAAGATCATTTCCATGGAGCTTGAAGAATACAAATGGAGCACAAAGTGGGACATGTCCGAGAGCTTCCAATGAGGAGCATAAAGTTATATTGTTCTTCGCATCTCACACCCGATCATTGTAAGTATGATTCCACCATACTTCTTTATTGTATTCACATGATTTCATTGTTTGAATTGATATTGGGACTAAAGTAGAAACCCAACAATGGTATCTAGAGCCATTTTGAGCATGAAATTGGAATTAGGATAAAATTGGGTAAAAATGATTTGAGCATGTTTTGATGAAATTGATTGTTGATATATACTTGAATGATGATAACATAGTGTTATGCATGATCAATTTGATGAAAATTGGATTGGATCAATTTTTCCCCAAATCATTGGTTTGGCCGAATGTGAAGGATGCCATAATTGTTGGTTTTGTTCTAGGTCCCAAGATCATCAAACAAGCATGAATATGTGTGAAAACAAATAGAAGAAGTTGCGGAATACTCACATCGATCGGTTGAGACGATTTGATGAAGAATAAAAATGAGATTTCCACCTCCAATGGGCGCCAAACTGCAGCAGTCCACTGCCTTGTAATTTCAGTTTTGTTCCATGAATTTGAGCTTCAAGCTTGCGTCAAACGGTTCCCGGCTCGTGGGTGGGTTTCCCTAACACCTTCGTATGACTTCTAAGTGTTCTAGCACCATGATTTTTGCCACAAAAATCAGTGATTTATCCTCCATGGTTCACGCCATTTCTGGACAGTGAGCAGCCCCTTGGGTGCCACTTTGAGAGAGAAAGATGAAGAAGAATAAGTGTAGAGAGATTTATGTTAAGTTGGTAAATGGTGTAAATCATTTCCTTTATATATTTTCTAAATAAATAAATGATTTTCCATTTTTAATTTAACTTTCAAAAAGTCAAATATACCAACTTTAATAAGCTTGAGTGTTCCACACTCCAACATCTATGTCCATCAAGTCACATCAACTTTAATAAAGTGACATGTTGTCAAGTCACATCACTCAAAGTGACAAGTGATTTGACGCTTAATGTGACAAATGATTTGACGTTTGATGTGACTTGCGTGCCGCACTCGAATTTGAAATGCGAATGCGCTCGTAATCACTCTCGGGCTCGGGTTCGCTAATTCCTAATTTGAAAATTTTTCGTTGCGTCGTAATTAATTAATTACGCCTAGCGAATTCACTATTCACGTCGCTAACGAATTATTTCTAAATTAATTCGTTCGCCTGAATTAAAATCTAATTTTAATTCCGCGTCGAAATCCAATTTCGTTTAATATATCGAATATATTAATTTACCGATTAATTCCAAATTAATCGTTATCTCTCTTTTATAGATATTTTATCATAGATAAGATATCTGCGAAATTAATCCCAGATTAATTTTCTCTCTCTTCTAATTAATACCAGATTAATTAAAGTGCGAGTCATACGTCATTGGTGAATCATTGGGAAGCGACCCATGAGATCCCCAGATATGTTGGCAGTAAATACGGTTGTCGGACTATCCGAACACGTACGTATCAAGTACTACATTTTACCGATTCACAAGACAAGTTTGGCTTCTAGCAAAGCGCCATGCCTACCCAATTCTCCGGAAATATCCTTACAGGAATATATGATCTATATTAGGCTTAGCATACATCGTATCGTGCATCTCGATCTAGTATCGGATGGTCACGTGCTAGGCCTGGGGCTGGAGCTGCGTCTGCACCGTACGAAGCACATGTCGGATGTCTGGTAACTATTCTCTATAATCGGATATACATGACCTAGTCATAATATCCGTTGCGCAACACTTAAGAGCACTAATACCGCATCATGCGTGACATCATCTCCACTATGACTGGAGTGATACTTCCGTCTTGACATCACACCTAATACTCTACGATTCTCAATATACCTAGTATCGGCGTAAACAGAACCGGTTAATGCCCTGGACGACCTCAACCAATGTATATTGATTGTCGTAAGCATTAGCGGTGCAAGTCTCAAGTTAAGACCAAATACACCTACCCTAACGTCGGACTCCCATAGACACACAGTCATACTACCAATAGGATTCCGATGGGGTCTATCCAGAGCGAAGCTGTTTCCCGTACCATCGGTGAAACACAACCTCCTACCGCACTTGCATCAGTATCCAATACTTAAACATATGAGAACTATGCCGTTGTGCCCTCACAACGCGCACAAGTGCGATACTAGTCTTTTACGTATTACCGATGTCCTATCTTGATAATACTCTGACTAGGGATATTTAAATTATTAATCCTTCGTGGACTGATACTGTCTCATATCATCTCAATCCAGGAACTAATCATATGGACCTCTCATCATTCATACATCTAAGGTGATCTAATCACAAATGATTAGAGTGCAATTTCCTTGTCACATAGTTAATTTGTACAACAACACCATGATCTGTACAAATAGTGACGCTATGGGTCATAATTGTCCAACAATCTCCCACTTGGCCTATAGCTAGTCACTCGAGTGTCTAACATCCGGACTATGTACGGTTCGCTCAAATTGCTGAGAAAAGTTTTCATCTGTGGTTTTACATGAATATCGTCTGACGTTATTTATACGATCATCATATCGCCACAATGTATGATCCGAACGAATCAGATGAATATGGAAGTATATATCTGGATCGTTGATAAGACCATTAATTATTTAGCCTGTGCTGATGCCTAGCTAAGCTGCTAACAGAATCATATCTAATCTAATTAGATTTATTATCGACCCAAATGGCTTCCATTTCTACCTCACCTATAGCAATTTCTCGCATTTGTTGTTTATTTGGCAACAGTATCTTGCTAGGAAGATTTCCTGCTCACTGTTCCGTTATTCAAACTTTATAGTACCATTGTATTTTATTGGTTTGGAAACTTGCAGTAGTGATTCCAGTCACTTCAAGTTCTCATTCTCCATAGATTAAGACATCATGCTTAGTTCTCCAGGATACTAAGTATGTTCTTAACATCAATCCAGTGACCGTTACTTGGATTGGCCTGATTGTGACTCCATATGCTTAAAGCTTATGAGACACCAGGTCACGTACATTTTTCAATGTTCAATTTCCAAGAGAGTGTTAACAACTTTAAATCTATCCCAGTAGATCTTTATTCCGAGAACAAAGGTTGTTACTCTCAAGGATTCTTCGGAGAATTTCTATGAAAGCCAAGCTTTCGCCTATTGTTTTATATGGGAATTTCATTTCCAAGAAATGAATATATTATCATTATTTTATTAAAGGAAATTCTTTGTCAGTGCGCTCCCACTAACTTCCTTATATACATAAGAATCATTTCGTTTTGAATTAAATCATAAACCATTATGATTACATCAAAACTATGATTCCAAGAACCTAATGCTTGCTTCAATCCAAACATGGATCGAATAACCTGCAAACCTCATTTGCTAGTTATGGTACGACAAAATCGTCAGGATGTTATAAACATCCTCCAAAGGGTTTCCGTTTAAGGAAAGCGATTTTGACCTTTAACTGACATTTCATAAATGAAATGTATAGCTTTAGCAAGCATTATCCAAATGGATTTACAGTGGCAATAGGTAAAAGGTTGAACCGTAATCAACACAATGTTGATAACGATAGCTTTCCGTCACAAGCCTAGCTTTATATGTTGGTATGTTGTCATCCATGTATGTCTTCCTTGAAGACTTTTACAGTACCAATAGGCATAATGCCTTGCGGTACATAAACTAGTGTCCAAACATAGTTGTTATACATGGAATCCATTTCGGACTCATGGCACTTTGCCATAACGGAAGTCGATACCTTGAATCACTTCCTCATACGTAGTCGGTTGGTATACCTCAACAAGATTAACATCTTTATGAGGTGAGATCAGAATTAAAATTAGATTTTAATTCGGGCAAACTAGTTAATTTAGAATTAATTCATTAGCGACGTGAATCGTAATTTTGCTAGGCATAATTATTTAATTACGTCGTGACAGAAGTTCGTTAATTCAGGATTAGCAAACCCGAGCCCGCGAGTGTTTACGGGCCCACTCGGATTTTGAATCAAGTGGGGCCCACAAGTCACATCACGAGTTACATCACTTGTTACTTTAGTGATAGATGTCAACTCACCTTTTTGGTGAGTGACATGCAGTCACTATTCATGATGTTGGTTGGTGTGGATATTTAAAGCAATTTTGGAGCCAAAATTTTAGTTGACTTTTTGAAAGCATATACCAAATTTTTGGTAATTGATTTTATTATGGTTTTTTGGAAAAACAAAAATTAAAACAAAAGAAACTCTCTCTCTCCCCCTTTGAAGCTCCAAAACCGTGAGCCTCGTCCATTGAAAGAAGAATTAATTTTCTTTCAAATCTTGCTAGCACACATTCAAGAATCATACAAGGTGTTAGTGAAATCAGTCTAATAGCTTGAGATCCATTTAAAGCTTGGAGCTTGTACATCTTCATCAACAAAATCTTGCCATGGCCGAAAGCTTCAACAAGGAGAAAACTTTTGTTGTTCTTAGCAATCAAAAGCCGATCTTCGTAAAAATGATTCCGCCATACTTCTTATGATTATTCACATTCTTTTATGTTCAAACTTGATCTTGGGTATTTATTAGAAACCAACATTAGTCTGATACCCGCACTGGCTTTCATCCAGGAAGGGTATGACTTGTTATGGCATATTTGTATACTTTTTGATATCTCCAAGTCTATCCCCGCCACAACCATGATTACCGATGGCCCAATTCATCGTTTCTAGACAATGGCACGATCCCCATAGTAGGATTATTCAATCTTGTAAATGGGCGGTCTTTTTCTTCTAATGATGAAAATGGACTAAGGTAGCCAATTTTCTGATTCTCTCCGATCTATGCGGTTCTTGTGTATAGGAAGATTAATGGTATAGTTTCATCCTTGATGAACTATTTGTGTTCCATTAAGTACTTCGTGGAACTATTTGTGGAACTATTTGTGTTCCATTAAGTGATACCTTGTATCACTTCCTCATACGTAGTCGGTTGGTCGACCCCATGTTGTTTTCTGATTCTCTCCGATCTATGCGGTTCTTGTGTATAGGAAGATTAATGGTATAGTTTCATCCTTGATAAACTATTTGTGTTCCATTAAGTACTTCGTGCCTGGAACAATATTACTCTGATTTTTCATCGAGTTATACCATCCTCCCACTTACCACTGCATATCGGTATTCCTCTTGGGAAAATCGCATGGTGAGCAACAATCACATTGTTCTCTAGTGAGATGTATAAGTACTATACTTATGGTTTTTCCCTAGGATAACCTACATTTGGCACTTATCTAATTTGGGTTTTAGTTTGTTATCATCTAAACGTATACCCAGCATTCCCAAATCATCAGAAGTGTGAAACCCTATTTCTTTCCGGTTCATATCCAATATGAAGTCTGTCAAACAGAATTTACATGGAACCTTATTCAAAATAAGTTTTGCATTGTTTAATGCTTATCCATTGAAGGAAATAGTAGCTTAGAGCAACTCATGATCAACTTTATTATGTCCAATAAAATTTGGTTTCTCCGTTAGGACACACCGTCAAACTAACGTGTCTCGGGAGGAGTCCTCATTTGAAAGAATACCATACTCTTTCAAGCATTTATGAAACTTATTGCTTATGTATTTTCCATTACGGTCTTACTTTGACGGTATAATACTATAGCCGATCTGTCTGTCTACTTCGTGTCGAAACTTTAAAAGTTTCCGATTTGTGTTCTTCAAAAGAAACACATAAGCATAACGTGATGCCACATCCGTTAAGGTCACGAAATATTCATATCCACTTCTAGCCTAGCTAGATATGGGCTCATTTACTTCACCATGAATAGGGCTTACATATCGGTGGCACTTTCACTATTACCAAGTACATAGTGTTTTAGGTACTTTACCTAATAAACTAGATTCGCAGACTTTATTTGAATATTCAAATCAGTCCTAGTACCCAATCTTCAAAAGTGTGGATATACGAGTCTTGTTTAATTGTGTCCTAGACAACAATGCCACAAATAAGTCTTTACTGATCAAGTCAGTTTGAGCTATTTATATGTCATATTATATGTTTGAGATTTATTCATATTCAAAATATAAATACTGTTATTCACATCTAATGCGTTTATCTAAATATCATCTTCATATAATGAAATACTTTAGTGTTCTAGAATATAAAGGTTTATCCATAATGGATTAAACACTGATATAAAGATAATGTTTCTAGTCAAACTAGTTACATTATAACAGTTAGGATTCTACGGTCGAAACAGCGACTTTCGTCCCATTTTCGATTCGCAAATTAATCTTAGCTTGAAGTTAGTATCCTACTCACAGCAGATTCTGAACACCAATACATATATTTTATGTACCACAATAAGTATTTTAAAATCCAATTTTAATACTAGTAATGAACATAATTTTGACAAATTTATTTAAAGTCAGAGCCTTGCCCTTTCTTTAATTCCTTCGTGTCTGCCATATCCAAACGGCAGTCACTTTGGGATATGTCTTTTATCTTTCAAAAAGATTATAATGAATTTTCCTTTACCCTTTTTAATATTTCTGAAGCCTTTGGCCAGGCCTTGGGTTTCTAGAATATTGAAGTAAGGTGTGCCTTGCGCAACTTGCCTAATTGCAAAGTTTGATTTTATCTCATCGAGAATAGTCATTAATTCTCCAAGAATTATTAATTACAATTTTAATACTTCATAAATCTAAACATAGATTTATGACAAGTATTTTGAATTAAACACTAAATTTATCATAGCATAAACCTTCCAAAGATTATGCTCTACTTATTTTCTTAATTCAGGGCTTAGGCATAATAGGTTATTTTATCAAATAAAGTAACTTATTATTTATTTCCAGGACCATCCTGAAATTATCCCCAATTTGAAATTTAAACCATTTAAATATTTTAATCCCAGATTATATTTTAAATGTCCAACTTTTCAATGTTTCTTGATTTTAATAATCCAACTATTTAATCAATTTATTTAAGTATTATTTATTATAATGATTACAATAGTCTAACTATTTAATCAACTATAATTTTAATTCAATTATATTGATTAGTATAATCCAATTATAAAATCAACTATATATTGAATTTGTTTGAATATAGTCCAACTATATTAATTAAAACAACATTAAATATTAGTCCAACTAATACTTTTAATTTATATGATGTGTGATATTTATTTGAGCGCGTATGGCGAGTAATTGAACGAATATTTCAAATTCAATTCTTGTCTCCCACTATTTTTCGGCGAGCCTCTAACCCTATGTCGAGTACTCGGGAAACCGCGTTTCCTAGTGGGCTAGGATCCCGTTAAATGTCACACAATCTTGACTTTGGCCAACAAATTGTATGATAATTAACTAGGTAGATCTCTAAGATCAATTGGATCCAATCTAATTCCTAGATCCGGTAGGTGGACATCCAAGTCCGAAACATATATCTTATATATGCCTACATATCCAATATGTAGCCTAACCTTTTTCCTCTGAATCAACTAGGCCTTGGCTTTGGCACAACAAACCTAATGATCCCAGTCAAGCGCGACCCATTGACCATGGAAAGCTTCGTAATCAATGTCAATGGACAAGAAGTGGTCTTGACTTTGGCCAACAAACCATAACTTGGACAAGACACCAATATAGAACAAAACTCCCGTGATTCAAACACATCTTTGACGGACAAAGGGCTTGACTTTGGCCAACAACCCAATGCCAATCTCGGATATTGAGTAAGAATCACTCAATGGAAGGAAAAACGCATGATATTTGATGAGGATTTTTCGCATGCAAATTGGCTACCAATTTATTATCTTTTTTAAGGTCTCATCATCATACACCCTTAAACATGCATTCTAAATACATAATAAAGCACATATGAAAATAAATAATAATGATATGCGGATGGATACTTAACACATTGATCCTAGATCAAATCTCTCCCTTTCTCTCTCAAACTAGCACTTGTATAACTTCTACCTGTTACACTACACTTCTAAAGAAACCTCATTTACATTGAGGGGAATAGGTGAGAAGAGAATACAAAGAGAATAGAGATGATAAGGCTGGACATGCAGGTCCAATTTAATAAATCGAATTTATTACAACAATTTCCAAAATTGCCCCCACCCGACTAATATCCATCCGATATACAATATTCATTCATCACAACCATGTATTCACACAAGTATGTTATCAATCAATCTAATCAAATTAATTAATCTGATAATTAGTGATCATCCAATATTTAAACAATGATTTGATTTTGCTCGAGTCAAACTCGTTTTGCGAATAAGTACTCAAAGTACGAATTCTTGAATTAAATTAAACTACATCATTAAATCCAATTTAACATGTATTTAATACTAATTCATTATTTAATTCCAAATTAAATATTACACTTAATAATAAACCTTTTACGACTTAAATTCCAAATTTAATCGTAACGCGTCTCAAAGACCGATTAACGTCCAACGTCAATTCAATTAAAGTCCAATGGACTTTTAATTGATTTCTTAAGGCGTGGACTTTTGGTCAACTCGGGTCAAACCGAATAACCAAAATCCAATCCGGGATTTACCCCATAAGCCCATAAATCAATCTTGGCCCTTTAGGCCCAATTAAACTTAAAGGTTCATTAAGTCGCAATTGGGCTTAATGGAAGTGGTTTTGAGCCCAATTGGATCCAATCCAATTTGCCTTAACCTTACTTTGTACAACAAAGCCCAACAAGCCCATTTACAACATTAAAAGCCCAAATCCAATTTTAAGGCCCAAATAATTAAATTACCAAATTCCAAATTTACAATTTAATTACTTAAAGTGTATAACATGATTAATTACCCAAATTAACATTTCTAAAACACAAATTTGTCCAATTAATCATGCTTTTATCATGATCACATGTCCAACATACTTTGATGAAAAATCAAACCCATTTACATGCTTAAAGTGTCTCGGCCAAGGAGGGACTTTTTATCCGATTCGAATTCAATCCAATTAATTTCACAATCGATATTAAGTCCTCATCCCGAATGATTTCCAACACATCCAATGAATTAAAAAATCAAAATTCCAAGACATTAAAAGGCTTTATGCATTCGGCCAAGTAAGGAATTTTGGGATTTTTGTTCAATTAAAAATTCAATCCAATTCAATCTCAAATTAATATTATCCATATGATTCCAACTCATCCAATGAATCAAAATCAAAAAAATTCCAAGATCAAATATGAACCCTAAGATTCGGTCAACACATCAATTTAGGGGAAATTTGTTCCAAACACAATTTCATGAAATTGATCCAATCAAACTTCAATTAAACATCATTTAAACATATTCAATCAAATAATTTAACCAAAACATGCTCAAAATCAATTTACCCAATTTTTAACCCTAAAAGTTTCATGCTTGAACCTAGGCTCTTGATGCCATTGGTGGTTTTGTTCTAGGTCCCAAGATCATCAAACAAGCATGAAATATGTGTGAAAACAAATCGAAGAAGTTGCGGAATACTCACATCGATCGGTTGAGACGATTTGATGAAGAACAAAAATGAGATTTCCACCTCCAAGGGGCGCCAAACTACAGCAGTCCACTACCTTGTAATTTCAGTTTTGTTCCATGAATTTGAGCTTCGAACTTGTGTCAAACGGTTCCCGGATCGTGGGTGGGTTTCCCTAACACCTTCGTATGACTTCTAAGTGTGTTAGCACCATGATTTTTGCCATAAAAATCAGTGATTTATCCTCCATGGTTCACGCCATTTCTGGACAGTGAGCAGCCCTTTGGGCGCCACTTTGAGAGAGAGAGATCAAGAAGAATTAGTGTAGAGAGATTTGGGTTAAGTTGGTAAATGGTGTAAATCATTTCCTTTATATATTTTCTAAATAAATAAATGATTTTCCATTTTTAATTTAACTTTCAAAAAGTCAAATATACCAACTTTAATAAGCTTGAGTGTTCCACACTCCAACATCAATGTCCATCAAGTCACATCAACTTTAATAAAGTGACATGTTGTCAAGTCACATCACTCAAAGTGACAAGTGATTTGACGCTTGATGTGACGAATGATTTGACGCTTGATGTGACTTGCGTGCCGCACTCGAATTCGAAATGCGAATGCACTCATAATCACTCTCGGGCTCGGGTTCGCTAATTCCTAATTTGCAAATTTTCCGTTGCGTCGTAATTAAATGATTACGCCTAGCGAATTCACTATTCACGTCGCTAATGAATTAATTCTAAATTAATTTGTTCACCCGAATTAAAATCTAATTTTAATTCCGCGTCGAAATCCAATTTCGTTTAATATATCAAATATATTAATTTACCGATTAATTCCAAATTAATCGTTATCTCTCTTTTATAGATATTTTATCCTAGATAAGATATCTGCGAAATTAATCCCAGATTAATTTTCTCTCTCTTCTAATTAATCCTAAATTAATTAAAGTGCGAGTCATACGTCATCGGTGAATCATTGGGAAGCGACCCATGAGATCCCCAGATTTGTTGGCAGTAAATACGGTGGTCGGACTATCTGAACACGTACGTACCAAGTACTACATTTTATCGATTCACAAGACAAGGTTGGCTTCTAGCAAAGCGCCATGCCTACCCAATTCTCCGGAAATATCCTTACAGGAATATATGATCTATATTAGGCGTAGCATACATCGTATCGGGCATCTCGATCCAGTATCGGATGGCCATGTGCTAGGCCTGGGCTAGAGTTTTGTCTGCCCCGTACGAAGCACATGGCGGATGTCTGGTAACTATTCTCTATAATCGGATATACATGACCTGGTCATAATATCCCGATGGTTGCGCAACACTTAAGAGCACTAATACCGTATCCTGCGTGACATCATCTCCACTATGACTGGAGTGATACTTCTGTCTTGACATCACACCCAATACTCTACGATTCTCAATATACCCAGTATCGGCGTACACAGAACCGGATAAAGCCCTGGATGACCTCAACCAAAGTATATTGATTGTCGTAAGCATTAGCGATGCAAGTCTCAGGTGAAGACCAAATACACCTACCCTGACGTCGGACTCCCATAGACACACAGTCATACTACCAATGGGATTCCGAGGGGGTCTATCCAGAGCGAAGCTGTTTCCCGTACCATTGGTGAAACACAACATCCTACCGCACTTGCATAAGTATCCAATACTTAAACATATGAGAACTATACCGTTGTGCCCTCACAATGCGCACAAGTGCGATACTAGTCTTTTACGCATTACCGATGTCCTATCTCGATAATACTCTGACTAGGGATATTTAAATGATTAATCTTTCGTGGATTGATAATGTCTCATATCATCTCAATCTAGGAACTAATCATATGGACCTCTCATCATTCATACATCTAAGGTGATCTAATCACAAATGATTAGAGTGCAATTTCCTTGTCACATAGTTAATTTGTACAACAACACCATGTTCTGTACAAATATTGACGATATGGGTCATAATTGTCCAACACTAATGTCATGGTGATTTTGTTTTTTGATCATTGGATGAGTTGGAAGAAAGGGATATGGTGATTTAGGATTCAATTAGATTGAAATCGGAATCGAACAATGTAAAACCTTAATTGTCGTGAGTGTAGAAGCATAGAAAATGATTGATTTTTGATCAAATGTGTGGGACATGTGTTGATGATGATAAGCATAATTAATTGGGTAAATGGTGTTTTGGAAATGTTAATTTGGTTAATTAATTATGGTTATACACTTAGGTTAATTAAATTATGAAATTTGGAATTTAGTTAATTGGGCCAAATTTGGAATTGGGCTTGTAAAGTTGAATTTGGCCTTAATGGGCTTGGTTGGGCCAAGTATGAAATTAATTGAAAGCCCATTGGACTTTAATTAAACGACATTTGATGTTAATCGGGCTTGGACACCCGTAATGAATAGATTTAGAATATAAGTCGTTAAGGTTCATTAATAAAGTGTAGTTATTTAATTTGGAATTAAATAATGAATTAGTATTGAATATGAACAAAATTGGATTTAATGTTGTAGTTTGATATAATTCAAGAATTCTTACTTCGAGTACTAATTCTTAAATCGAGTTGGACTCGCGCAAATCAAATCATTGTTTGAACATTGGATGGTCATTAATTTCAGATTAATTAATTGGATTAGATTGATTGATAACATGCTTTGTGTGAATACATGGATGCGATGTATGAATAATATATATCGGATGGATATTAGATGGGTGAGGGCAATTTTGGAAATTGTTGTAATAAATTTAGAATTTATTAAATTGGACTTGCGTGTCCAGCCTATTACCTCCTTTCTCTTTGTATTTCTCTTCTCACCTATTCCCCTCAATGTAAATGAGGTTTCTTTAGAAGTGTTCTGTAATTGGGTAGAAGTTAGAATAGTGCTAGCGAGAGAGAGGAAATGGAGAGATTTGTTCTAGGAACAAAATGTGTTAAGTATCCATCCGCATATCATTATTAAATTTATTTATGCGCCATATTATGCTTTTAGAATGCATGTTTAAGGGTGTATGATGATGAGACCTTATTAAAGATAATTAATTGGTTGCCAATTACGCGAAAAACCCTCAAAACATATTAAGCATTTTTCCTTCCATTAAGTGATTCTTACTCAAGATCCAAGATTGGCACTGGTTTGTTGGCCAAAGTCAATACCTTTTTCCGTCGCGGATGTGTTTGAATCATGAAGACTTTGTTCCATATCGGTGTCTTGTCCAAGTTGTGATTTGTTGGCTAAAGTCAAGATCACTTCTTGTCCATCGACATTGATTACGAAGCTTTACAAAGTCAATGGGTTCCGCTTAACTACGATCATTAAGTTTGTTGTGCCAAAGCCAAGGCTTAGTTGATTCAGAGAAAAAAGGTTAGGGAATATATTAGATATATTGGCATATATAAGATATGTGTTTTGGACTTGGATGTCCACATACTGGATCTAGGAATTGGATAGGATCTAATTGATCTTAGAGATCTACATAGTTAAATATCATACAATTTGTTGGCCAAAGTCAAGATTGTGTCATTTAACGAGATCCTAGCCCACTAGGAAACAAGGTTTCCCGAGTACTCAACAGAGGGTTAGAGGCTCGCCGAAAAATAGTGGGAGGCAAGTATTAGATTTTCAATTTCGTTTAGATACTTGCCATACGCGCTCATTTCATTATTCGTCAATTATTTAATAATAATTATATTAGTTGGACTAATATTCAATGTTGTTTTAAATTAAACAGTTGGACTGTATTCAAACTATTTCAATTCATAGTTGATTTTATAATTGGATTATAGTAATCAATATAATTGAATTTAACTAATTTAATTATAGTTGATTATATAGTTAGACTATAGTAATCATTATATTAAATGAACCTGAAATCGTTGATTAAATAGTTGGACCATTAGAATCAAGATAAATTGAAAGATTGAGCATTTAAAACATAATATTGGATGAAAATGTATTTAAATGGTTTAATTTTCATATTGGGAAAAAAACCTCAGGATAGTTTTGAGATACGAGAAGTTATTTTATTTGATAAAATGACATCTTGGGCCTAAGCCTGAAGTTGAGTAAATATTAGAGCATGATCTTTGGAAGATTTATGTGATGATAAATTTAGTGCTTAATCTGTTATCCTTGCCATAATAACTCCTTAATTTCTTCGTCATGACTAAGGATTAGATTTTTAAACCATGATGTTGAAATTGAAGGATCTTTATAGGTCTATACTTAGATCTTAGAAGCATTAATTGCAAAAGACAACTCTTGGAGAGTTAATGGCTATGCTCAATGAGACAAAGCCAATGTTTGCAAAAGGGCAAGAAGCGCAAGGCGCATCTTACTTCGACATCCCAGAATGTCAAGGCATGGCCGAAGGCTTCGGGGTATGTGGATAAGGGCAAAGGAAAAATCATCACAGTCTTCTAGGATGAGAAAGAACATATCCCAAAATATCTGCCTAAAACTGTGGCAAACAGGGTCAATGGAAGCGTGGTTGTCGTGTGGACAAGGCAGACATGAAGGAATAGAAGAAAGGGCAAGACTCTGATTTCATAAACATGTTCACTACTAGTATTAAAATTGGATTTTAGACACTAAGTGTGGTACATAAATATGTACTGATGGGCAGAATCTGCTTATTAATAGGATACTAACTTCAGACGAGATTTATGTGCGAATCGTAAATGGGACGAGAGTCGCTGTTTTAACCATCGAAACCTAAGTTTAGGAACTGCCCTTCGGGTGTGTACTTAAATTAGGAAACTATTATAATGTACCTAGTTTGACTAAAAACGTTATCTCTATATCGAGCATAACTCGTTGCGATTATACGTTTATATTCTAGAACACTAAAGTGTTTTATTTTATAAAGATGATATTGAAATAAGCACATTAGATGTGAATAATAATATTTATATTTTGAATATAATAAATCTCAAACATATAACATGACAAACAAATAGCTTAAACTGATTTAATGAGATAAGACTTATTTGTGGCAGTGTTGTTTGTGACACATTAAACAAGACTCGTATATCCACAGTTTTGAAGCGTGGGTACTAGGATGGATTTGATTATATTCAAATGAAGTCTACGAATCTAGTTTATTGGGCAAATTGCCTAAAATACCTTTTACTTGGTAAAAGTGTAAGTGCCACCGATCTATTAGCCCTCGTTCATAGTGACATAAGTGGGCCTATATCTAGCTAGGCTAAAGGTGAATAGTGATACTTCGTAACCTTTACGGATGTGGCATCGCGTTATGGTTATGTGTTTCTTTTGAAACATAAATCGGAAACTTTTGAGTTATTCAAACAGTTTCGACACGAAGTAGTTAGATAGATCGGCTAAAGTATTATACCGTCACAGTAAGACCGAGATGGAAAATACTTAAGCAATAAGTTTCTTGACTACCTGAAAGAGTATAGTATTCTTTCATAGTGGACTATTCCCGGAACACCTCAATTCTGATGGTATGTCCGAAGAGATAAACTGAATTTTGTTAGACATGATAAGGTTAATCATGAGTCGCTCTGAGCTACCATTTTCCTTCAAGGGATAAGCATTTAACAGTGCAATACTTATTTTGAATAAGGTCCATGAAAATCTGTTTGACAGAATTCCTATTAGATTTGAACAGGAAAGAAACCGAGTTTTCTCATTCCAGATGATTTGGGAATGCTAGGCATATGTTTGGATGATACCAAACTAGAACCCAAATCAGATAAGTGCCTAATTTGTCGGTTATCCTAGGGAAACCAAAGTATAATACTTATACATCTCACAAGAGAACAATGTAATTGTTGCTCACCATGCAGTTTTCCTAATAGGAATACATATATGCAGTGGTAAGTGGGAGGATAGTAAAACTCGATGAAAATCGAAGTAATATTGTTCTAGGCACCGATTCCCTAATGGAACACAAACAGTTCATCAAGGATGAACCTGTATCATAATCTTCAAATACACAAGAACTGCGTAGTTGGAGAGAGTCAAAAGACAACCTGGGAGGAATGGGTTTCTGATCTCACCTCATAAAGATGTCAATCTTATTGAGAAAACTAATTACGTATGAGGAAGTGATATAAGGTATCGACTACCTATTATGGCAAAGTGCCATAATGTCTGAAATGGATTTCATGTATACCAACCATGTTTGGACACTGGTTGTTGTACCGTAAGATATTGTGTCTGTTGGTACTATAAAGGTCTTCAAGGAAGACATACATGAATGGCAACATATAAATGAACATAGCTAAGCTTGTACAGAAAGGGTATCTTCATCAACATAGTGTTGGTTACGACGAATCCTTTTGTCTGTTGCCATGGTTGAATCCATTTGGATAATGCTTGCTAATGCTGCATGTTTCATTTATGAAATTTGGCAGCAGAACATCAGGATCGATTTCCATAACGGAAACCTTTTGGAGGATGTTTATCAGCATCCTAACGGTTTTGTCGTACCAAAACAAGCAAACAGGGTTTGCGAGTTAATTCGATCCATGTATGGATTGAAGCAAGCATTATGTTCTTGGAACAATTATTTTGATGTAATAATAATGGTTTATGATTTAATTCAAAACGAATATGATTCTTGTGTATATAAAGAGGTTAGTGGGAGCGCACTGACAGTGAATGTCCTATATAATGATGATATATCATTTCTTGGAAATGATATTCCCATAATACAATCGGTGAAAGCTTGGCTTTCATGAAAATTCTCAGTAGAATTCTTGGGAGAGACAACCTTTATTCTAGGAATAAGGATCTACTGGGATAGATCTAAAAGTTATTGGTACTCTCCGAGAACTCGTACATTAAAATAAATGTATACGACCTGGTGTCTCATACGCTTTGAGCATATGGAGTCACAATCAGTCCAATTCAAGTGATAGTCACTGGATTGATATTAAGAACATCCTTTAGTATCTTAGATGAACTAAGGATGCTTTCTTAAGTAATGGAGAATGAGAACTTGAGGTGACTGGATTCACTACTGCAAGTTTCCAAACCAACAAAGACGACTATAAGTCGCGAAACGGTACTATATAGTTTGAATAACGAAACAGTGAGGTGGAAATCTTCCAAGTAAGATACTGTTACCGAATAAACAACAAAAGTAGAACTTTGCTACAACTGACGCAGCAAGAGTAGCATTTTGGATCTAAACAATTCTAATTAGATTAGAAGTAGTTCTGTTAGCAGCTGAGCTAGGCTACAACATAGGCTAAAGAATTAAAGTCTCATCAACGATCCGATATGTATTTTAAACTGGTTTCATCTGATTCATCGGATCATACATCGTGGCGATGTGATGATCGAATAAATCACATAAGATGATAACCTTATAAATCCGCTAACGAAGGTTGTTTCTCAGCAGAAGTTTTAGCCACCCGTACATAGTTCAGGTGTAAGACACCTTAGTGATTGGCTATAGGCCAAGTGGGAGATTTTTGGACAATTATGACCCATAGCATCAGTATTTGTACAGATCATGGTGTTGTTGTACAAATTAACTATGTGACAAAGGAAATTGCTCTTTTAACATTTGTAATTGGATTACCAAGATACATAAATGATAAAAGTCCTTATGATTAGTTACGAATTGAGATGATATGAGACAGTATCAATCCATAATGGTTTAATCATTAAACATCCCTGGTCGTAGTATTATCGAGATTGGACATCAGTAATGCGGAATGACTAGTATTGTACTTGTGCGTTGTAGGAGCATAACGATATAGTTCTCATATATTTAAGTATTGGATACTTATGCAAGTGCGATAGGAGGTTGTGTTTTACCGATGGTACGGAAATAGCTTCGCTCTGGATAGACCCTGCGGAATCCCATTGGAAGTATGTTTGTGTGTCTATGTGAGTCCGCTTTAGGGTAGGTGTATTTGGTCTTAACCTGAGACTTACACCGCTAATACTTGCGACAATCAATATACTTTGGTTTTGGTCATCCAGGGCTTTAACAGGTTCTGTGTACGCCTTTTCTGGGTATATTGAGAATCGTAGTGTATTGGGTGTGATGTCAAGATGGAAGTCTCACTTCAGACATATGGAGATGATGATCACGTAGGATACGGAACTGGTGCTCTTCATCCTTCGGGATATTATGACAAGGACATGTTTATCTGATTATAAAGAATAGTTATCAGATATGCGATATGTGTTTCGTACGAGACATACACATTCCCAGCCCCAAACCTAGCACGTGACATTAGATACTGGATCGATATACACAATACTTAGTATACTACGCCTGATATAGATTATATATCCTTTAAGAATATTTCTGGAGAATTGGGTAGGCACGGTGCTTTGCTAGAAGCCAACCATGTCTTGTAAATCGGTAAAAATTTAGTACTAGGTACGTACGTGTTCGGATAGTCCGATGACCGGATTTACTACCAACATATCCGGAGATCTCATGGGTCGCTTCCTTAAGATTCACCGATGACGTATGACTCACACATTATTAATATGGGATTAATTAATAAGAGAGAGAAAATTAATCTGGGATTAACTACGAAGATATTTTACCTGGGATAAAATATTGTTTAAAGCGAGAGAACGATTAATTTGGAATTAATCGATAAAATAATATATTCAATATATTATACGAAATTGGATTTCGACGCGGAATTAAAATTAGATTTTAATTCGGGCGAACGAGTTAATTTAGAATTAATTCATTAGCGATGTGAATAGTAATTTTGCTAGGCATAATTATTTAATTGAATTTGATTTAATTACGTCGCAACGGAAAATTCGTTGATTTGGAATTAAAAAACTCGTGCTCGGGAGTGTTTGCGGGGCCGCTCGCATTTCGAATCGAGTGGGCCCACAAGTCACATCAAGCATCAAATCACTAGTCAATCAAGTGATATAAGTCATGTCACTTTGAGTGATGTGATATAAAGTCACTAATCATGATTGATTGTGGTGGTTGGAAGGCTTTATTGCCTTGTACCTTATTTGACTTTGGTAATTGTTTTTGTGTATTAGATTTTGGAAACCAAATTAACACAATTCACTCTCTCTCTCTCCTCTAGTTTCGGCCAAAGGCCATTTCTCTCCATAATTTCTTCCTTTGGCCGAATGTCACAATGATGAAAATGAAAAGTTTGTTGCAAATTTTTCAATGGAGCTAGCACTCAAAAGAGGACATACAAAGGTGATAGGGAAACCTTTCCCATGAGCATGGAATCCATTCCAAAGCATGGAGCTTGAAGATCATTTCCATGGAGCTTGAAGAACACAAATGGAGCATAAAGTGGGACATGGCCGAGAGCTTCCAATGAGGAGCATAAATTTTTGTTGTTCTTCGCATCTTACATCCGATCATTGTAAGTATGATTCTGCCATACTTCTTTATTGTATTCACATGATTTAATTGCTTGAATTGATCTTGGGACAATAGTAGAAACCCAACAGAAGTCTCTTCATTTGTTTTTTTCCCTGTGGAGTTTTAGGACACAATATATGACTTAAAACTTCATTTTTCATGATATGAGTATCAATGGGTTTACAAGCCAGTATTTGGTTGCATTCAAGAAATTTTCTTTATTTATGACTCTTGTGAAAGAGATAATAATTTCTTTGAACAATTCCTTGAGATCTTAACCCCAAGAATTTTTGCAGATTCACCAATATCTTTTATCTCAAAGTTAGATGATAACCATCATTTGATGTGTTTTATAAACTCCTTATCATTTTCGGCTACAAGTATATCATCCATATACAAAGATAAGATAATAAACTTATCTATATCTCTCTTGGTGTACACACAATGATCCTCATATATCATTGTGAAATCATTTGAAATGATTGTATTATGGAATCATATATACCATTATCTAGAAGATTACTTGAGACCATTTCTCCTTTTCATTTTCTTTTATAAAACCTATTGGTTGTTCCATGTAGATTTTTTCGTCAAGTTCTCAATTGAGAGAAGTAGTATTTACATCCATTTGATGTAATTTTAGATCAGCGCTCTCTACTATATCCAGAATCAAGCGAATTGAGGTAAACTTTACAACCGGTGAAAAAGTTTCTTCGTAGTTAATTCCTTCATGTTGTATATACCATTTTGCAACAAGTTGTGCTTTATATCTTTCGATATAGTCATCAATATTACGTTTTATTTTAACAACCCATTTTTTCTTGATAGCTTTACGTCATTTGGGTAGATCAACCAGTTCCCAAACTTGGTTGGACCTCATTAACTCTATTTCTTCTTCCATTATTTTCATCTATTTTTCCTTAGCAAGACACTGAAGAGCCTCTATTATGTTTCTAGGCTCTTCATCCTTTTGAGATAGAATCATAAAGAAGAATCATGTGAAACTAATTTATCATTTTGCTATTCATGTGAAACTGATTCATCATATTTTCTCAAATTTCTCTAATCAACATCACTCCCACATGAAATAGGTAAACTTGAGTGTTCAACAATCATGAGATTCATGTGATCTTAAGTTTTATATATAGATAAATCGTAAGCTATCTCTTTTTGCGTATGAAAACCATTTTCTAAAAAAGTGATATCTCGTGATTCAAATTCTGTCCCGCCTCCGCTTTCATATTCACCGATGTAAACATATTTTTTTAATTATTTAGAATATCTTATGAAGATATATTTTTTCCTATTATGCCTAATTTTTCATCTTCGTGAGAACGCACATGGACATAAACTACAGAACCCCAAGGTTTCAGAAAGTTAAAATCTGGTTTGCCACCTGTCCATAACTCATATGGTGTGGTGGCAACCGATTGTTGGTCTCTAAGATCAGCCCAAGAAAATTTCAAGCATGAAATAATGTGAATACGTAAAGAAGTATAGCAGAAATATACTTACAATGATCGGTTGGATTAATGTGTTGATAACAAAATTTTCTTTCCTTTGAAAGTCTCCAAGCTTTCTTTGAATGAGGTTGAGCTCCAAGCTTGATTGATTTGAGATTCCAAACTCAATGGGAAAGGTTTCCCAATCACCTAAGTACGAATCTTTGTGTGCTAGCACTTTGAAAAATTACAATAATTCTTCCTTTGTTCCTTGGTGAGATTCGGCCAAGCCTTAGTCCAAGAGAGGGAGAGTGGCGTGAGTTGAGAGAGATGAAAAGAGAATGAAAATGTTGACTTGTAATTTTGAATTTCCAAAATAAAATGATATACCAAAAATCTAATGTTTGGTAAATGTTTTTATCTCACCAAATTGTGTGTAAAACAAGTTATCAACCACCTACCAAATTCCATCAACTAAAAGTTGATTAAAGTGACTAGGTGGTGTGACTTGTAGGCCCCACTTGATTCAAAATCCGAGTGGGCGCGTAAACACATTCCGAGCTCGGGTTCGTTAGTTCTGAATTAACGAATTTTCTGTTGCGACTTAATTAAATCAAATTTAATTAAATAATTATGCCTAACAAAATTACTAATAAAGTCGCTCGCGAATTAATTCCAAATTAATTCGTTCGCCTGAATTAAAATCTAATTTTACTTTCGTTATGAAATCTAATTTTGTATAAAATATCGAATATAATATTTTATCGATTAATTCCGAATTAATCATTCTCTCTCTTCAAATGGAATTTTATCACAGATAAAATCTCACCGTAATTAATCTTAGATTAATTTTCTCTCTCATATAATTAATCCTAGATTAATTAGATTCGAATCATACATCATCGGTGAATCTTCGGGAAGCGACCCATGAGATCTTTGGATATGTTGGCAGTAAATCGGGCCGTCGGACTATCCGAACACGTGCGTAACTCGTATCATATTCTTATTGATTTATGAGACATGTTTTTCTTCTAGCAAAGCACCGTGCCTACCCAATTCTCCAGAAATATTCTTAAAGGAATATATAATCTATATCAGGCGTAATATATGTAGTATTGTGTATTGCGATCCAGTATCGGATGTCACATGCAAGGCCTGAGGCTGGAATAGTGTCTGCCCCGTATGAAGCATATATCGGATCATAAGTAACTAGTCTCTTTAATCGGATAATCATGATCTTGTAATATTATCCCAATGGTTGAAATCCATTAGAGTACCAGTTCTGTATCCATGTGTGATCATCATCTCCATATGACTGAAGTGATAATTTTGTCTTGACATCATACCCAATACACTACGATTCTCAATAAACCCATAAGAGAAGTACACAGAACTTGTAAAAGTCTCGGACGACTAAAACTAAAGCGTATTGATTGTCTCAAGTACTAGCGATACAAGTCTCAAGTTAAGACCAAATACACCTACCCTGAATTGGATTCCCATAGCACATAGTCATACTACCAATGAGATTCTGAAGGGTCTATCCACAGCGAAGCTATTTCCGTACCATCGGTAAACACAACCTCTTATCACATGCATAAGTATCAAATAATTAAATATATGAGAACTATGTTATTACGCTTCCATAACACACACAAGTGTGATACTAGTCTATTATGCATTATCGTTGTCCAGTCTTGATAATACTACGACTAGGGATATTTAATGATTAAACCTTTATGGATTGATATCGTCTCATATCTTATAATCTGGAACTAATCATAAGGACTTTTATCATTCATATATTAAAGAAATCTAATTACGAAATGATAAAATGCAATTTCCATTGTCACATAGTTAATTTGTACAAAAACCACAATGTCTTTTTACAAATCATGATGCTATAGGTCAAAATTATCCAGCAATCTCCCACTTGGCCTATAGCCAGTCACTCAAGCATCTAACACTTGAACTATGTACATGTCGCTCAAACTTTTACTTAGGAATAGCTTTCGTCAACGGATCTGTAATATTGTCTTCTGATGCGACCTTCTCGATATTCACATCGCCACGATGTATGATGTCACGAATCAGATGGAAACGTCGAAGAACATACTTGGATCGTTGATGAGACCGCGATTCCTTAGCCTGTGCTATAGCCCCGTTATTGTCACAATACAATGGAACAGGCTCAACTGCTAATGGAACTACTCCGAATCCAATTAGGAATTTACTGATCCAAACTGCCTCTTTTGCTACTTCAACTATAGCAATTTACTCCGCTTCTATTGTTGAATCGATAACAGTCTTTTGCTTGGAAATTTTCCAGCTTACTACTCCGTTGTTCAAACAAAATATGTACCCGGATTGCGATTTACAGTCGTCTTTATCGATTTGGAAACTTACATCGGTATACCCAGTTATCTCAAGTTCTCCATCTCCATATATTAAGAAAGAATCCTTAGTTTGTCTAAGATACTTAAGGATGTTCTTAACCGCCATCTAGTGACCATGCTCAAATAATATGAGAGATCAAGTCGCGTACATATCATGGCATATATGATCGATCTGACTACCGAGGCGAATGGGATCCGACTCATGTTGTTTCTCTCATCTTGTGTTTTAGGACACATGTCCTTAGATAGAGTGACGCTATGTGACACCGGCAACAGTCCCCTCTTGGACTGATCCATGTTGAATCTCTTCAACACTTTATCAATATACGTGCTTTGGGAGAGTCCAAGTAGCTTTCTAGATCTATCCCGGTAGATCTTTATTCCTAGAATAAAGGATGCTTCTCCCAGATCCTTCATGGAGAATTTTAATGAAAGCCAAACTTTCACCGATTGTAGCATGGGACTGTCATTGCCAATAAGCAATACATCATCAACATAAAGGACAATGAATGTCAGTGCGCTCCCACTAACCTTCTAATATAAACAAGGATCATCCTCTTTTTGAATGAAATCATATTCTTTTATGATCTCATCAAAATGTTGGTTCCAAGAATGTGATGCTTGCTTCAATCCATAAATGGATCGATTTAACTTACAAACGTTGTTTGCAAGTCTTGGTACGACAAAACTGTCACAATGTTGCATATAAACATCCTCCAAAAGGTTTCTGTTAAGAAAAGTAGTTTTGACGTCCATCTGCCATATCTCGTAATCGAAATATGCAGTAATTGCAAGCACAATCTGAATGGATTTAATCATGGCAACAGGTGAAAAGGTTTCATCGTAATCGACACCATGTCGTTGACGATACCCTGTCACTGCAAGCCTAGCTTTGTATGTTTGTATGTTGCCATCCATGTCAGTCTTCTTCTTGAAGATCCATTTGCAACCAATAGGCTTTACGCCTTCTGGTGCATCAACTAGTGTCCAAACTTGGTTGGTGTACATGGAATCCATTTCGGACGTCATGGCTTCTTGTCATAAAGTGGAGTCGATATCTTGTATCGCTTCCTCATACGTAGCCTGTTTGTATTCCTCAATAAGTTTATATCTACATGAGGTGAGATCAGATACGCATACCTCTCAGGTTGTTTTCTTACTCTCTCTGACCTATGCAGTTCTTGTTTATTTGAAAATTGCGGTACAGTCTCATCCCTGATGAACTGTTCATGTTCCATTAAGGATTCTGTGCCAGGAACAGTAGCACTCATATTTTCATCGAGTTCTACTTTCCTCCCACATTCCACTATATTTAGGAATTCCCTTTCGAGGAAAACCGCATGTAGAGCAACAAATACCTTATTCTCTTGTGGGTTATCGAAGTAATATCCTTTGGTTTCCCTAGGATAACCTACAAATAGGCATTTATCCGATTTGGGCTCAAGTTTGGTACCTTCCAAATGTTTAACGTATGCCCAGCATCCCTAAATCTTCAGGAATGAGAAACTCGGTTTCTTTCCTGTCCATATTTCATATGGAGTCTGTTGAACAAACTTTGACGGAATTTTATTCAAAATACGTATTGCACTGTTCAATGCATATCCCCATAAGGAAATAGTTAGCTCTGTGCGACTCATCATAGACCTTACCATGTCCAACAAAGTTCGGTTTCTCTGTTCGGACACACCGTTTAATTGAGGTGTTCCAAAAGGAGTCCACTGTGAAAGAATACCATGTTCTTTCAAGTAATCAAGAAACTCATTACTTAAGTATTCACCACCACGGTCCGATAGAAATGTTTTAATACTTTTACCAGTCTATTTTTCTACTTCGTGTCGAAACTCTTTGAATTTCTCAAAATTTTCCGACTTGTGTCTCATAAGATACACATAACCATAACGTGATGCATCATCCGTAAAGGTTACGAAGTATTCATATCCACCTCTAGCCTAGATAGACATGGGCCCATATACGTCACTATGAACAAGGGCTAACAGATCAGTGACACGTGCACCTTTACAGCTAAAAGATGTTTTAGGCATTTTGCCCAATAAATAAGATTCGCAGACGTCATAAAATTGTATATCAAATCCGTCCAACTACCCACTCTTCAAAAGTGTGGACATGCGAGTTTTGTTAATGTGCCTCAGACGATAATGCCACATATAAGTTTCATCTTTGTTACTTAGTTTAAGCCTTTTGTTTGTTACATTATATATTTGAGATTGATTTTTATTCAAATTATAAAGACCATTATTTACCTCAGCACTGCAAATTTCCATATCATTTTTATACATAAAACACCCAGTGTTTCTAAATACAAAAGTATACCCACATTGGGCTAATAAAGATACAGATATTATATTCATAGTCAAACTAGGTAAAAAATAACAGTCTAAAAGTCTAAGTACATGCCCTGAGGGCAGTTCTAAAACATAAGTCCCAACGGCCAAAATGGTGACTCCTGTCTCATTTCCAATGCGTAGATTAATCTCCCCTAAAGCCAGTCTCCTGCTAATATACATATAATTCACATCAGTACATATATGAGTACCACAACCAGAATCAAAAATCCAATTTTTAAAACTAGAAGAAGAAATGTTTATTTCTATAACAAACATACCTGAAGCTAGTGCCTTACCCCCTTTGATTTCCTTCATGTGCGCCTTTTAATCATGGCAGTCACGCTTCCCGTGACCCCATTTGCCACACTATAGGCATACATATTGGGATTTGTCCTTTGCCTTCCTAGAATGCTTTGACGATTTGGCCTTGCCCTCTTCTTCTTATTCTTCTTCTTTACACCTACAATCGCCTTGGGCCAGGCCCTCGGAGAATGAGATGTTGAAGCGAAGTGTGCCTCACACTTTTTGCCCTTCATTAGCTCTTTCTCTGTTTCTTAAGCATAGCCATCACCTCTCCAAGAGTATCATCTTGGTTTAACATGTTGTAGTTCATGATGAACCCGCTCCAGCTATCGGGGAGAGACTGTAAGATCAAATCTATGGAAGTCTCAATGTAGGCATTGTATTTTTGCACGTGAAACCCAATGATAAGTCTCATTTGGAGGCACTACCTTTTAGGTCGCGGAAGTCGCGGGAAACGAACGTCATAAAGGCAAAGTTGGAAATTAGCATTTGGTTGGATTTAACTCGTTGGAGTAGCTTCGAGTTCGCTTGTTGGATCCCCGTTCAAAGCACACACCCAACCCAAGCCCATTAAAATACACCGCACAAATTAAATAATTAAAATATTTAAAATACATCTCACAAATTAAATAATTAAAACATTTAAAACACATCTCACAAATTAAACAATTAAAATATTTAAAATATTTGTCACGAACTAAATTAAAGCCGATTAAACTTAAATCACATTCACCAATTAAATTAAACTTGAAATTAAATTAAATTAAATCTAATTAAATTAAATTCCTAATTTAAATAAAACACATTCCTAATTTAATTAAATCACCTACCAATTTAAATAATTCCCCACCAAAAATTAAAGATATTCTTTCCCTAAATAAATTAAATAAATCTCAGCCTTTTAATTTGATTTCTTTCCTTTTCAAGCCCATGCACAAACCCTAATTGCACTACTATAAAAATAGGACATAAACTAAACCTAGGGAGGACTCCTCATTCACGGCCACATCAAATCAGCAAACCAAAAATAAATAAAAACCCTAATCCAGCTCTCATCTCTCTTCTCACAAAAAAACAATCGGCAGGCCCTCTAAGCTTCACACAGCCATGGCTTCCGTTAAATCCAACGAACCACCTCTCACTAACCAAGCAAAGCTCCCTCCAACCACACACACACGGCAACAAGACAACAATAATAAAAAATAAACCTTAACAACTCATGTGAAACCCACAAACGCCACTCTCAGAAACAAACAAACGCATCCACACGTTAACGCACTCCATGCTAACCTTCTACAGCCCTTGACCTGCCTACTAAACTTCCACACGCTCAACACATCACTCTTCAGTACACTCACGCAGACCTTCACCTCTCTCACGTCCCACTTCCCCTCTCTCACGTAAACACCACCTGGCCGCTTCAATCTTCATCAGCTCTAACCTCACGCCACGTACTGCCCCCTCAAGCAAAGCCCCTCAATCCATCCAGCATGTACCAGCCCTCACGTGAAGCTTCACGCTAATCACAAACCTGACGCCACATCCCTCATTCAATGACACGCCGATTTCCACTAATGCACACAACAAATCAATACAAACAAACTGCCCCCTTTGCCTTAAGCCATATGCCTCATTAGCCCCTGAACCAGCCACGCAAATCTGCCTCACTTTAGCCCTATAATTCACGCCAAATCTACCTCACATCGGCCCCAAAACAGTGACAAAAACTGCCCCTTAACCGTCCACCGAAATACCCCAAAACAGTCCCAATATTGAGCCAAGACAAGCCCCTAAATTACCGAAAAACAGTCCATTAATACACCACAAACAGCGACCAGAACTACCCTCAAAACACTAGCGAAACGGGGTGAAAACAGTAGCCCGAACGGTGAAACAGCGAGGAAAGATGTTGGATTAGTGAACCAGAAAAGTTGCGTAGCAACAACCCTTCCGACGGCCGTGTAACGCGCTTTCATGAGACGACAAAATAGGTTAGACCTGAGGGCACCCTTTTATTTATTATCTTTCTTTTATTTTATATTTATTTTAAAGATTTTTGGCATGAGTGTCGTTTTAGGCATGATTTGATTGTTGGATGGACGGGACATGTGTTCCCTTTTGTGGTATTTAGGATGGAAACCCGGAAGTAAATTCGTAGCCGAATCCGTATGGACGGTAGTGCGGTTTGTACTCGGGATACAATGCCACGTACCACTTAAGAGACATATGTTTCGTTCCATCCAAATTTGTATTTGAGCATGACATAGTTCATAGGTTGTTTATTTATTGTTTTAAGCATGATTTAATTTAGTTTCGTTATTTAATTTTAAAGCATGATTACGTTATTTAGGCATGTTGTTTCTTTACTCGTTATGCATGATGTTTAGTTTAGTTTATATTCATGTTTAAGTAATTATGTGTTTATGTTGGTTTGATGGCTCAATATGTTTGATGTGTGATATTGCGTGTTTGTTGTTTAAAGACTTACTTTCAAGCATGCAAACTTAGATTATGATTTATTTAGCGGAAGCATATTAGATCTAAGTGACCTTTGAACATGATTATTGAGTAGATGCGATTGATTTATTGCACAAATTATATCATCACAATGACATAAGTAAGGGACCATTCTGAACCCAACGTTTTGAAGTCTTCCCTTGCGAGGGGTGAGTGCGGCCTTAAATCTTTGTCCCGGTTCACACCGGGTGGCGACTCCATTATTCTCCGGTTTAGTTCCCCGCGGACTACTACTCTGTACTCTCAACTAGGCCCTGAGTCTAGAACAGCATGCGTCGTCCAAGTTATGTGTCCTAGAGTCTGGCGACTCCACTGGGGATAGAGAATCGGCCCTGAATCATGTCTTGTGATGTTTATGATTTATGCTTTAGTTGACCGAGTCTATAGTGGGTTAAGGGAGTTTAATCAAAGGCATCTGTTGAGTTAGGTGATGGTTTGTTGTCTTCCTTCATTCACTACCTTTCGAGAAAAAGATATGAAGACACCTAGATAATCATTACCCGTAGCTTGTTGTGATAGACTAGTTTGGAGGACTCGTTGTTTATTCATGTCACCAAGCGATAGATAAGAGCCTAAGAGGCGTGGGTACTTAAGAGAGCTCGCTCCACCCTCCCTCTGGGGAATGTACAACGGGAAATCCATTCGACAATTAATCATCACACCATAACTCGTTGGCACTTACCGTAAGGTATAAAAAGGGTGCGCTCACTTGGTCGCTTGAACCCTTGAGTGGGGAGTCCTAGTTGTGGGTAAACCTTCATCAGCGAGAGCCTTTGTCCACACTTCCGTAAACCCACATGTGAACCATAGTTGTATATCCTGTAGGAGCCACCCTTTTATGCTTCGATAAACACAACCATATTATATCTTATATATCGCACGTATCTCATGCATCTCATGCATACACGCATCATGTTAACCTCGTGTCTTAAAAGCCATCGTAGTTATCCATTGGGTTAGAGAAAAAAAAAAGAGATTTGACAAGGAAAGGTTTAGTAAACAAGGATAGCGAGGAAAAGGAAATCGAGAAATAGAAAACCTACGATAAGGATAGAAAGACCATTGGGGGGGCCTTAAAAAATGATGAAAAAAAAAAAAAAAATTATTTGTTTTTAGTCCTTGATAGTTAAACATAAGTCCAATGATGAAATTGATGCTTTAGGGCGAAACCTTAGAAACGATAAACCATTGACGTGCTTTTATCTGATGCTTTGAGTAATTGATCTATGTTAGACTCGTAAGCACTTGATTATGATTTTTAGCAGTGAAAACCTGAGTAGCTAGCAAAGTGTCTAGTCGAAAAAATTGTAGGTCGGTGAATGACTGTTTGCTAGATGTCTATCCTGACTTGCTTGTGTTATGATGTGTGGTATGGTTGAAAATATAAGAAAATTCTATGAAAAAAATTGAACCACCTATAACCGATAAACGTGAAGCAGGGCGAGTATTAGGACCACCATGAGGAGAAATGCTACTTTAAAGGTAGGTGTGGAAAAAAAAAAGAGAAAAAGTTCAAAATGAAAAAGAAAAAAAAGGGAGAGACAAAAAAAAAAAAGAAAAATAAAACCATACCACATGAGCACGAAAAAGTAATTACAGAGCATATCTGAGACATCTAGGTTGGTTTGACCCACCAGTCCCGATTTTTGAAATGAAATCATTGAGTTGGCTTACTTAATGATCAAGCTGTGAAAGAACCTTTGCACACAAACACTTTGAGTCTGGCTTAGATCATTTATTCAAAAACTCAGATTTGAGTTGCATTGAGTGTTTTGAATATTCTCTGGTTTCATTACTGGGCATTCCTTGAGGACGATAATATGTATAACTATTGGGACTATTTCGTAGCATGTGATTTAATATGATGATATGGAAGGCCCCACCATGTGGTTCATCTTGACCAAATACAAACAACGGAGAGCAGAAAGCTAAACCAAGACTGGGGGCGACCAGTCTACCACCTTGCGAATCCAGGATATAACGAGATATGAGTAATGGGAATGGACTAGAAAGAAGACGAGCAATCACCTGGAGAACTGACGGAAGACCTAACCTAACAGAATAGGAAATTCATTTCATGCAAGCATGCATGCATACACGTAACATATTTTGTATTCTTTTTGTGTTTGTTTTGTTTTGTATTCATAGGTTTCAAAAAGGAAAAAGAGAAAGCGGTAAAAGGCCAGCCAATCAGAAACATCAACAGTACAATGTCATCAATTTCAGAAATGAATCAGTTTCAGTCTGGGGGCGAGGCCCACATCAGCATTAGTTTGGGGCGAGCCCACATCAGTTTCAGTCTGAGGGCGAGGCCCACATCAGTATCAGTATAGGGGCGAGGCTCACATCAGTGTTAGTTTAGGGCGAGGCCCACATCAGTTTCAGTTTTTGGGGCGAGGCCCACAAAAGATTCAGTTTGGGGTCGAGGCCCATATCAGTATTCGTTTAGGGATGAGTCCCAGGGTTGAGGCCCAAATCAGTTTCAGTTTAGGGTCGAGGCCCATATCAGTATTAGTCTGGGGGCGAGGCCCATATCATTATCAGTCTGGGGGAAAGGCCCACATCAGTTCAGCATCAGTTTCTTCCGGTTATGTCAATCTGGGGGGCGATGCCCACATCAGTTCAACATCAGTTTCTGCCGGGTATGGCATTCCGGGGGCGAGGCCCATAAATGGTTCAATATTAGTTCTGCCGTGTATGGAATTCTAGGGGCGAGGCCCACAATAGTTCAATATCAGTTCTACCGGGTATGGCATTCTTGGGGCAAGCCCCACATTGGTTCATATCAGATCAGCCAGGTACGACACTCCGGGTATGGAGACACATCATTATTAGTTTAGTCGGGAATGACACTCCAAGAATGGAAACACGGCTCGAGAATTAACAAGCCGGGAATGGCACTCCAAGAATGGAAACATAGTTCGATAATGAACAAGCGGGGAATGGCACTCCAGGAATGGAAACAAATTTCGAGAATGAACAAGCCGAGAATGGCACTCCAAGAATGGAAACACAGTTCGATAATGAACAAGCCGGGAATGGCACTCCAAGAATGGAAACACAGTTCGTGAATGAACAAGCCGAGAATGGCACTCCAGGAATGGAAACAGAGTTCGAGAATGAACAAGCTAGGAATGGTACTCCAAGAATGGAAACACAGTTCAGGAATGAACAAGCCGGGAATGGCACTCCAAGAATGGAAACAGAGTTCAAGAATGAACAAGCCTGGAATGGCACTCCAAGAATGGAAACAAAGTTCGAGAATGAACAAGCTGGGAATGACACTCCAAGAATGGAAACATAGTTCGGGAATGAACAAGCCGGGAATGGCACTCCAAGAATGGAAACACAATTCGGGAATGAACAAGTCGGGAATGACACTCCGAGAATGGAGTAAGGTTCGGGAATGGACCACATCACAGTAACACTCCGAGAATGGAGATCGGTTCAGGAATGGACCACATCACGGTGACGGTTCGGAAATGGACTATCTCTCATCAGCAACGGTTGGAAATGGACCACTCTCATATCAGCAATGGTTCGGAAATGGACTATCTCTCATCAGCAACGGTTCGGAAATGGACCACTCTCATATCAGTTATGGTTCGAAAATAGACTATCTCTCATCAACACGGTTCGGAAATGGACCACTCTCATATCAGTATTGGTTCGGAAATGGACTATCTCTCTCATCAGCAACGGTTCGGAAATGAACCACTCTCATATCAGTCATGGTTCAGAAATGGACCACAATCACATCAGCTCGCCGAAAATGGCACTCCGAAAATGGAGCAACGGTTCGGAAATGGACCATTATCTCATCAGCTCACCGAAAATGGCACTCCGAAATGGAGCATGGTTCGGAAATGGACCACAATGACACCGGTCGCCAAAAATGGCACTCCAAAATGGAGTACGGTTCGGAAATGGAACACAATCACATCAGCTCGCCAAAAATGGCACTCCGAAAATGGAGCAACGTTCGGAAATGGACCATTATCACATCTCATCGAAAATGGCACTCCGAAAATGGAGCACATTTCGAAGACGGACAGTCATCACTTCAGTAACGCCTCGGAAATGGGGTTTAGCATACCGAAAATGGCATAACCAGACCAATGCAACTCAACACAACAGGCAAACCAGGTAGCAGCTACCGAGCCAGGTAAGTGAAAATGCATTGCATGTACTTTGATAGGACTGTCACTGTCACACACTACACAAGTCCCATCAAAGTGGGGGCGACTGTAGGCATTACATTTTTGCACGTGAAACCCGATGATGAGTCTCATTTGGAGGCACTACCTTTTAAGTCACGGAAGTCGCGGGAAACGGACGTCGGAAGGGCAAAGTTGGAAATTAGCATTTGGTTGGATTTAACTCGTTGGAGTAGCTTCGAGTTCGCTTGTTGGATCTCTGTTTCAAAGCACACACCTAACCCAAGCCCATTAAAATACACCTCACAAATTAAATAATTAAAACATTTAAAATACACCTCACAAATTAAATAATTAAAACATTTAAAACACATCTCACAAATTAAATAATTAAAACATTTAAAATATATGTCACGAACTAAATTAAAGCCGATTAAACTTAAATCACATTCACCAATTAAATTAAACTTGAAATTAAATTAAATTAAATTAAATTCTAATTAAATTAAATTCCTAATTTAAATAAAACACATTCCTAATTTAATTAAATCACCTACCAATTTAAATAATTCCCCACCAAAAATTAAAGATATTCTTTCCCTAAATAAATTAAATAAATCTCAGCCTTTTAATTTGATTTCTTTCCTTTTCAAGCCCATGCACAAACCCTAATTGCACTACTATAAAAATAGGACATAAACTAAACCTAGGGAGGACTCCTCATTCACGGCCACATCAAATCAGCAAACCAAAAATAAATAAAAACCCTAATCCAGCTCTCATCTCTCTTCTCACAAAAAAACAATCGGCAGGCCCTCTAAGCTTCACACAGCCATGGCTTCCGTTAAATCCAACGAACCACCCTCTCACTAACCAAGCAAAGCTCCCTCCAAACCACACACGGCAACAAGACAACAATAATAAAAAATAAACCTTAACAACTCATGTGAAACCCACAAACGCCACTCTCAGAAACAAACAAACGCATCCACACGTTAACGCACTCCATGCTAACCTTCTACAGCCCTTGACCTGCCTACTAAACCTTCCACACGCTCAACACATCACTCTTCAGTACACTCACGCAGACCTTCACCTCTCTCACGTCCCAACTTCCCCTCTCTCACGTAAACACCACCTGGCCGCTTCAATCTTCATCAGCTCTAACCTCACGCCACGTACTGCCCCCTCAAGCAAAGCCCCTCAATCCATCCAGCATGTACCAGCCCTCACGTGAAGCTTCACGCTAATCACAAACCTGACGCCACATCCCTCATTCAATGACACGCCGATTTCCACTAATGCACACAACAAATCAATACAAACAAACTGCCCCTTTGCCTTAAGCCATATGCCTCATTAGCCCCTGAACCAGCCACGCAAATCTGCCTCACTTTAGCCCTATAATTCACGCCAAATCTACCTCACATCGGCCCCAAAACAGTGACAAAAACTGCCCCTTAACCGTCCACCGAAATACCCCAAAACAGTCCCAATATTGAGCCAAGACAAGCCCCTAAATTACCGAAAAAACAGTCCATTAATACACCACAAACAGCGACCAGAAACTACCCTCAAAACACTAGCGAAACGGGGTGAAAACAGTAGCCCGAACGGTGGAAACAGCGAGGAAAGATGTTGGATTAGTGAACCAGAAAAGTTGCGTAGCAACAACCCTTCCGACGGCCGTGTAACGCGCTTTCATGAGACGACAAAATAGGTTAGACCTGAGGGCACCCTTTTATTTATTATCTTTCTTTTATTTTATTTATTTTTAAAAGATTTTTGCATGAGTGTCGTTTTAGGCATGATTTGATTGTTGGATGGACGGGACATGTGTTCCCTTTTGTGGTATTTAGGATGGAAACCCGGAAGTAAATTCCGTAGCCGAATCCGTATGGACGGTAGTGCGGTTTGTACTCGGGATACAATGCCACGTACCACTTAAGAGACATATGTTTCGTTCCATCCAAATTTGTATTTGAGCATGACATAGTTCATAGGTTGTTTATTTATTGTTTTAAGCATGATTTAATTTAGTTTCGTTATTTAATTTTAAAGCATGATTACGTTATTTAGGCATGTTGTTTCTTTACTCGTTATGCATGATGTTTAGTTTAGTTTATATTCATGTTTAAGTAATTATGTGTTTATGTTGGTTTGATGGCTCAATATGTTTGATGTGTGATATTGCGTGTTTGTTGTTTAAAGACTTACTTTCAAGCATGCAAACTTAGATTATGATTTATTTAGCGGAAGTATTAGATCTAAGTGACCTTTGAACATGATTATTGAGTAGATGCGATTGATGATTATTGCACAAATTATATCATCACAATGACATAAGTAAGGGACCATTCTGAACCCAACGTTTTGAAGTCTTCCCTTGCGAGGGGTGAGTGCGGCCTTAAATCTTTGTCCCGGTTCACACCGGGTGGCGACTCCATTATTCTCCGTTTAGTTTAGTTCCCCGCGGACTACTCTGTACTCTCAACTAGGCCCTGAGTCTAGAACAGCATGCGTCGTCCAAGTTATGTGTCCTAGAGTCTGGCGACTCCACTGGGGATAGAGAATCGGCCCTGAAATCATGTCTTGTGATGTTTATGATTTATGCTTTAGTTGACCGAGTCTATAGTGGGTTAAGGGAGTTTAATCAAAGGCATCTGTTGAGTTAGGTGATGGTTTGTTGTCTTCCTTCATTCACTACCTTTCGAGAAAAAGATATGAAGACACCTAGATAATCATTACCCGTAGCTTGTTGTGATAGACTAGTTTGGAGGACTCGTTGTTTATTCATGTCACCAAGCGATAAGAGCCTAAGAGCGTGGGTACTTAAGAGAGCCTCGCTCCACCCTCCCTCTGGGGAATGTACAACGGGAAATCCATTCGACAATTAATCACACACCATAACTCGTTGGCACTTACCGTAAGGTATAAAAAGGGTGCGCTCACTTGGTCGCTTGAACCCTTGAGTGGGGGAGTCCTAGTGTTGTGGTAACCTTCATCAGCGAGAGCCTTTGTCCACACTTCCGTAAACCCACATGTGAACCATAGTTGTATATCCTGTAGGAGCCACCCTTTTATGCTTCGATAAACACAACCATATTATATCTTATATATCGCACGTATCTCATGCATCTCATGCATACACGCATCATGTTAACCTCGTGTCTTAAAAGCCATCGTAGTTATCCATTGGGTTAGAGAAAAAAAAAAGAGATTTGACAAGGAAAGGTTTAGTAAACAAGGATAGCGAGGAAAAGGAAATCGAGAAATAGAAAACCTTACGATAAGGATAGAAAGACCATGGGGGGGGCCTTAAAAAATGATGAAAAAAGAAAAAAAAATTTATTTGTTTTTAGTCCTTGATAGTTAAACATAAGTCCAATGATGAAATTGATTGCTTTAGGGCGAAACCTTAGAAACGATAAACCATTGACGTGCTTTTATCTGATGCTTTGAGTAATTGATCTATGTTAGACTCGTAAGCACTTGATTATGATTTTTAGCAGTGAAAACCTGAGTAGCTAGCAAAGTGTCTAGTCGAAAAAATTGTAGGTCGGTGAATGACTGTTTGCTTAGATGTCTATCCTGACTTGCTTGTGTTATGATGTGTGGTATGGTTGAAAATATAAGAAAATTCTATGAAAAAAATTGAACCACCTATAACCGATAAACGTGAAGCATGGGCGAGTATTAGGACCACCATGAGGAGAAATGCTACTTTAAAGGGTAGGTGTGGAAAAAAAAAAAGAGAAAAAGTTCAAAATGAAAAGAAAAAAAAGGGAGAGACAAAAAAAAAGAAAAGAAAAATAAAACCATACCACATTGAGCACGAAAAAGTAATTACAGAGCATATCTGAGACATCTAGGTTGGTTTGACCCACCAGTCCCGATTTTTGAAATGAAATCATTGAGTTGGCTTACTTAATGATCAAGCTGTGAAAGAACCTTTGCACACAAACACTTTGAGTCTGGCTTAGATCATTTATTCAAAAACTCAGATTTGAGTTGCATTGAGTGTTTTGAATATTCTCTGGTTTCATTACTGGGCATTCCTTGAGGACGATAATATGTATAACTATTGGGACTATTTCGTAGCATGTGATTTAATATGATGATATGGAAGGCCCCACCATGTGGTTCATCTTGACCAAATACAAACAACGGAGAGCAGAAAGCTAAACCAAGACTGGGGGCGACCAGTCTACCACCTTGCGAATCCAGGATATAACGAGATATTGAGTAATGGGACTAGAAAGAAGACCGAGCAATCACCTGGAGAACTGACGGAAGACCTAACCTAACAGAATAGGAAATTCATTTCATGCAAGCATGCATGCATACACGTAACATATTTTGTATTCTTTTGTGTTTGTTTTGTTTTGTATTCATAGGTTTCAAAAAGGAAAAAGAGAAAGCGGTAAAAGGCCAGCCAATCAGAAACATCAACAGTACAATGTCATCAATTTCAGAAATGAATCAGTTTCAGTCTGGGGGCGAGGCCCACATCAGCATTAGTTTGGGGCGAGGCCCACATCAGTTTCAGTCTGAGGGCGAGGCCCACATCAGTATCAGTATAGGGGCGAGGCTCACATCAGTGTTAGTTTAGGGCGAGGCCCACATCAGTTTCAGTTTTTGGGGCGAGGCCCACAAAAGATTCAGTTTGGGGTCGAGGCCCATATCAGTATTCGTTTAGGGATGAGTCCCAGGGTTGAGGCCCAAATCAGTTTCAGTTTAGGGTCGAGGCCCATATCAGTATTAGTCTGGGGGCGAGGCCCATATCATTATCAGTCTGGGGGAAAGGCCCACATCAGTTCAGCATCAGTTTCTTCCGGTTATGTCAATCTGGGGGGCGATGCCCACATCAGTTCAACATCAGTTTCTGCCGGGTATGGCATTCCGGGGGCGAGGCCCATAAATGGTTCAATATTAGTTCTGCCGTGTATGGAATTCTAGGGGCGAGGCCCACAATAGTTCAATATCAGTTCTACCGGGTATGGCATTCTTGGGGCAAGCCCCACATTGGTTCATATCAGATCAGCCAGGTACGACACTCCGGGTATGGAGACACAATCATTATTAGTTTAGTCGGGAATGACACTCCAAGAATGGAAACACGGCTCGAGAATTAACAAGCCGGGAATGGCACTCCAAGAATGGAAACATAGTTCGATAATGAACAAGCGGGGAATGGCACTCCAGGAATGGAAACAAATTTCGAGAATGAACAAGCCGAGAATGGCACTCCAAGAATGGAAACACAGTTCGATAATGAACAAGCCGGGAATGGCACTCCAAGAATGGAAACACAGTTCGTGAATGAACAAGCCGAGAATGGCACTCCAGGAATGGAAACAGAGTTCGAGAATGAACAAGCTAGGAATGGTACTCCAAGAATGGAAACACAGTTCAGGAATGAACAAGCCGGGAATGGCACTCCAAGAATGGAAACAGAGTTCAAGAATGAACAAGCCTGGAATGGCACTCCAAGAATGGAAACAAAGTTCGAGAATGAACAAGCTGGGAATGACACTCCAAGAATGGAAACATAGTTCGGGAATGAACAAGCCGGGAATGGCACTCCAAGAATGGAAACACAATTCGGGAATGAACAAGTCGGGAATGACACTCCGAGAATGGAGTAAGGTTCGGGAATGGACCACATCACAGTAACACTCCGAGAATGGAGATCGGTTCAGGAATGGACCACATCACGGTGACGGTTCGGAAATGGACTATCTCTCATCAGCAACGGTTTGGAAATGGACCACTCTCATATCAGCAATGGTTCGGAAATGGACTATCTCTCATCAGCAACGGTTCGGAAATGGACCACTCTCATATCAGTTATGGTTCGAAAATAGACTATCTCTCATCAACAACGGTTCGGAAATGGACCACTCTCATATCAGTATTGGTTCGGAAATGGACTATCTCTCATCAGCAACGGTTCGGAAATGAACCACTCTCATATCAGTCATGGTTCAGAAATGGACCACAATCACATCAGCTCGCCGAAAATGGCACTCCGAAAATGGAGCAACGGTTCGGAAATGGACCATTATCTCATCAGCTCACCGAAAATGGCACTCCGAAATGGAGCATGGTTCGGAAATGGACCACAATGACACCGGTCGCCAAAAATGGCACTCCAAAATGGAGTACGGTTCGGAAATGGAACACAATCACATCAGCTCGCCAAAAATGGCACTCCGAAAATGGAGCAACGTTCGGAAATGGACCATTATCACATCTCATCGAAAATGGCACTCCGAAAATGGAGCACATTTCGAAGACGGACAGTCATCACTTCAGTAACGCCTCGGAAATGGGGTTTAGCATACCGAAAATGGCATAACCAGACCAATGCAACTCAACACAACAGGCAAACCAGGTAGCAGCTACCGAGCCAGGTAAGTGAAAATGCATTGCATGTACTTTGATAGGACTGTCACTGTCACACACTACACAAGTCCCATCAAAGTGGGGGCGACTGTAGGCATTACATTTTTGCACGTGAAACCCGATGATGAGTCTCATTTGGAGGCACTACCTTTTAAGTCACGGAAGTCGCGGGAAACGGACGTCGGAAGGGCAAAGTTGGAAATTAGCATTTGGTTGGATTTAACTCGTTGGAGTAGCTTCGAGTTCGCTTGTTGGATCTCTGTTTCAAAGCACACACCTAACCCAAGCCCATTAAAATACACCTCACAAATTAAATAATTAAAACATTTAAAATACACCTCACAAATTAAATAATTAAAACATTTAAAACACATCTCACAAATTAAATAATTAAAACATTTAAAATATATGTCACGAACTAAATTAAAGCCGATTAAACTTAAATCACATTCACCAATTAAATTAAACTTGAAATTAAATTAAATTAAATTAAATTCTAATTAAATTAAATTCTTAATTTAAATAAAACACATTCCTAATTTAATTAAATCACCTACCAATTTAAATAATTCCCCACCAAGAATTAAATATATTCTTTCCCTAAATAAATTAAATAAATCTCTCCCTTTTAATTTGATTTCTTCCCTTTTCAAGCCCATGCACAAACCCTAATTGCCCTACTATAAAAATATGACATAAACTAAACCTAGGGACGACTCCTCATTCACGGCCACATCAAATTAGCAAACCAAAAATAAATAAAAACCCTAATCCAGGTCTCCTCTCTCTTCTCACAAAAACACAATCGGCAGGCCCTCTGAGCTTCACACAGCCATGGCTTCCGTTAAATCCAACGAACCACCCTTTCACTCACCAAGCAAAGCTCCCTCCAAACCACACACGGTAACAAGACAACAACAATAAAAAATAAACCCTAACAACTCACGTGAAGTCCACAAACGCCTCTCAGAAACAAACAAATGCAGCCACACATTAACGCACTCCATGCTAACCTTCAACAGCCCTTGACCTGCCTACTAAACCTTCCACACGCTCACCACATCACTCTTCACTACACTCACGCATACCTTCACCACTCTCACGTCCCATTTTCCCCTCTCTCACGTAAACACCACCTGGCCGCTTCAATCTTCATCAACTCTAACCTCACACCACATACTGCCCCCTCAAGCAAAGCCCCTCAATCCATCCAGCATATACCATCCCTCACGTGAAGCTTCACGCTAATCACAAACCAGACGCCACATCCCTCATTCAATGACACGGCGATTGCCACTAATGCACACAACAAATCAATACAAACAAACTACCCCATTTACCTTAAGCCATTTTCCTAATTAGCCCTTGAACCAGCCACACAAATCTGCCTCACTTTAGCCCTATAATTCACGCCAAATCTTCCTCACATCGGCCCCAAAACAGTGACAAAAACTGCCCCTTAACCCTCCACCGAAATACCCCAAAACAGTCCCAAAATTGAGCCAAGACAAGCCCCTAAATTACCGAAAAAAGTCCATTAATACACCACAAACAGCGACCAGAAACTACCCTCAAAACACTAGTGAAACGGGGTGAAAACAGTAGCCCGAACGGTGAAACAGCGAGGAAAGATGTTGGATTAGTGAACCAGAAAAGTTGCGGAGCAACAACCCTTCCGACGGCCGTGTAACGCGCTTTCATGAGACGACAAAATAGGTTAGACCTGAGGGCACCCTTTATTTATTATCTTTCTTTTATTTTATTTATTTTTAAAAGATTATTGCATGAGAGTCGTTTGAGGCATGATTTGATTGTTGGATGGACGGGACATGTGTTCCATTTTGTGGTATATAGGATGGAAACCCGGATGTAAATTTCGTATCCGAATCCGAATGGACGGTAGTGCGGTTTGTACTCGAGATACAACGCCACGTACCACTTAAGAGACATATGTTTCGTTCCATCCAAATTTGTATTTGAGCATGACATAGTTCATAGGTTGTTTATTTATTGTTTTAAGCATGATTTAATTTAGTTTCGTTATTTAATTTTAAAGCATGATTACGTTCTTTAGGCATGTTATTTCTTTACTCGTTATGCATGATGTTTAGTTTAGTTTATATTCATGTTTAAGTAATTATGTGTTTATGTTGGTTTGATGGCTAAATATGTTCGATGTGTGATATTGCGTGTTTGTTCTTTAAAGACTTACTTTCAAGCATGCAAACTTAGATTAGGATTTATTTAGCGAAAGCATATTAGATCTAAGTGACCTTTGAACATGATTATTGAGTAGATGTGATTGATTTATTGCATAAATTATATCATCACAATGACATAAGTAATGGACCATTCCGAACCCAACGTTTTGAGGTCTTCCCTTGCGAGGGGTGAGTACGGCTTAAAATCTTTGTCCCGGTTCACACCGGGTGGCGACTCCATTATTCTCCGGTTTAGTTCCCCGCAGGAAACTCCGTACTCTCAACTAGGCCCTGAGTCTAGAACAGCATGCGTCGTCCAAGTTATGTGTCCTACACTCAGCCTCGAAGACTATGCCTAGTTGTCCCAACTGTTCGATGTTAGCAATTATATGTGACACATGGTGCTCAACAGACGTACCCTCTGATATGCGAGCGCGAAAGAGCTTCTTCTGCAACTCATACTTCTGCAACCTAAGGTTAGATCGGTGAAGTTCCTTCAATTTCAACATCATACTATAGGGATCCATTCCATTTTCTGACGCCGAAATTGATGGGTCATCACAACGAGCATGACAGATTAAGCAGTTGAGCTTTCATCGCTATGAGTCTTCCAACGCTCAAGCTCAAGCAGCTGTTCATTTCCGGGCTTAGGACGAAAAGATCTCTCTATGGTGTAGAGTAACTTCTCGGCCTACAAGACTATCCCGAGGTTCATATCCAAGTCTGGAAAGTTCGAACCATTGAAGACATTTTCGCCAATGACGATGTCCCTAACATTCAACTTTCGGTCCATCTTAATTGCAATAGTCAAACTATTCAATTAACAATGTATGGGTACAGTCTAACTGTTACAAGAGAAATAATAAAATATTAGTCCAACTAATGAATATGTATAATTGAAGAAATAATTTGAAAGCGCGTAAAGCCAAGTATTGGAACGAAATTGCAAATTCAATACTGGCCTCCCACTATTTTTCGGCGAGCCTCTAACCCTATGTTGAGTACTCGGGAAACCTATTTTCCTAGTGGGATAGGATCCCGTTAAATAACACACGACCTTGACTTTGGCCAACAAGCTGTATGATATTTAACTAGGTAGATCTCTAAGATCAATTGGATCTAATCCAATTCCTAAATCCGGTAGGTAGACCTCCAAGTTCGAAATATATATACAATATATATGCCAATATATCCAATATATTTTCCTAACCTTTTTCTCAGAATCAACTCAGCCTTGGCTTTGGCATCACAAGCGTAATGATTCTAGTTAAGTGGGATCCATTGACTTTGGAAAGCTTCGTAATCGATGTCGATGGACAAGAAGTGATCTTGACTTTGGCCAAAAAATCACAACTTGGACAAGACATACGATATGGAATAAAGCCTTCATGATTCAAACACATCCGCAATGGACAAAGGTCTTGACTTTGGCCAACAAACCAATGTCAATCTTGGATCTTGAGAATGAATCACTCAATGGAAGGAAAACGCTTAATATTTATTGAGGGTTTTTATCGTAATTGGCAAATAATTAATTATCTTTGATTAGGTCTCATCATAACCTTAACCATGTATTCTAAAAGCATAATAAGACACGATAAATAAATTAATAATGATATGCGGATGAATATCTCACAAATTGTTCGTAGAACAAATCACTCTCTTTCCTCTCCCCGGCTAGCACTATTCTAACTTCTACCCAATTACATAATACATCAGAGAAACCTCATTAACATTGAGGGGAATCGGTGAGAAGAGAATTACAAAGAATCGAGAGATAAAGGCTGGGCACGCAGGTCCAATTTAATAAATTTTAAATTTATTAAAATAATTTCCAAAATTGCCTTCACCCATCTAATATCCATCTTATATACATTATTCATACAACACATCCATGTATTCACACAAAGCATGTTATTCAATCAATCAAATCCAATTAATTAATCTTTGAATTATATGATCATCCAATGTTCAAACAACGATTTGATTTGTGCGAGTCTAACTCATTTTAAGAATAAATACCCCAAGTCCGTATTCTTGAATTATATCGAACTATAATTTTAAATCCGATTTAATTTGTATTCAATATTAATTCTATATTTAATTCCAAATTAAATAATTACACTTTTAATGCGCCTTTACGACTCAGATTCTAAATCTAATCTTAAAGGGTCTCAAATCCCAATTAACATCAAATGTCTATTTTAATTAAAGTCTAATGGGCTTTTAATTAATTTCATAAATCATGGGCTTTGGCCAATATGGGTCAAACCCAATGGCAAGGCCCAATTAAGGAATCACCCTATTTGTCATAAAATTAATTTTGGCCCATTAGGCCCAATTAAATTTTAAAAGACCCATTTATTATATTTAGACTTAATGGAATGGTTTAGACACATTTGGATTCAATCCAATTGTCCTAAATCAACTTGGCCCAACCAAGCCCATTAGGCCCAAATACAACAACTTTAGCCCAATTCCAAATTAAACCAACTAATTAAATTATAATATTCCAAATATCATGATTTAATTAATTAAAGTGTATAGTCATAATTAATTATTCAAATTAACATTTCAAAAATACTAATTTAATCTATTAATCATGCTTTATTATATTCAACACATGTCCAACATTATTGAACAAAACCAACTCATTAACATGCTAACCATGTCAGGGTAATTTGAGATTTTTATATCCGATTTTGATTTCAATCCAATTAAATCACAAATCAACATATATATCATGCATTTAAACACATCCAATGGTCAAAAAACAAAAATTACCATGACTTTAGGGCATTAGCTGTAGTGTTCGTAGAACATGCCAAGGATCTAATAAGCAAGAAAAGGTGTTCATAAATTCAAAATAAGTTACGGAATATACTTACAATGAACGGATTTGAGCTTTAAAATTTGAGAAGAGATCTCCAAGATCCAAGCTTTGAGTGATGATTCCAACACTTGAGTTAGGTTCCCTATCACCTTGGTTGATTCCTTGAAGTGCTAGCTTTGTTGATTTTGTAACAAAATCAAAGAGAATGAGGTAAGAAGCTCACGCCCATTTGATGGCTTCTCTAGGGTTTTTTTCATTTTTGTTCCAAGTGTGTTAGAAGTGTGAGAGTTGGCTTTTGGTAAAATCACTTTTACCTTTTTCACCTAAACTAGGTGGTTGGATAAATGGTACCAAAACACCATTACAAGGTGGTTGGATGGTTGGTGGATTGGCATAAATGCCAACTACCCTCCCAACTACCACACGTGAAGTGGGCCCCACATTTGAATTCAAAATTCAAATGTCTCTACGAACATTTGCCGCGGCTCGGTTCCGTTTAATCCAATTAAACGAACTTTTATCGCTAAATAATTAAATCTAATTTAATTAAATAACGATGCCTCGCAAATATATTACGAAAGTCATTTACGAATTAATTCTAAATTAATTCGTTCGTTCGTATTAAAGTCCGACTTTAATTTCGTAATAAAATCCAATTCAAATTAATATATATGATATATTAATTTTAGCCCATACGAATAAATTAAATAGAAAAAACAAATTTAACTATTAAATTTATTTTACCGATTAATTCCAAATTAATCGTGTTCTCTCTCTTCCAAACACATTTAATCCCAGATTAAATAAAGCCTCCATTAATCCTAGATTAATTTTCTTTCTCTAAATTAATCCCAGATTAATTCTAGTTTAAATCAACAGTCATCGGTGAATCTTTGGGAAGCGACCCAAGAGATCCCTGGATGTGTTGGCAGTAAATACGGTAATCGGATTATCCGAATACGTGCGTTCCTCGTACCACGTGCTTACCGATTTACAAGACATGGTTGGCTTCTAGCAAAGCACCGTGCCTACCCAATTCTCCAGATATATTCTTACTAGAATATATAATCTATGTCAAGCGTAGTATACGTAGTATTGGGTATAGCGATCCAATATCGGATGTCACGTGCTAGGCCTGGGGCTGGAATTGTGTCTTCCCCGTACGAAGCACATGTCGGATGTCTGGTAACTAGTCTCTATAATCGGATGAACATTACCTAGTCATATCATCTCGATGACTGCAGTACTTAAGAGTACTAGTTACATATTCTACGTGACATCATCTCCACTATGACTGGAGTGATACTTCCGTCTTGACATCACACCCAATACACTACGATTCTCAGTATACTCAGCAGAGGCGTACAAAGAACCGGTTAAAGCCCTGGACGACCAAAACCAAAGCATATTGATTGTCGCAAGTATTAGCGGTGTAAGTCTCGGGTTAAGACCAAATACACCTACCCTGGCTTCGACTTCCATAGACACGTAGTCATACTACCAATGGAATTCCGATGGGTCTATACAGAGCGAAGCTGTTTCCGTACCATCGGTAAACACAACCTCCTATTACACTTGCATGAGTATCCAATACCCATATATATGAGAACTATGTTATTTTTCCCTCACAACTCGCACAAGTGTAATACTAGTTTTTTATGCATTATCGATGTCCAATCTTGATAATACTCTGACTAGGGATATTTAATGATTAATCCTTCGAGAACTGATACTGTCTCATATCATCTCAATCCAGGAACTAATCATGAGGACCGCATATCATTTATACATCTAGGTGATCTAATCATAAATGATTAGAGTGAAGTCTCCTTGTCACATAGTTAATTTTTACAATAACACCATGATCTGTATAAACAGTGACGCTATGGGTCATAATTGTCCAACAATCTCCCACTTGGCCTATAGCCAGTCACTCGAGTGTCATACACACTAACTATGTATGGTTCGCTCAAACTACTGAGGAAAGGCTTTCGTCAGCGGATTTGCATGATTATCGTCTGATGCGATTTATACGATCATCACATCGCCAAGATGTATGATCCGAACGAATCAGATGAATAGTCATAGTATATATCTGGATCGTCTCAATTCTTTAGCCTGTGCTGATGCCTAGCTCAGCTGCTAACAGAACTATATCTAATCTAATTAGATTTATTATCGACCTAAATAGCTTCTATTACTGCCTCAACCGCAGCAATAAACCGCATTTGTTGTTTATTCGGTAACATTATCTTGCTTGGAAGATTTCCTGCTCACTGTTCCGTTATTCAAACTGTATAGTGTCGTTATTTTTATCGGTTAGGAAACTTAAAGAAGTGATCCCAGTCACTTCAAGTTCTCATTCTCCATAGTTTAAGACATCACACCTTAGTTCTCTAAGATACTAACAGATGTTCTTAATATCAATCCAGTGACTATCACTTGGATTGACATGTTTGTGACTCTATATGCTCAAAGCGTATGAGACACCAGGTAATGTATATTTTTCAATGTACGATTTCTCAGAGAGTGTTAACAACTTTAAATCTATTCCAGTAGATCTTTATTCCTAGAATAAAGGTTGTTTCTCCCAAGAATTCTACGGAGAATTTTCATGAAAGCCAAGCTTTCACACGACTATAATATAGGAATATCATTTCCAAGAAATGACATATCATCATTATTTAGGACATCATTGTCAGTGCGCTCCCACTAACCTCCTTATATACACAAGAATCATATGCGTTTTGAATCAAATCATGCACCATTATGATTACATCAAAACGATAGTTCCAAGAACCTATGCTTGCTTCAATCCAACATGGATCGAATAACCTGCAAACCTTGTTTGCTAGTTTTGGTACGACAAAACCGTCAGGATGTATAAACATCCTCCAAAGAGGTTTCCGTTTAAGGAAAGCGATTTTTAACGTTCAACAGCCATATTTCATGAATGAAACATGCAGCATCAGCAAGCATTATCCAAATGGATTTATCCATGGAAACATGTAAAAGGTTTCGTTGTAATCGACACAATGTTGATAACGATACCTTTTCGCTACAAGCCTAGCTTAGTACGTTGGTATGTTGCCATCCATGTGTGTCTTCCTTGAAGACTTATATAGTACCAATAGGCACAATGCCTACTGGTACATCAACTAGTCTCTAAACATAGTTGGTATACATGGAATCCATTTCGGACTCATGGTATTTTGCCATAATAGGGAGTCGATACCTTGTATCGCTTCCTCATACGTAGTCGGTTTGTCTTCCTCAATAAGATTGACATCTTTATGATGTGAGATCAAAAACCATACCTCTCAGGTTATTTTCTGACACTTCTAACTAACACAGTTCTTGTGTATTCGAAATGTGGTACAGTTTCATCCTTGATGAACTGTTTGTGTTCCATTAAGGACTGGGTGCTTTGAACAGTATTACTCCGATTTTCATCGAGTTTGAATATCCTCCCACCTCCCACTTACATGCTATTGGTATTCCTCTTAGGAAAACCGCATGGTGAGCAACAACTACATTGTTCTCAAGTGAGTTGTATAAGTACTATACTTTGGTTTCCCTAGGATAACCTATAATTGGCACTTATCCAGTTTGGGTTCTAGTTTGGTATCATCCAAACGTATGCCCAGCATTCCCAAATCATCAGGAATGAGAAAACCCTGTTTCTTTCCTATTTATATCTAATATGAAATCTGTCAAATAGACTTTCATGGAACCTTATTCAAAATAAGTATTGCACTATTAATGCTTATCCATTTGAAGGAAAATGGTAGCTTAGAGTGACTCATGATTAACCTTATCGTGTCTAACAAATTTCAGTTTCTCCGTTCGGACACACCGTCAAATTGACGTGTTCCAAGATGAGTCCTCATTGAAAGAATACTATACCCTTTGAAGTAATTTGAGAAACTTATTACTTAAGTATTTTCATCATGCTCTAACTGTGATGGTATAAATACTTTAGCTGATCTGTTTGTCCATTTTGTGTCGAAACTCTAAAAGTTTCCGATTTGTGTTTCAAAAGAAACACATAACCATAACGCGATGCCACATCTGTAAAGGTAACAAAATATTCATATCCACCTCTAGCCTTGCTAGATATGGGCCCACTTACGTCACTATGAACAAGGGCTAACAGATCGATGGCACTTATACTTTTACCAAGTAAATATTATTTTAGGTACTTTACCTGATAAACTAGATTCGTAAACATCATTTGAATATAATCAAATCCGTCCCAGTACCTACTCTTCAAAAGTGCGGATATACGAGTCTTGTTTAATTGTGTCCCATACTACAATGCCACAATTAAGTTTCTTCTGATCAAATCAGTTTAAGCTATTAGTTTGTCATGTCTTATGTTTGAGATTTATTTATATTCAAAATATAAATTATGTTATTCACATCTAATGTGTTTATCTCAATATCATCTTTATATATAAAACACTTTAGTGTTCTAGAATATAAAGGTATACTCGCAACGAGTTATACTCGATATACATATAATGTTTCTAGTCAAACTAGTTACATTATAACATTTCCTAATTTAAGTACATACCCGAAGGGTAGTTCCTAAAATTAGGTATCTACGGTAAAACAGTGACTTTCGTCCTTTTTCCTATTCGCAGATTAATCTCAATTGAAGTCAGTATCCTGCTCATAGCAGATGCTGCACACCAATGCATATTTTATGTACTACTTTAGTATCTAAAATCCAATTTTAATACTAGTAGTGAACATTTTTATGACAAACATGCTTAAGTTAGAGCCTTGCCCCATCTTTAATTTCTTCATGTCTGCCTTGTCCACACAAGTGTGTCACGCTCAGTGACCTTGTTTGCCACAGTTCAGGCAGACATCTTGGGATATGTCCTTTATCTTCCTAAAAGATTATAATGATCTTGCCTTTGCCCTTTTCTACAAGTCAGAAGCCTTTGGCCAAGCCTTGGCCTTTAGAATATCGAAGTAGGGTGCGACTTGAGCTACTTGCCTTATTGTAAACTTTGGCTATGTCTCATTGAGAATGGCCATTAACTCTCCAAGAGTTATTAATTGCAATTTAATACTTCTAAGATCTAAGAATAGATCTATGAAGATTCTTCAATTTCTTCATCATACTTTAAGGATCTAATCTTTGGTTCTGATTAGGATATTAAGGAGTCCTATTGACAAGTATAATTGATTAAGTACTAAAGTTATCATCACATGAATCTTCCAAAGATCATGCTCTACTATTTGATTAACTCTGGGTTTAGGCCTAAAATGTTATTTTATCAAATGAAGTAACTTATTAGTTTCCAGGACCATCCTGAAATTTTATTCTCAATTTGAAAATTAAAGTCGTTTAAACACATTTTCCTTAAGATTATGTTTTAAACACTAATCTTTCAATTTAATCTTGATTCTAATAGTCCAATTATTTAATCAACGATTTCAGGTACAATCTAATGTAATGATTAATATAGTCTAACTATATAAATAATTACAATTTTATTGGTTAAAATCAAATATATATTGATTACTATAATCCAATTATATATCAACTATAAATGATCGGTAAAATCAAATATATTGATTACTTATTCCAATTATATAATCAACTATAAATGAAGGGTGAAATTCAAATATATTGATTATTATAATCCAATTATATAATCAACTATAAATGAAGTAGTTTGAATACAGTTCAACTGTTTAATTAAAACAACAATTAAATATTAGTACAACTAATACTTTAATTTATTTGACGAGATATTTGATATGAGCGCGTATGGCAAGTTATTAAACGAATATTGCAAATTTAATTCTTGCCTCCCACTATTTTTCGGCGAGCCTCTAACCCTCTGTCGAGTACTCAGGAAACCTAGTTTCCTAGTGGGCTAGGATCCCGTTAAATAACACACAATCTTGACTTTGGCCAACAAATTTTATGATACTTAACTAGGTAGATCTCTAAAATCAATTGGATCTAATCCAATTCCTACATCCAGTAGGTGGACATCCAAGTCCGAAACATATATCTTATATATGCCAATATATCCAATATATTTTCCTAACCTTTTACCTCTGAATCAACTAAGCCTTGGCTTTGGCACAACAAGCTTAATGATTCCAGTTAAGCTGGACCCATTGACATAAAAAGCTTCGTAATCAATGTCGATAGACAAGAAGTGATCTTGACTTTGGCCAACAAATGACGACTTGGACAAGACACCGATATGGAACAAAACTCTCATGATTCAAACACATTCGCAATTGACAAAGGTCTTGACTTTGGCCAATAAACCAATGCCAACTTTTGATCTTGAGTAAGAATCACTCAACGGAAGGAAAAACGTTTAATATGTTTTTGAGGGTTTTTCGCGTGCAAATGGACAACCAATTTTTTATCTTTGATTAGGTCTCATCATACACCCTTAAGAATGCATTCTAAAAGCATAATAAGGCACGATAAATAAATAAATTAATAATGATATGCAGATGGATATCTCACAAATTGTTCATAGAATAAATCACTCACTTTCCTCTCCCCGGCTAAAACTATTCTAACTTCTACCCAATAACATAATACAATAAAGAAACCTCATTTACATTGAGGGTAATTGGTGAGAGAGAAATACAAAGAATAAGGAGATAAAAGGCTGGACACGCAGGTCCAATTTAATAAATTCTAAATTTATTACAATTTCCAAAATTGCCTTCGCCCTTATCATATCCATTCGATATACATTATTCATACAAATCATGTTATTGAATCAATCTAATCCAATTAATTAATCTTTGAATTAATGACCATCCAATGTTCAAACACCGATTTGATTTACGTGAGTCAATGTAATAACCAGTAGTTCTTACTACTGCCTACAGTAATATTGTTACGTAAGAGACAAAGGCATATAAAATAAATTAGGAGTGGACTCAATTATGCTTATCAAATGAATTGGTGAGGATTGGTAAAATTCTCGAAGTCCCGAGATGAGACTCTACCGCATTACCTTTGCACTGCCATAGTATTCGGGGCATAACTTTTCGTACGATCTCCGAATTTTTATGAATTTTATATCGTCAGAAAGCTAAGACCGAGACCTATAACTTCCGCGCTAAATTGTTTTCCCAAATTCCGAACCATAAATGGGTCACAATGTAAGTTTAAATTCGGATGAATAGTGATTTCGGGATTAAAATTAAAAATCTCCAAATTTCTAGATTTCTCTACATTTTTCCCCATAACTTTAAAAATCTAGCACACCCCCCACTATATAAAGGAGTTACTATTCCCAAATCTCAAACTTTTGGAAATAAAAAAATAGAAGCAAAAAACAAAAACGTAAGAGAAAAGAGAGGGAAAGAAAGAAGAAGAGAAGGAATCAGAAGAAAGAAGAAGGAAGAAGAAGGAAAGAAAGAAAGAAGAGGAGAAAATGAGAAGCAAAGGAGTTTTGCTATCCATGGAGCTTAATGAAAGGATTGGGAAACAAAAAAAGTAAGGTAAGAAACTTGACCCAAAATTTCAATTTTGTGATTTTAGTAAATTGACGTTAGGGAGATTATAGTAACATATTTGGTATTGTATTTTAGTTGTTTATTAGTTAAGAAATGAGTTTTATGATGAGTGCTTTAAGTTTGAAAGGTTTAAAGAGCTTATTGGAAATAATAAATTGGTGAATGATTGAGTAGATGATTATGATAAAATGGTAGTTTAGGATGTGTGAAATGATGGTTTGAGTATTGATTTTAGTATGAGAATGGTTAGGGTGTTGATTTTGATAAATGGGTGATGATATGTGATGAGTTTTGAAGTTGGATTATGTTATGCTGTAATGAATATATAAATGGTGAATTTGAGCATTTCGCATACCAATTATTCGATAAAATGCCAAGTTCATATCAAATAAGAAACTAAGCATGATTTGTATGTTATAAAGAGTGTATATGATAGTAGAAATTCTGTTGGATGTTGGGGGATTAAATGTGTTAAAATAGATGGTGAAACAAGAAATATAATTAATGAAATCAGTTCTGTCCCATTCCGGTACAGGTCGTGTTTGATCGCTTCTAACTTGATTTTTATATGCTCGAATGATAAACCGTAAAATTCTAAATAAACTAGACACATATAGGAGTAAGATATCCAAATTTAAGAATTTTTGGACTTAAGACGCTAATGTAGAAAAATCTCCAAAGTCAACTGATCAGTAGTAAAGTCTGTATCTGTGACCTGAGACCTGACCTAGACTCGATTTTGGATTTTTAAAATGAGTTTCGTTTGTCCAAATGACAAGCCGTCAGGGCCAAAATAAACTACACACATAGGAGCCCGACATATAAAAAATTCAGAACCATTGGATTTAATAAGAATTTTTGGCGGAGTTTCGAATTTGAGTGATCAGCAGGGACTGATCTGATTCTGTCCCTGCTGAACAGCTAGTAGAAATCAGTTTTTTACGGAGTTCTGGGAATCAAACTTAGGATCCGTAAAATTTGGGATAAAGTAGACTCATAGGGAATTCATCCATACAAATTTCAAGTCTAAATTCCTTACCATTTGTTCCCAGTAAAATTCCAAATCTGACCCAAAAACCTAGAAAATTCTGGTTCATTTATTCTTCTAAGTTAATTAAATATTTCTTTGTTCTAACAATCCCTTTATTCTTATAAATCAACGTTAGAACTCACAACCAAGGTCGATGCCGTGAAAAGACGCCGTCAAGCCCCAATCAGTGAGTGGACCTCTTTTCTTTAAACTGGTTTTATTTATCAAGTTTTAAGTTTTAATATCAGACTTATTCTTTTATACCTTAGGGCGTTAGATTTTTTTTATTATTGAATTTATGTTTTAAAGTTATGTATTAGTTGTGCTTTACACGGAAAAGTTTTTAAAACATAAGTTTTTATTTATTTCGGGGCATGAGGTAAAATCTCACCCCAGTATGTAACTTGAGATTCAGATGGAATTGACGGATACAGAGAGCATGTGCAGATGTTGAGGACTGGGGGGACGCCCCTGGATCCTCAGTGCTCAGATGGTACATTCCTGGGCGGAGATGCGCCTTCGGACGGAGATGCACCTTCGGGCGGAGATGCACCTACGGGCGGAGATGCGCCTTCGGGCGAAGATACGTCTACGGTCGGAGATGCGCCTTTGGGCGGAGATGCGCCTACGGGCGGAGATTTTGTTTTCAGAAAAAGGATTTCAATTTTCAGTTTTCAGAAAAGAGCTTTAGAAAAGAATTTAGAAAGACGGATTTAGAGTGACGTACAAGAAAAAGTTTTTAGTTTTCAAATTCTCAGTACTCAGATTTCGGAGTTTCAGAACTTAGATTTTGGAAAATAGTTTTTAGAAATACTTGATATTCAGTAATAGATTTCAGAAATCAGTGTTTTAAAGGCAGTTTTCCGAAATACAAAGTTTTCATATAAAGATATTTTGAAAACTGATTTAAAGCTAAAAGATTTTTATCAGTTTTCATTTTTTTAGTCCACTCACTTAGATCGTATGGCGATCTAACCCCCCTCTAGCCTTTATGTTTTGTAGGATTTTTGATGAGGATGAGCTCGTGATGATGGATACTTATGCAGTCACCAGGGTTGGAGTCCACCAGTTTAGAGTCAAAGGTGTTATAGTTGGGTCAGGGTTGCTATATGCATTAGTGATAGTCATTACAAGTAATTTTTCTAAAGTCTTGAAATAGAAGTATTCCTGAGTGAGCATTAATAAAAATATTTTATGTTATTCGAGATTTGATCTATATGCATGACATTGCATTTAGAATAGTTTACGATACAGTCAGATAGTCAGAGGCTATGGGGTTAGCACGGCTATCCCCTGCCGGTAACATCTCCCAAATTTGGGATGTTACAGTCAAACTCGTTTAAGAATAAATACTCAAAGTAAGTATTCTTTAATTATATTGAACTACAACTTTAAATCCAATTTATTGTATTCAATACTAATTTCAAATTAATTCCAAATTAAATATTTACACTTACTTATAAGCCTTAAAGACTTGGATTCCAAATCCAATCTTAATGGGTCTCAAAGGCCCAATAACATCCAATGTCATTTTAATTAAAGTCCAATGGGCTTTTAATTAATTCTTAACGCATGGGCTTTGGCCATAATGGGTCAAACCCAAAATGCCAAGGCCCAATAGGAATCACCCTATTGCCTACAAATTAATTTAGTTCCATTAGGCCAAATTAAATTCTTTAAAGGGCCAATGGATGTATTTGGACTTTATGGAATTGGTTTGGGCCCAATTGGATTCAATCCAAAAGTCCAAAATCAAACTTGGTCAAACCAAGCCCATTAAGCCCAAATACACACTTTTAGCCCAATTCATAATTAAAGGCTTATTAACATAATTATATATTCCAAATATCACAATTATTTTAATTAAAGTGTATTAGCCATGATTAATTAATTAAACTCAATATTTCCAAAATACCAATTAACTTAATTAATCATGCTTAATTCATCAATTCATGCTCAACACAAATTGAATGCAAAACACATCATTTCATGCTCAACACAAATTGAATCCAAAATTCATAATTTCATGCTCAACATGCTCTTTGATTTCAACATGAACTTTATTGACTTTGATTCTAATCCAATCAAACCAACAATCAACATTTAAACATGCATTTAAACACATCATTTCATGTTACAAAAAAAAAAAAAAAAAAAAAAAAAAAAAAAAAATTAAACATGCAGTCCACTGCACTACTAGATTCGGCCAATGGAGGATTTTTTAAATTTTTGATCCAATCAATTTATTTCAAATGTAATTATGCATAACTCTAATTATCATATTCTAAGCATGCTCAAAGCATCAATTTGAAAGAATCATGTTCAAAACATAAAAGCCCCAAATTTTAGTCTCATGAACCCTAAAATTTTCATGCTTAAAATTGGCTCTGATACCATTGTTAGTATTCCTAGAACATGCCAATGATCTAATAAGCAAGAAAAGGTGTTCATAAATTCAAAATAAGTTGCGGAATATACTTACAATGAACGGATTTGAGTTTTAAAATTTGAGAAGAGATCACCAAGATCCGAGCTTTGAGTGATGATTACAACCCTTGAGTTAGTTTCCCTATCACCTTGGTTGATTCCTTTAAGTGCTAGCTTTTTTGATTTTGCAACAAAATCAAAGAGAATGAGGCAAGAAGCTCACGCCCATTTGATGGCTTTTTTAGGGTTTTTTTCATTTTTGTTCCAAGTGTGTTAGAAGTGTGAGAGTTAACGTTTGGTAAAATCACTTTTACCCATTTCACCTAAACTAGGTGGTTGGGTAAATGGTTTTACCAAAATCATTACAAGGTGGTTGGATGGTTGGTGGAATGGCATAAATGCCAACTACCTCATGTGAAGTGGACCCCACATTTGAATTCAAAATTCAAATGTCTCTAGGAACATTTGTCGTGGCTGGGTTCCGTTTAATCTAATTAAACGAACTTTCGTCGCTAAATAATTAAATCTAATTTAATTAAATAATGATGCCTCACAAATATAATACGAACTTCGTTTACGACGATTAATTCTAAATTAATTCATTCATTCGTATTAAAGTCTGACTTTAATTTCGTAATAAAATCCAATTCAATTAATATATCCGATATATTAATTTTAGCCCACACGAATAAATTAAATAGAAAAATCAAATTTAACTATTAAATTTATTTTACCGACTAATTCCAAATTAATCGTGTTCTCTCTCTTCCAAACACATTTAATCCCAGATTAAATAAAGCCTCAATTAATCCCAGATTAATTTTCTCTCTCTAAATTAATCCGAGATTAATTCTAGTTCAAATCAACTGTCATCGGTGAATCTTTGGAAGCGACCCAAGAGATCCCTGGATATATTGGCAGTAAATACGGTAATCGGATTATCCGAATATGTACGTACCTCGTACCACGTGCTTACCGATTTACAAGACATGGTTGGCTTCTAGCAAAGCACCGTGCCTACCCAATTCTCCAGATATATTCTTACTAGAATATATAATCTATGTCAGGCGTAGTATATGTAGTATTGCGTATAGCAATCCAATATCGGATGTCACGTGCTAGGCATGGGGCTGGAATTGTGTCTGCCCCGTACGAAGCATATGTCGGATGTCTGGTAACTAATCTCTATAATCGGATGAACATGACCTAGTCATATCATCCCGATGACCGCAGTACTTAAGAGTACTAGTTCTGTATCCTACATGACAACATCTCCACTATGACTTGAGTGATACTTCCGTCTTGACATCACACCCAATACACTACGATTCTCAGTATACCCAGCAGAGGCGTACACAGAACCGGTTAAAGCCCTGGACGACCAAAACCAAAGCATATTGGTTGTCGCAAGTATTAGCGGTGCAAGTCTCAGGTTAAGACCAAATACACCTACTCTGACTTCGGACTTCCATAGACACGTAGTCAAACTACCAATGGAATTCCGTTGGGTCTATCCAGAGCGAAGCTGTTTCCGTACCATCGGTAAACACAACCTTCTATTACACTTGCATGAGTATCCATTACCCATATATATGAGAACTATGCTATTGTGCCCTCACAACTCGCACAAGTGTAATACTAGTCTTTTACGCATTATCGATGTCCAATCTCGATAATACTCTGACTTGGGATATTTAATGATTAATCCTTCGAGGACTGATACGTCTCATATCATCTCAATCTAGGAACTAATCGTAAGGACCTCCTATCATTTATACATCTAGGTGATCTAATCACAAATGGTAAGAGTGCAATCTCCTTGTCACATAGTTAATTTGTATAACAACACCATGATTTGTACAAACAGTGACGCTATGGGTCATAATTGTCCAATATTATCACATTCGGCCAAGCTAATGTTTTAGGGAAAATTAATCCAATAATTTTTCATCAAATTGATCATGCATAACTCTAAGTTAACATTATCTAAGCATACTCAAATAATAATTTGATCAAATCATGCTCAAATCAAAAATACCCAAATTTTAGATTTAGAACCATAATTCAATTTCATGCTTAAATAGGCTTGGATACCATTGTTGGTGTCTGAGATCATCCCAAGAACATTTCAAGCATGAAATAATATGAATACATAAAGAAGTATAGTGGAAATATACTTACAATTATCGATTGGATGGATGTGTTGATAATCTTTCCTTTGAAAGACTCCAAGCTTTCTTTGAATGAGATTGAGCTCCAAGCTTGAGTGATTTGAGATTCCAAACTCAATGGGAAAGGTTTCCCTATCACCTAAGTATGAATCTTTGTGTGCTAGTACTTTGAAAAATTACAACAATTCTTTATTTGTTCCGTGTGAGATTCGGCCAAGCCTTAGTCCAAGAGAGGGAGAGTGGAGTGAGTTGAGAGATATGAAAAGAGAGTGAAAATGTTGACTTGTAATTTTGAATTTCGAAAAACAAAATGATATATCAAAAATCTAATGTTTGGTAAATGTCTTTCATCTCACCAACTTGTATGTAAAATAAGTTATCAACCACCCACCAAATTCCATCAACTAAAAGTTGATTAAAGTGACTAGGTGATGTGATTTGTGATGTGACTTGTGCGCCCCACTTGATTCAAAATCCGAGTGGGCCCGCAAACACATTCCGGGCTCGGGTTCGTTAATTCCGAATTAACGAATTTTCCGTTGCCACTTAATTAAATTAAATTTAATTAAATAATTATGTCTAGCAAAATTACTATTAAAGTCGCTCGGGAATTAATTCCAAATTAATTCATTTGCCTAATTAAAATCTAATTTTAATTCTTTTATGGAATCTAATTTCATAAAATATATATAATATATTATTTTATTGATTAATTCCGAATTAATTGTTCTCTCTCTTCAAATGGAATTTTTTCCCCGATAAAATTTGCCGTATTTAATCCTAGATTAATTTTCGCTCTTTTATAATTAATCTTAGATTAATTTTATTCGAATCATACATCATCGGTGAATCTTCGGGAAGTAACCCATGAGATCTCTGGATATATTGGTAGTAAATCCGGTCGCCGGACTATCTGAACACGTGTGTACCTCGTACCACGTTCTTACTGATTTACGAGACATGGTTGGCTTCTAGTAAAGGACCGTACCTACCCAATTCTCCAGAAATATTCTTAAAGGAATATATAATATATGTTAGGCGTATTATACGTAGTATTACGTATTACGATCTAGTATCAGATGTCATATGCAAGGTCTGGGACTGGAATAGTGTCTGCCCCGTATGAAGCATATATCGAATCACAATCAACATGTCTATTTAATCGGATAATCTTGACATTGTCATATTATCCCGATGGTTGCAACATTAGAGAATCAGTTCTGTATCCTTAGGTGATCATCATCTCCATATGACTGAAGTGATACTTCCGTCTTGACATCACACCCAATACACTACGATTCTCAATAAACCCGGAAGAGGCGTACACAGAACCTGTAAATTCTCGGACGATCAAAACTAAAGCATATTGATTGTCGCAAGTACTAGCGATACAAGTCTCAGGTTAAGACCAAATAAACCTACCCTGAATCAGATTCCAATAGACACATATTCATACTACCAATGGGATTCCGAAGAGTCTATCCAGAGCGAAGTTGTTTCCGTACCATCGGTAAACACAACCTCTTATCACATTTATATAAGTATCAAATACTTAAATATATGAGAACTATGTTGTTACGCTTCCGTAACACGTACAAGTGTGATACTAGTCTATTCCACATTATCGATGTCCAGTCTCGATAATACTACGACTAGGGATATTTAATGATTAAACCTTTGTGGATTCATATCATCTCATATCTTATAATCCGGAACTAATCATAAGGATTTTTATCATTCATATATTAAAGTAATCTAATCACGAAATGATAAAATGCAATTTTCATTGTCACATACAAAAACCACAATGTCTTTTACAAATAGTGACGCTATGGGTCATAATTGTCCAATCCCTAATTACGATGGCACTCGATGTAGACATAGTACAAAGGTAGGTGACGCTGTCTGGGCTCGCGGCCTGTTAGGAGTACGGAGTAGCCCTTAGGGGACTAAATCGGAGAATTAAGGAGTCGCAACCCAGTGTGAACTGGGAAATGATTTAAGGCCGTACTCACCCCTCGCAAGGGAAAACCTCAAACCGTTAGGTTCGGAATGGTCCCTTTCTTATGCCAATTTTAATGAAAGGATTTATGCAATAATATAACCAAGTCCTATGCAACAAATGCAAGATAATTTAATCAACACACAAGTTTGCACACCCATAAACGTAAATAAAAATGAAGGCAAATTCATAATTCCATAAACATATTAAACAAAGAAGTGCGAAAATGTAAATAAATAATAATAGAAAAAGCGTAATAATAAAGAGAAATGATTAAGTGCGTAATGTAAAAGAAATGACCAAAGAGGGAAACATGCATAAAATATGATAAAAAGAAGTTTGTTCACTGTATGTGCATTCGTGTAGCGTTCGGAAATACGTTCGAACGATACAAGATATGATGCATGGTAAAATAGAATGCATGCGTTCGAGTAGAATTTAGAAACTCGTTCGAACGAATATTACAAAAGTGGTATCTAAAATGACATAACACGTGCGTGAATGTTTCTCAAGCGATATGTGGAGTTGTATCCCAAGTACAGACCACACTACCGTCCATTCGGATTCGGCTACGAAATTTATATCTGGGTTTCCATCCGACATTCCACGAAAGGCAACACTCCAGCATTGACATAATGCATAAATAAATAAAGAAACAATCAGAAACGAATAACGAAGTAATAAAAGAGATACAACCAGGAGATTTGGCCAACATCTATATGGGACCTCGTATACCCGATTAGACATATTTAACATATAATCAAGTATACTTCATCCGGCGCGGTAAAATATTATGGTAAAGGCTGCCCTTAAGCATTTTGCCTCAAATGGAGGACCTTTAATCCAACATAATTATCCCATGCGCACTAGATAACAATGCATAAGTAAATAAAGAAACAATATGCAACGAATAACAAAATAAGAAAAGAGATGCGACCAAAGCCGACATCTATATGGGACCTCGTATGCTCGATTGAACGTATTTCATATCTGATCAAGTATACTTCGTCAAGCTCGACAAAACATCGTGGTAAAGGTAGCCTTTAGGCATTTCCCTCAAATGGAGGACCTTTAATCCAACATAGTTAGTCTATGCGCACAAAGTAGCAATGCATAAATAAATAAAGCAATAACACACGGAAAGTGAATAACAGAATAATAAAATAGATGCGACCAAGGCCGATATCTATATTGGACCTCATATGCCCGATTGAACATATTTCACATTCAATCAAGTATACTTCGTCCGGCGCGGCAAAACATCTTGTTAAAGGTAGCCTTTAGGCATTTCCCTCAAATGGAGGACCTTTAATCCAATGTAGTTAGCCCATGCGCACTAAGTAGCAATGCATAAATAGATAAAGCAATAACATACAGAAAGTACATAACAGAATAATAAAAGAGATGCAACCAAGGTAAAGGTAGCCTTTAGGCATTTCCCTCAAATGGAGGACCTTTAATCCAACGTAGTTAGCCCATGCGCACTAAATAGTAATGCATAAATAAATAAGGCAATAACACGCAAAAAGTAAATAATGAAATAGTAAACACAGAAAATAAATGAACACAAAATTAAATAACAAAATGGAACACGTGCTTGAAAGTTTCTCAAGTGGTATGTAGAGTTATATCCCAAGTACAAACCGCACTACCGTCCATTCGGATTCGTCTACGGAATTTACGTCTGGGTTTCCATCCGATATACCGCAAGAGATAACACGCAATCATTAACCCAACATAAATGAAAATAGACGTAAAATATAATGATACATGCGAGTGATCAACAGTGAATAAATGAAAAGATAAATATTAAAGGGTGCCCTCAGGTCTTACCTTTTAAGTTACTTCTCGGAAGTGCGTTACACGGTCATCGGAAGGGTTAACGCTCCGTCACTTTTCTGGTTTTCTGATTTAATACTTTCCTTCGCTGTTTCACTGTTGTTTTTTTTTTTTGCTACTGTTTGGGGCTTATTTGGAGACTGTTTTCCATGAAATTTTGGTGAAATAGAGGACTGCTTTTAGGGTATTTTTCTCGCTATTTTTAGGTTATGTTTTGTTGGATTTTTGTTTGTTTTTTCGACTTTTAGAGGGCTATTTTCTGTTGGTATCGGTCACACTACTTCACGTTCTAGATAGCTTCATTTTGTTTAATTTATTTGGTCAAGGCTGTGTGATTTTGTGGTTTTTTGTTTCATTGTTTAGTGAAGGGTGAAGTGATGTGTTTGCTACATCAGTGAAGAGGCTGAGGGTTTGTTACTTACTCGGTGGGTTTTGTCCTTACGTGAGGGTAGTTACTCAGTTATCGTTTCTTGTTGTCTTTCGGTTGGATTGTGTTTGGCATCAAGAGAGAAGGGAGCAGTAGTCTATTAGGGTTTATTTATTTATTTCGACCTAGAGAGAGAGAGTGTGTCAAGTGGCTGGTTTTATGTTTTCGTGTTTAGGGTCTGGAAGTGCATTTTGGTTATGGCGTGAATGGTTGTTTTATGGCTTGTCAGCGTGTGTACGTTTTGTTAGTTTAGGGTTTCGGCTGGTGGGTCTTTTGGCCGAGAGGGAAGAGAGAAGGTGCATGGAGAGGATTTAACTTTTAGAGATTATTTGATTACAGTGAATGAGACCCAAGGAAGGGAGCGTATGGTTTGGGTTATGTCTCTTTTTGTAATGGTGAGCTAGGGTTTCTCATGTGCATGGGTTTTCAAAACAATGAAACAAATCAAGTCATAAAAGGGATGCATTTAATTAATTTATTTAGGGAAAAAATATTATGTATTTTTTGTGGGGGATACATTCAAAATATATATATTTTTTTGAATTTGGAAGGTGATTTAATTGGATTTTGGCATGTGTTTAAATGTGATTTGAATATTTTGGATTTGGTTTTGTGGGCTTGGGCGTGTGGTTTATGTGTGAGGGCTGTTGGACAATTATGACCCATAGCGTCACTGTTTGTACAAATCATGGTGTTGTTGTACAAATTAACTATGTGACAAGGAGATTGCACTCTTATCATTTGTGATTAGATAACCTAGATGTATAAATGATATGAGGTCCTTATGATTAGTTCCTGGATTGAGATGATATGAGACAGTATCAGTCCTCGAAGGATTAATCATTAAATATCCCTAGTCAGAGTATTATCGAGATTGGACATCGATAATTCGTAAAAGACTAGTATTACACTTGTGCGAGTTGTGAGGGCACAATAGCATAGTTCTCATATATATGGGTATTGGATACTCATACAAGTGTAATAGGAGGTTGTGTTTACCGATGGTACGGAAACAACTTCACTCTGGATAGACCCCTAGGAATTCCATTGGTAGTATGACTACGTGTCTATGAAAGTCCGAAGTCAGGGTAGGTGTATTTGGTCTTAACTTGAGACTTGCACCGCTAATACTTGCGACAATCAATATGCGTTGGTTTTGGTCGTCCAGGGCTTTAACCGCTTCTGTGTACGCCTTTGCTGGGTATACTGAGAATCGTAGTGTATTGGGTGTGATGTCAAGACGGAAGTATCACTCCAGTCATAGTGGAGATGATGTCACGTAGGATATGGAACTAGTACTCTTAAGTACTGTAGTCATCGGGATGATATGACTAGGTCATGTTCATCTGATTATAGAGATTAGTTACCAGACATCCGACATATGCTTCGTATGGGGCAGACACAATTCCAGCCCAATGCTTAGCACGTGACATCCGATAATGGATCGCTATACGCAATACTACATATACTACGCCAGACATAAATTATATATTCTAGTAAGAATATATCTGGAGAATTGGGTAGGCGCGGTGCTTTGCTAGAAGCCAACCATATCTTGTAAATCGATAAGCACGTGGTACGAGGTACGGACGTATTCGGATAATCCGATTACCGTATTTACTGCCAACATATCCAGAGATCTCTTGGGTCGCTTCCCAAAGATTCACCGATAACAGTTGATTTAAACTAGAATTAATCTGGGATTAATTTAGAGAGAGAAATTAATCTGGGATTAATTGAGGCTTTATTTAATCTGGGATTAAATGTGTTTGGAAGAGAGAGAACACGATTAATTTGAATTAATCGGTAAAATAAATTTAATAGTTAAATTTGAATTTTCTATTTAATTTATTCGTATGGGCTAAAATTAATATATCGATATATTAATTTGAATTGGATTTTATTACGAAATTAAAGGCGGACTTTAATACGAACGAACGAATTAATTTAGAATTAATTCATAAACGACGTTCGTAATATATTTGTGAGGCATCGTTATTAATTAAATTAGATTTAATTATTTAGCGATGAAAGTTCGTTTAATTGGATTAAACGAAACCGAGCCACGGCAAATGTTCGTACAGACATTTGAATTTTGAATTCAAATATGGGGCCCACTTCACATGTGGTAGTTGGGAGGATAGTTGGCATTTATGCCAAGCCACCAACCATCCAACCACCTTGTAATGGTTTTTGGTAAAATCATTTACCCAACCACCTAGTTTAGGTGAAAATGGTAAAAGTGATTTTACCAAAAGCCAACTCAACTCTCACACTTCTAACACACTTGAACAAAATGAAAACCTTAGAGAAGCCCTCAAATGGGCGTGAGCTTCTTGCCTCCTCTCTTTGATTTTGTTGCAAAATCAACAAAGCTAGCACTTCAAGGAATCAACAAGGTGATAGGGAAACTAACTCAAGGGTTGGAATTATCACTGAAAGCTTGGATCTTGGAGATCTCTTCTCAAATTTTAAAGCTCAAATTCGTTCATTGTAAGTATATTCCGCAACTTATTTTGAATTTATTAACACCTTTTCTTGCTTATTAGATCCTTGGCATGTTCTAGGAACACTAACAATGGTATCAAGAGTCAATTTTAAGCATGAAAATTTTAGGGTTCATGAGACTAAAATTTGGGGCTTTTATGTTTTGAACATGATTCTTTTAAATTGATGCTTTGAGCATGCTTAGAATATGATAACTTAGAGTTATGCATGATTACATTTGAAAACATTGATTGGATCAAAAATTAAAAAAATCCTCCCTTAGCCGAATCTAGCAGTGTAGTGGACTACATGTTTATTTTTTTTTTTTGGTAACATGAAATGATGTGTTAAATGCATGTTTAAATGTTGATTGTTGGTTGATTGGTTAGAATCAAAGTTAATAAAGTTCATGTTAAATCAAAGAGCATGTTGAGAATGAAATGATGAATTTTGGATTCAATTTGTGTTGAGCATGAAATGATGTGTTTTGGCTTCAATTTGTGTTGAGCATGATTGATGGATTAAGCATGATTAATTAAGTTAATTGGTATTTTATAAATATTGAGTTTAATTAATTAATCATGGCTAATACACTTTAATTAAAATAATTGTGATATTTGGAATATTATAATTATGTTAATAAGCCTTTAATTATGAATTGGGCTAAAAGTATGTATTTGGGCTTAATGGGCGTGGTTTGACCAAGTTTGATTTGGACTTTTGGATTGGATCCAATTGGGCCCAAAACCAATTCCATAAAGTCCAAATACATCTTTGGGCCCTTTAAAGAATTTAATTGGGCCTAAATTAATTGTAGGCAATAGGGTGATTCCTATTGGGCCTTGGCATTTTGGGTTTGACCCATTATGGCCAAAGCCTATGCCTTAAGAATTAATTAAAAGCCCATTGGACTTTAATTAAAATGGCATTGGATGTTATTGGGCCTTTGAGACCCATTAAGATTGGATTTGGAATCCAAGTCTTTAAGGCTTATAAGTAAGTGTAAATATTTAATTTGGAATTAGTATTTAATAAAATAAATTGGATTTAAAGATGTCGTTCAATATAATTCAAGAATACTTACTTTGAGTTTTTATTCTTAAACGAGTTTGACTCACACAAATCAAATCGTTGTTTGAACGTTGGATGGTCATTAATTCAAAGATTAATTAATTGGATTAGATTGATTGAATAACATGATTTGTATGAATACATGAATGTGTTGTATGAAAAATGTATATCGGATGGATATTAGAATGGCGATGACAATTTTAGAAATTGTAATAAATTTAGAATTTATTAAATTGGACCTGCGTGTCCAGCCTTTTATCTCCTTATTCTTTATATTTCTCTTCTCACCAATTCACCTCAATATAAATGAGGTTTCTTTATTGTATTATATTATTGGGTACAAATTAGAATAGTTCTTGCCGGGGGAGGAAAATGATTGATTTGTTCTAGGAACAATTTGTGAGATATCCATCCGCATATCATTATTAATTTATTTATTTATCACGCCATATTATGCTTTTAGAATGCATGCTTAAGGGTGTATGATGATACCTAATCAAAGATAATAAATTGGTTGCCAATTTGCACGCGAAAAACCCTCAAAAACTTATTAAGCGTTTTTTCCTTCCGTTGAGTGATTCTTACTCAAGATCCAAAGTTGGCATTGGTTTATTGGCCATAGTCAAGACCTTTGTCAATTTGCGGATGTGTTTGAATCATTAGAGTTTTGTTCCATTTCGGTGTCTTGTCCAAGCTGTGATTTGTTGGCCAAAGTCAAGATCACTTCTTGTCCATCGATATTGATTACGATGCTTTCCATGTCAATGGTCCCACTTAACTAGAATCATTAAGCTTGTTGTGCCAAAGCCAAGGCTTAGTTGATTCAGAGGAAAAAAGTTAGGAAAATATATTGGATATATTGGCATATATAAGATATATGTTTCGGACTGTGATGTCCACCTACTGGATCTAGGAATTGGATTAGATCCAATTGATCTTAAAGATCTACCTAGTTAAGTATCATACAATTTGTTGGCCAAAGTCAAGATTGTGTGTTATTTAACGGGATCCTAGCCCACTAGGAAACTATGTTTCCCGAGTACTTGACAGATGGTTAGAGGCTCGCCGAAAAATAGTGGGAGGCAAGAATTAAATTTGCAATATTCGTTTAATAACTTGCCATACGCGCTCATATCAAATATCTCGTCAAATAAATTAAAGTATTAATTGGAGTAATATTTAATTGTTGTTTTAATAAACAGTTGGACTGTATTCAAACTACTTCATTTATAGTTGATTATATAATTGGATTATAGTGATCAATATATTTGAATTTTACCCTTCATTTATAGTTGATTATATAATTGGATTATAGTAATCAATATATATTTGATTTTAACCAATAAAATTGTAATTATTTATATGTTAGACTATAGTAATCACTACATTAGATTGTACCTGAAATCGTTGATTAAATAGTTGGACTATTAGAATCAAGATTAAATTGAAAGATTAGTGTTTAAAACATAATTCTAATGAAAATGTGTTTAAACGACTTTAATTTTTAAATTGAGAATAAAATTTCAGGATGGTCCTAGAAACTAATAAGTTACTTCATTTGATAAAATAACATATTAGGCCTAAACCCAGGGTTAAGAAAATAGTAGCGCATGATCTTTGGAAGATTCATGTGATGATAACTTTAGTGCTTAATCAATTATACTTGTCAATAGGACTCCTTAATTTCCTAATCATAACCAAGGATTAGATCCTTAAAGTATGATGAAGAAATTGAAGGATCTTCATAGATCTATTCTTAGATCTTAGAAGTATTAAATTGCAATTAATAACTCTTGAATAGTTAATGGCCATTCTCAAGGAGATAAAGCCAAAGTTTGCAATAAGGCAAGTAGCGCAAGGCGCACCCTACTTCGATATTCTAAAAGGCCAAGTCTTGGCCAAAGGCTTCTGAGTTGTAGAAAAGGGCAAAGGCAAGATCATTATAATCTTCTAGGAAGATAAATGACATATCCCAAGATGTCTACATGAAATGTGGCAAATGGGGTCACTGAAGCGTGACTGCCGTGTGGACAAGGAAGACATGAAGGAATTAAAGACGAGGCAAGGCTCCATCTTTAAGTATGTTTGTCATAAAAAAGTTCACTACTAGTATTAAAATTGGATTTTAGATGCTAAAAGTAGTACATAAAATATGTATTGGTGTGCAGCATCTGCTATGAGCAGGATACTGACTTCAATTGAGATTAATCTGCGAATAGGAAACGGGACGAAAGTCGATGTTTTACCGTAGATACCTAATTTTAGGAACTATCCTTCGGGTATGTACTTAAATTAGGAAACTATTATAATGTAACTAGTTTGACTAGAAACATTATCTCTATATCGAGTATAACGCATTGCGTGTATACCTTTATATTCTAGAACACTAAAAAGTTTTATTATATAAAGATGATATTGAGATAAACACATTAGATGTGAATAACAGAATTTATATTTTGAATATAAATAAATCTCAAACATAAGACATGACAAGCTAATAGCTTAAACTGATTTGATCATAAGAAACTTAATTGTGGCATTGTAGTATGTGACACAATAAAATAAAACTCGTATATCCGTACTTTTGAAGAGTGGGTACTGGGACAGATTTGATTCTATTCAAATGATGTCACGTAAAGTACCTAAAACAATATTTACTTGGTAAAAGTATAAGTGCCATCGATCTGTGAGCCCTTGTTCATAGTGACGTAAGTGGGCCCATATCTAGCAAGGCTAGAGGTGGATATGAAAATTTCGTGACCTTTACGGATGTGGCATCATGTTATGGTTATGTGTTTCTTTTGAAACATAAATCGGAAACTTTTAGAGTTTCGACACGAAATGGACAAACAGATCGGCTAAAGTATTTATACCATCATGGTTAGACCATAATGAAAATACTTAAGCAATAATTTTCTCAAATTACTTGAAAGGGTATATTATTCTTTCAATGAGGACTCCTCCTAGAACACGTCAATTTGACGGTGTGTCCGAACGGAGAAACCGAATTTTGTTAGACATGATAAGGTTAATCATGAGTCGCTCTAAGCTACCATTTTCCTTCAAAGGGATAAGCATTAACAGTGCAATACTTATTTTGAATAAGGTTCCATGAAAGTCTGTTTGACAGATTTCATATTAGACATGAACTGGAAAGAAACAAGGTTTTCTCATTCCGGATGATTTGGGAATGCTGGGCATACGTTTGGATGATACCAAACTAGAACCCAAACTGGATAAGTGCCAATTGTAGATTATCCTAGGGAAACCAAAGTATAGTACTTATACAAATCACTTGAGAACAATGTAATTGTTGCTCACCATGCGGTTTTCCTAAGAGGAATACCGATATGCAGTGGTAAGTAGAAGGACAGTAAAACTCGATGAAAATCAGAGTAATACTATTCAAAGGCACCTAGTCCTTAATGGAACACAAACAGTTCATCAAGGATGAAACTGTACCACAATCTTCGAATACACAAGACCAGCGTTAGTCAGAGAGAGTTAGAAAACAACCTGGGAGGTATGGGTTTCTGATCTCACCTCATAAAGATGTCAATCTTATTCAGGAGGACAAACCGACTACTACGTATGAGGAAGCGATACAAGGTATCGACTTCCTATTGTGGCAAAATGCCATGAGTCCGAAATGGATTCCATGTATACCAACTATGTTTAGAGACTAGTTGATGTACCAGTAGGCATTTGGCTATTGGTACTATATAAGTCTTCAAGGAAGACACACATGGATGGCAATATACCAACGTACTAAGCTAGGCTTGTAGTGAAAAGGTATCGTTATCAACATTGTGTTGATTAAAACGAAACCTTTTACCTGTTGCCATGGATAAATCCATTTGGATAATACTTGCTGATGCTGCATGTTTCATTCATGAAATATGGCTTCTGAACGTCAAAAATCGCTTTCCTAAAACGGAAACCTCTTTGGAGGATGTTTATAACATCTTGACGGTTTTGTCGTACCAAAACTAGCAAACAAGGTTTACAGGTTATTCGATCCATGTTTAGATTGAAGCAAGCATTAGGTTCTTGGAACTATCTTTTTGATGTAATCATAATGGTGTATGATTTGACTCAAAACGCATATGATTTTTGTGTATATAAAGAGGTTAGTGGGAGCGCACTGACAATGATGTCCTAAATAATGATGATATGTCTTTTCTTGGAAATGATATTCCCATATTATAATCGGTGAAAGCTTGGCTTTCATGAAAATTCTCCGTAGAATTCTTGGGAGAAACAAACTTTATTCTAGGAATAAAGATCTACTGGGATAGATTTAAAGTTGTTAACACTCTCTGAGAAATCGTACATTGAAAAATATACGTTACCTGGTGTCTCATACGCTTTGAGCATACAGAGTCACAAACATGCCAATCCAAGTGATAGTCACTGGATTGATATTAAGAACATCTGTTAGTATCTTAGAGAACTAAGGTGTGATGTCTTAAACTATGGAGAAGGAGACCTTGAAGTGACTGGGATCACTGCTGAAAGTTTCCTAACCGATAAAAATAACGGTACTATATAATTTGAATAACGGAACAGTGAGCTGGAAATCTTCCAAGCAAGAAAATATTACCGAATAAACAACAAATGCGGGTTATTGCTGCGGCTGAGGCAGCAATAGAAGCCATTTGGTTCGATAATAAAAATAATTATATTAGATATAGTTCTGTTAGAAGCTGAGCTATGCGTCAGCACATGCTAAAGAATTAATGGTCTCATCAACGATCCAGATATATACTTCGACTATTCATCTGATTCGTTCGGATCATACAACATGGCGATGTGATGATCGTATAAACCGCATCAGGAGATAATCATGAAATTCGCTGACGAAAGCCTTTCCTCATCTGTTTGAGCGAACCGTACATAGTTAGAGTGTATGACACTCGAGTGACTAGCTATAGGCCAAGTGGGAGATTTTTGGACAATATGACACGTAGCGCCACTGTTTGCACAAATCATGGTGTTGTTGTACAAATTGGCTATGTGACAAGGAGATTGCACCCTCATCATTTGTGATTAGATCACCTAGATGTATAAATGATAGGAGGTCCTTATGATTAGTTCCTGGATTGAGATGATATGAGACAGTATAAGTCCTCGAAGGATTAATCATTAAATATCCATAGTCAGAGTATTATCGAGATTATACATCGATAATTCGTAAAAGACTAATATTACAGTTGTGCGAGTTGTGAGGGCACAATAGCATAGTTCTCCTATATATGGGTATTGGATACTCATGCAAGTGTAATAGGAGGTTGTGTTTACCGATGGTACGGAAACAGCTTCGCTCTGGATAGACCCTAGGAATTCCATTGGTAGTATGACTACGTGTCTATGAAAGTCCGAAGTCAGGGTAGGTGTATTTGGTCTTAACCTGAGACTTGCATCGCTAATACTTGCGACAATCAATATGCTTTGGTTTTGGTCGTCCAGGGCTTTAACCGGTTCTGTGTACGCCTCTCCTGGGTATACTGAAATCGTAGTGTATTGGGTGTGATGTCAAGACGGAAGTATCACTCCAGTCATAGTAGAGATGATGTCACATAGGATACGGAACTAGTAATCTTAAGTACTGCAGTCATCGGGATGATATTACTAGGTCATGTTCATCCGATTATAGAGACTAGCTACTAGACATCCGACATGTGCTTCGTACGGGGCAGACACAATTCCAGCCTCAGGCCTAGCACATGACATCCGATACTGGATCGTTATACGCAATACTACGTATACTACGCCTAACATAGATTATATATTCCAGTAAGAATATTTCTTGAGAATTGGGTAGGCACGGTGCTTTGCTAGAAGCCAACCATGTCTTGTAAATCGGTAAGCATGTGGTACGAGGTACGCACGTATTCAGAAAATCCGATGACCGTATTTACTGCCAACATATCCAAGGATCTCTTGGTTCTCTTCCCAAAGATTCACCGATGACAGTTGATTTAAACTAAAATTAATATGGGATTAATTTAGAGAGAGAAATTTAATCTATGATTAATTGAGGCTTTATTTAATCTGGGATTAAATGTGTTTGGAAGAGAGAGCACACGATTAATTTGAAATTAATCGGTAAAATAAATTTAATAGTTAAATTTGAATTTTCTTTTTAATTTATTCGTATGGGCTAAAATTAATATATCAGATATATTAATTTGAATTGGATTTTATCATGAAATTAAAGTTGGACTTTAATACGAATGAACGAATTAATTTAGAATTAATTCGTAAACGACGTTCGTAATATATTTGCGAGGCATCGTTATTTAATTAAATTAGATTTAATTATTTAGTGACGAAAGTTCGTTTAATTGGATTAAACGGAACCGAACCGCGGTAAATATTCGTAGAGACATTTGAATTTTGAATTCAAATATGGGCCCCACTTCACATGTGGTAGTTGGGAGGGTAGTAGGCATTTATGCCAAGCCACCAACCATCCAACCACCTTGTAATGGTTTTGGTAAAACTATTTACCCAACCACCTAGTTTAGGTGAAAAGGGTCAAAGTGATTTTACCAAAAGCCAACTCTCACACTTCTAACACACTTGGAACAAAAATGAAAAACCCTAGAGAAGCCATCAAATGGGCGTGAGCTTCTTGCCTCATTCTCTTTGATTTTGTTGCAAAATCAACAAAGCTAGCACTTCAAGGAATCAACCAAGGTGATAGGGAAACTAACTCAAGGGTTGGAATCATCACTGAAAGCTTAGATCTTGGAGATCTCTTCTTAAATTTTAAAGCTCAATTCCGTTCATTGTAAGTATATTCCGCAACTTATTTTGAATTTATAAACACCTTTTCTTGCTTATTAGATCCTTGGCATGTTCTAGGAACACTAACATGGGCTTGGGCGTGTGGTTTGTGTGTGTGGGCTTGGGCGTATGGCCTTTTAGGGGTTACAGAGGTTTTGGGCTGAGGCTAGCATTTAAAACAGAGATCAATCGAGCGAACCCGAGGCTAAACAAATGAATTAAATTTGGCAAGGTATTTATTATTTTTTTTGAATTTTCCCTCTGACGTTCGTTTCCCGCGACTTTCGTAACTTATCGGGTAGTGCCTTCATAAGAGGCTCATCATCGGGCTTCATGTAAAAATACAGTGCCTACAGTCGCCCCCACTTTGATGGGCTTGTGCAGTGTGTAATAGTGACAATCCTATCAAAGTTATACATGTATTTTTACTTACTTGGCTCGCCAGCTGTCACCGAACTTACCCGTTGTTTTGAGATGCTTCAAACTGAGTTGTTCTAGTGGTGAGGTGCTTCGACCCTTGGTTCATTCCCGAACCGTTGCTTTCTGAGAGATGGTCCATTCCCGGATTGTTACTAATGTGATGGTTCATTCTCGAACCGTTCTCCATTCCTAGAGTGCCATTCCCGGCTTACCTGTCCTCATTCCCGAGGTTATGCTCTATTCTAGGAGCGCCATTCCCGGATTGCTTGTCCTCATTCCCGAGGTTATGCTCCATTCCCGGAGCATCATTCCCTGCTTGCTAGTCCTCATTCCTGAGGTGTTATTGATGTGATGGTGGTGGTCCATTCCCGAACCGACAGACTATATTACCTTTTACGAAATAGTCCCAATAGTTATACATATTATTGCCCTCAAAGAATGCCCAGTATCGAAACCAGAGAACCTTCAAAGTACTTGATGCAAATCAAATCCAAGCCTTTGAATAAATGATCTGAACCAGGCTCAAGGTGTGTGTGTGCCAAGGTTCTTTTACAGCTTGATCCTTAGGTTAGCCAACTCAACGATTTTGTTTTAAAAAAAATGGGATCGATGGGTCACACCAACGTAGATATCTCGATTATGCCCTGTAATTGTTTTTCTGTGCTCAATATGGTATAGTTTTCTTTTTCTTTTCTTTCGTCTCTCTTTTTCTTAACACACCAACCCTTTAAGGTAGGATTTCTTCTCATGGTGGTTCTAATACTCATTCATGGGTAGCTTCACGCTTATCGGTTATAGGTGGTTTATATTTTTTCTTTGGAGACTTTTCTTTTATTTTTTAACCATACCACACATCATAACACAAGCAAGTCATGATAGACATCTAAGGGAACGGTCATTCACCGACCCGTAATTTCTTCAACTAGTCACCTTGATGACTATTCAGGCTTTCATCGCTAAGATCCTATAGTTAAATGCTCGCGAGTCTGGCCGAGATCAACTACTCAAATTATCGGATGAGAGTATATCACGAACTTATCATTTTTAAGGTTTCACCCTAAAGCAAACAATTTTATCATCGGACTTATGCCTAACTATTAAGGACTTCTCTCACTTTTTTTAACTCTACTGGAATTCTTCCTTTCAACTGCTGATAGTGGGGGCCTTGACCCTGGAATTCATTCTCGAAACTGCTGATAATGTGGGCCTCGACCCTGGGATTCATCCTTAGAACGGCTGATAATGTGTTTCTGTTCCCGACTTGCTCGTATTTGCCGTTTTTTCCTTCTTTTCTTTGAAACCTTTAAACACAAAATAAAAAATCACAAGTATGTGATGTGTATGCATGCATGTGTTCTCTATTTCACTAGGTTAGGGTTTCTACCAGTTCTTCTGATGATTGCTTAGTTTTCTCTTCTTTAGGCAAAATATTGCTTCAGCCTGTCCATATTGATTGGCATGGTGAACTCGTTCCCTTCTAAATCTGACAGTCTCACTGCGCTGTTTCCCATAACTTTCTTGACTATGTAGGGTCCTTCCTAGTTGGGTTTGAACTTTTCTCTAAGAGTCTATCGTCGACGGCTTTGACTACTTGAGTACTAGATCACCTTCTCTGATCTTGGTAGGGCGCACCTTTTTATTGAATGCTCGAGCCAAACTCTTCTGATATACCAGTATTTAGTGTAAAGAATTCATTCTTTTCTCATCTAGTAATACTAACTGTTCGAATCTCTGCGAGGCCCAATTCTGTTTGGGTAGCTCTGTCTCTGCTACTACCCACATTGAATGTATCTCTATTTTTACCGGTAATATTGCTTCCATTCCATAAATCAAAGAATAATGTGTGGCTCATGTTGTTGTTCTCACTGAAGTTTTGTACCCCCACAGGGCGTACGACAGTTTATCCGTCCAATCTTTGTAACTCTCTGTCATCTTGGCTAGTATTTTCTTTATCTTGTTATTTACTGCCTCAACTGCCCTATTTGCTTGTGGCCTGTAAGGTGATTACTTATGATGTCCTATCCCGTACCTCTATAGCATCACCTTCGTTTCTCCTTGAAACTATACTTCATTGTCTATTACCATGTGATGTGGCATACCGTATCGACATATGATGTTCTAGGCTATAAACTTCACCATCTACTTTGCTGTAACATTACAAAACGAATCGGCTTCCACCCATTTTGAAAAGAAGTCTACTGCCACTACTAAGAAATGATGCACATTTGATGCGTGTGGTCGAATTTCTCCGATCATGTCAATTCCCCATGCTGAGAAAGGTCTTGACTCCAATAGCCAGTGTAACTTTGTGTGCGGCAAATGGTTCAAGTTACCATGTGCTTGACAATCGTGACAATGCTTTACCAGCTCCGCGTAGTTAGCTTCCATAGTTGACCAGTAGAAACCTTGTCTCACTATCTTGCGGGAAAAATTCAATCCGTTCATGTGCGGTCCCATATAACTCTGGCGTTTGTACTTCTTCCATCATTTTCTAAGCCTCTTCCTTTCTTAAGAGCTTCAGTTGGATGCCATTGGCTTGTCTCTTGTATAAGTTCTCCTTCAAACTCACATACTGGGAAGCCAACTTCTGAATGGCTATCTTTTCCTTCCTACCTGCTGTTGGATAATATGACCCATAGCGTCACTATTTGCACAGATCATTGTGTTGTTGTAGCAAATTAACTATGTAATAAGGAAATTGCACTCTCATCATTTGTGATTAGATCACCAAGATATATAAATGAAGAGAGGTCCCTATGATTAGTTCCTGGATTGAGATGATATGAGACAGTATCAGTCCACGAAGGATTAATCATTAAATATCCCTAGCCGTAGTATTATCGAGACTGGACATCGATAATGCGGAATAGGCTAGTATTGCACTTGTGCGCGTTGTGAGGGCACAACGGCATAGTTCTCATATATATAAGTGTTGGAGACTTATGCAAGTGCGATAGGAGGTCGTGTTTCACCGATGGTACGGGAAACAGCTTCGCTCTGGATAGACCCCTCGGAATCCCATTGGTATTATGACTATGTGTCTATGGGAGGCCGAAATCGAGGTAGGTGTGTATAGTCTTAACCTGAGACTTGCATCGCTAATACTTACGATAATCGATAAACTTTGGTTTTGGTGGTTGGGGACCCTGACCAGGTTCTGTGTCTACCACTTCTGGGTTTATCAGAGAATCGTAGAGTATTGGGTGTGATGTCGAGACGGAAGTATCACTCCAGTCATATTGGAGATGATGTCACGCAGGATACGGTATTAGTGCTCTTAAGTGATGCGCATCCAATCGTGATATTATGACCAGGTCATGAATATCCGATTATAGAGACTAGTTACCAGACATCCGATATGTGTTTCGGACGGGGTAGACACTTATCCAGCCCCAGCCCTAACACGTGACTATCCGATACTGGGCCGATACGCACAATACTACGGTATACTACGCTTGATATAGATCCTTATTCCTGTAAGGATGTTTCCGGAGAATTGGATAGACATGGTGCTTTGCTAGAAGCCAACCTTATCTTGTAAATCGGTAAAACGTAGTACGAGGTACTTACGTGTTCGGACAGTCCGATGACCGATTTGACTGCCAATATATCCGGGGATCTCATGGGTCGCTTCCCAAAGATTCACCGATGACGTATGACTCGCACTTATATTAATCTGGGATTAATTAGATGAGAGAGAAAATTAATCTGGGATTAATTGCGGAGATATTTTATCTAGGATAAAATAACGATTAAAGAGAGAGAAATATTAATTTGGAATTAATCGAGGAATTAATATATTTGATATATTAATCGAAATTGGATTTCGACGCGGAATTAAAATTAGATTTTAATTCGGGCGAACGAATTAATTTAGAATTAATTCGTTAGCGACGTGAATAGTGATTTCGCTTGGCGTAATCGTTTAATTACGACGCAACGGAAAATTCGTTAATTTGGAATTAACGAACCCGAGCCCGAGATTTTTACGAGCGCATTCGTATTTAGAATTCGAGTGCGGCACGTCAAATCAAGCGTCAAATCGCTAGTCGCATCTAGCGTCACATCAAGCGTCAAATCATGTCACTTTGAGTGATGTGACAATTGATTGGATTGATTGATGTTTGAAAAGTGATGTGATGTGACTTGTTGATTGAAAGTGATGTGTGTACTTGGCATTAAAGCAAATGGTTTTGAAATGAATTAGAATTAATTTCATTTGCATTTGATGCATTTTACAAAGTAAAAACCGTATACACCAAATACAAACAAATCACTTTCATTTTCCCTCCTCTCTCTCCTCTCTTCCTTCTCTTCTTCACGCCATTTCTTCTTCTTCAAAGGCAGTGAACTGCCGAGCATAATGAAGAAAATGGAGGGAAGCAAGTGTGTTTTGTGGCAAAACAAGAGTGCTAGCACACTCCGGGATCAATGCGAAGGTGATAGGGAAGTTAACCCATGAGCCGGGAAGCCATTCGGTGAAGCTTGGAGCTTCAAAACTTGAAGTGAAGGGGCGCCAAAACTGTTCACAGCAGCCCACTGCACGCCCAAACAGTGAAGAAATCAGATTTTTTGTTGCCCAAATCGTCGCTCAACCGCTCGATGTAAGTATTCCGCACTTCCGTCGTTGTATTCACTTGATATTCATGCTTGAGTTTTGATCTTGGGACCTTAAAAAACTCCAACAATGGCATCATGAGCTTAGGTTAAAAGCATGAAAAGTTAGGGATAAAATTTGGGCAAACTTGATTGTGAGCATGATAAATGAAATTGGATGGATTTGTATGCTTAATTGTGTTTGTATTGATGATTGATTATGTCAATTTGAAGAAAATTTGATTGGATCAATTTTTCCCCAAATATCCTCCTTGGCCGAAAATGATATGCATTTTATGTCTTGGGATTTTTTGATTTTTGACAATTGGAAGTGTTGGAAATCATTCGGGATGATGATTTAACGTCGATTGCGGAATCAATTGGATTGAATTCGATTTGGACGAAAAATCCCCAAATTGCCAAGTATGTCATGAAACTTTAAATTGGGAAAAATGAAATTGAGCATGCAATTATGAAATTGGATGATTAAGTATGCTTAATACATGTTTAATTGATGATTGGTTGGATCAATTTGATTTAATATTGTTTAGAACAAATTTCCCCATTTTGAATGTATGTCATGAAACTTTAAATTGGGAAAAATGAAATTGAGCATGCAATTATGAAATTGGATGATTAAGTATGCTTAATACATGTTTAATTGATGATTGGTTGGATCAATTTGATTAAATATTGTTTAGAACAAATTTCCCCAATTTTGAATGTATGTCATGAAACTTTAAATTGGGAAAAATGAAATTGAGCATGCAATTATGAAATTGGATGATTAAGTATGCTTAATACATGTTTAATTGATGATTGGTTGGATCAATTTGATTAAATTTTGTTTAGAACAAATTTCCCCAATTTTGATGTGTTGGCCGAATAGGAATATGCCCTAAATCTTGGTAATTTTGTTTCGTTGATCATTGGATGACTTGAAACGATGAGAGTATGTTGATTTGATGTCGAATTGGTTTTAATTGGATTGAAACAAATCGGACATGTAATTAACCTTATTGCCAAGAATAAAGTAAAGCATGTAATGAGTTTGATTTTAATCTTAACGTGTTGGACATGTGATGATGAAATTGAGCATGATTAATTAGCCTAATTTGTGTTTTGGAAATAATAGTTTAGGTGATTAATCATGATATACACTTTAGGTAATTAAATTGCGAGATTGGATTTGTGTAATTTAATTAATAAGGCTAATTTTGGAAATTGAGCTTGAATTGTTGTAAATGGGCTTATTGGGCTTTGTTGTACAAAGTTAGGTTTAGGCAAAATTGGTTGGATCCAATTAGGCCCAAAACCGCTACCATAAAGCCCAAATGCGACTTATGGACCTTAAAGTTTAATTGGGCCTAATGGGCCAAGATTGATTTCTAGGCTTATGGGGTAACTCCCGGATTGGATTTTGGTTATTCGGTTTGACACGAATTGACCAAAAGTCCACGCCTTAAGAAATTAATTAAAAGCCCATTAGACTTTAATTAAACTAATATTGGATATTCATCGGGCTTTGAGACCCGAAACGATTAAATTTGGAATTTAAGTCGTAAGGTTCGTAAATAAAGTGTAAGATTTAATTTGGAATTAAATAATTGGATTAGTATTAAATACATATTAAATTAGATTTAATTATGTAGTTTAATTTAATTCGAGAATTCGTACTTTAAGTACTTGTTCGCAAAAACGAGTTTGACTCGAACAAAATCAAATCGTTGTTTGAACATTGGATGATCACTAATAATCAGATTAATTAATTGGATTAGATTGATTGATAACATGCTTGAGTGAATACATGGTTGCGATGCATGAATAATGTATATCGGATGGATATTAGTCGGGTGGGGCAATTTTGGAAATTGTAATAAATTTGATTTATAAATTGGACCTGCGTGTCCAGCCTTATCACCTTCGTTCTCTTTGTATTCTCTTCTCACCTATTCCCCTCTATGTATATGAGGTTTCTTTAGAAGTGTAGTGTAACGGGTAGAAGTAAATACAAGTGCTAGCTTTGGAGAGAGAAAATGAGAGATTTGATCTAGGATCAATGTAAAGTATCCATCCGCATATCATTATTATTTATTTTCATACTCGCTTTATTATGTATTTAGAATGCATGTTTAAGGGTGTATGATGATGAGACCTAACAAAGATAATTAAATTGGTAGCCAATTTGCACGCGAAAAACCCTCGTTTTATATTAAGCGATTATCCTTCCATTGAATGATTCTTGTTCAAGATCTGATTGGCATTGGTTTGTTGGCCAAAGTCAAGACCTTGTCAATTGGATGTATTTGAATCATGAGAGTTTTGTTCCACATCGGTGTCTAGTCCAAGTTGTGATTTGTTGGCCAAAGTCAAGATCACTTCTTGTCCAAAGACATTGATTACGAAACTTTCCTTGTCAATGGGTCCCGCTTAACTGGAATCATTAGGTTTGTTGTGCCAAAGCCAAGGCCTAGATGATTCGGAGGATAAGGTTAGGAAAATGTATTAGATACATTGGCATAAGTAATATGTTTAGGACTTGGATGTCCACCTAACCGGATCTGGGAATTGGATTGGATCCAATTGATCTGTGAGATCTACCTGGTAAGTAGCATACAGCTTGTTGGCCAAAGTCAAGGTTGTATGTTATTTAACAGGATCCTAGCCCACTAGGAAACACGGTTTCCCGAGTACTCCACAGAGGGTTAGAGGCTCGACGAAAAATAGTGGGAGGCAAGTATTGAATTTGCAACATTCGTTCAATCACTCGCTAAACACGCTCATTTATATTTTTCTCGTCACATTAATTAAATGTTAGTTGGACTAATATTTAAATTGTTGTTTTTAATAAACAGTTGGACTGTATTATAGTTGATTATATATAATTGGATTATATTAATCAATATATTTGAATTAATTAATTTCAGTTTACAGTTGATTTTATAATTGGATTATAGTAATCAATGTAATTGAGGTTAATTAATTTAAATTATATTTGATTATATAGTTGGACTATTATAATCATTATAATAAATAGTACCACTAATCGTTGATTAAATAGTTGGACTATTGTAATCAAGATAAAATTGAAAAGTTGGATATTTAAAATATAATCTTGGATTAAAATATTTTAAATGATTTAATTTTCAAATCGGGAATAATTTCAAGATGGTCTTGGAAATTAATAAGTTATTTTATTTGATAAAATAATGATTTATGCCTAAAGCCTGGAGTTAAGCGAATAAGTGGAATATGAAATTTGGAATATTCATATAATGATAACTTTAGCGCTTAATCCAATAAGCTTGTCGTAGTATACTCCCTTATTTCTGTAAGAGAATTATGGATTAGGTCTTCTAGGAAGATAATAGGACAAATCCTAAGAAGGAATTGAAGACGAGCAAGGCTCTTACTTCAAATATGTTTGTCATAATTATGTTCACAACTAGTATTGAAATTGGATTTTAAATACTTAGTGTGATACATAAATATGTACTGTTGTGCAGAATCTGCTTTAAGCAGGATACTGACTTCAGATGAGATTACTCTGCGAATTGAAAACGGGACGATAGTCGCTGTTTTAACCGTAGATACCTAACTTTAGGAATTACCTTGGGTATGTACTTAAATTAGGGAACTGTTATAATGTAATAGTTTGACTAGAAACATTATCTTTATATCGAGTGACTTGTGTATAACCCGCTGCGGGTGTACCTTTATATTCTAGAACACTAAAGTGTTTTATTATATAAAGATGATATTGAGATAAACACATTAGATGTGAATAACAGAATTATATTTTGAATATAAATAATATCTCAAATATATAACATGACAAATAAATAGCTCAAACTGATTTGATCAATTAAGAAACTTAATTGTGGCATAGTTGTCAGGGACACTACTAAACAAGAATCGTATATCCGCACTTTTGAAGAGCGGGTACTAGGACTGATTTGATTCTATTCAAATAAAGTCTACGAATCTAGTTTATTAAGCAAAGTGCTTAAAACACCTTTACTCGGTAAAAGTGAAAATGCCACCGATCTGTTAGCCCTAGTTCATAGTGAAGCAAGTGGGCCCGTGTCTAGCTAGGCTAGAGGTGGATATGAATATTACGTGACCTATACGGATGTTGCATCACGTAATGGTTGTGTGTTTCTTTTGAAGAACACAAATCGAAAACTTTTATAGTTTCGACACGGAATAAACAAACAGATCGGTTATAGTATTACACCATCACGGTAAGACCGTAATGAAAATACTTAAGCAGTAAGTTTCTCGTATACTTGAAAGAGTATAGTATTCTTTCAATGAGGACTCCTCTCGGAACACGTCATTTTGACGGTGTGTCCGAAAAGGATTAACCGAATTTTGTTAGACATAATAAGGTTAATCACGAGTCGCTTTGAGCTACCATTTCCTTCAACAGATAAGCTTTAAACAGTGCAAGAACTTATTTTGAATAAGGTTCCATAATAATCTGTTTGACAGATATCATATTAGATTGAACGGGAAAGAAACCGGGTTTCTCATTCCTGACTGTTTGGGTATGCTTGGCATATGTTTGGATGATACCAAACTAAAACCCAAATATAATAAGTGCCAATTGTAGGTCATCCTAGGGATACCATAAGTATTGTACTTATACACCTCACAAGAGAATAATTAGATTGTTGCTCACCACGCGGTTTTCCTAAGAGGAATACTGATATGCGGTGGTAAGTGGGAGGATAGTATAACTCGATGAAAATCGGAGTAATATTGTTCAAGGCATTGAATCTTAATGGAACAAATATAGTTGATCAAGGATAAAACTATACCATTAATCTTCGAATACACGAGAACTAAGGAAGTGATACAAGGTATCGACTCCCTATTATGACAAAGTGTCATGAATCCGAAATGGATTCCATGTATATCAACAAGTTTGGAGACTAGTTGATGTACCACAAGGCATTGTGCCTATTGGTACTATAAGTCTTCAAGGAAGACGTACATGGATAGCAACATACCAACGTATAAAGCTAGGCTTTTAACGGAAAGGTATCGTTATCGACATTGTGTTGATTACGATTCAACCTTTTACCTGTTGCCACGGTAAATCCATTTGGATAATGCTTGCTGATACGAGCATTAGTTCTTGGAATTATCATTTTGATGTAATCATAATGGTGTATGATTTAATTCAAAACGAAAATATTCTTTTGTATATAAGGAGGTTAGTGGGAGCGCACTGACAGTGGCTGTCCTATAAAATAATGATAATACGTCATTTCTTGGAAATGATATTCCCATAAAATAAATGTCGGCGAAAGCTTGGCTTTCGAAATACTCTCCGTGGAACCGTACATTGAAAAATGTACAAAACCTGGTGTATCATACGCTTTGAGCATATGGATTCACAAACAGGCTAATCCGAGTGATAGTCACTGGATTGATGTTAGGAACATCCGTTAGTTCTTAGAGAACTAAGGATGCTGTCTTAGTCTATGGAGAAGGAGAACTTGAAGTGACTGGGATCACTGTAGCAAGTTTCCTATAACCGATAAAGACGACTAAAGGTCGCAAACGGTACTATACAGTTTGGATAACGGGACAGTGAGCTGGAAATCTTCCAAGCAAGATACTGTTACCGCATAAACAACAAATGCGGATAATTGCTGCAGCTGAGGCAGCAAAAGAAGTCATTTGGATCGAACATAATCTAATTAGATTAGATATAGTTCTGTTAGCAGCTGAACTAGGCGTCAGCACAGGCTAAGGAATTAAAGGTCTCATCGACGATCCAGATATATACTTCTATATCATCTGATTCGTTCGGATCGTACATCGTGGCGATGTGATGATCGTGTAAATCGCGTCAGACGATGATTAAACAAATCCGCTGACGAAAACCTTTCCTCAGCAATTTGAGCGAACCTTACATAGTTCAAGTGTTGGAACACTTGAGTGACTCGCTACGTGCCAAGTGGGAGATTGTTGGATAATATGACCCATAGCGTCACTATTTGCACAGATCATTGTGTTGTTGTAGCAAATTAACTATGTAATAAGGAAATTGCACTCTCATCATTTGTGATTAGATCACCATAGATATATAAATGAAGAGAGGTCCCTATGATTAGTTCCTGGATTGAGATGATATGAGACAGTATCAGTCCACGAAGGATTAATCATTAAATATCCCTAGCCGTAGTATTATCGAGACTGGACATCGATAATGCGGAATAGGCTAGTATTGCACTTGTGCGCGTTGTGAGGGCACAACGGCATAGTTCTCATATATATAAGTGTTGGAGACTTATGCAAGTGCGATAGGAGGTCGTGTTTCACCGATGGTACGGGAAACAGCTTCGCTCTGGATAGACCCCTCGGAATCCCATTGGTATTATGACTATGTGTCTATGGGAGGCCGAAATCAAGGTAGGTGTGTATAGTCTTAACCTGAGACTTGCATCGCTAATACTTACGATAATCGATAAACTTTGGTTTTGGTGGTTGGGGACCCTGACCAGGTTCTGTGTCTACCACTTCTGGGTTTATCAGAGAATCGTAGTAGAGTATTGGGTGTGATGTCGAGACGGAAGTATCACTCCAGTCATATTGGAGATGATGTCACGCAGGATACGGTACTAGTGCTCTTAAGTGATGCGCATCCAATCGGGATATTATGACCAGGTCATGAATATCCGATTATAGAGACTAGTTACCAGACATCCGATATGTGTTTCGGACGGGGTAGACACTTATCCAGCCCCAGCCCTAACACGTGACTATCCGATACTGGGCCGATACGCACAATACTACGGTATACTACGCTTGATATAGATCCTTATTCCTGTAAGGATGTTTCCGGAGAATTGGATAGACATGGTGCTTTGCTAGAAGCCAACCTTGTCTTGTAAATCGGTATAAACGTAGTACGAGTAGGTACTTACGTGTTCGGACAGTCCGACGACCGATTTGACTGCCAACATATCCGGGGATCTCATGGGTCGCTTCCCAAAGATTCACCGATGACGTATGACTCGCACTTATATTAATCTGGGATTAATTAGATGAGAGAGAGAAAATTAATCTGGGATTAATTGCGGAGATATTTTATCTAGGATAAAATAACGATTAAAGAGAGAGAAACATTAATTTGGAATTAATCGAGGAATTAATATATTTGATATATTAATCGAAATTGGATTTCGACGCGGAATTAAAATTAGATTTTAATTCGGGCGAACGAATTAATTTAGAATTAATTCGTTAGCGACGTGAATAGTGATTTCGCTTGGCGTAATCGTTTAATTACGACGCAACGGAAAATTCGTTAATTTGGAATTAACGAACCCGAGCCCGAGATTTTTACGAGCGCATTCGTATTTAGAATTCGAGTGCGGCACGTCAAATCAAGCGTCAAATCGCTAGTCGCATCTAGCGTCACATCAAGCGTCAAATCATGTCACTTTGAGTGATGTGACAATTGATTGGATTGATTGATGTTTGAAAAGTGATGTGATGTGACTTGTTGATTGAAAGTGATGTGTGTACTTGGATTTAAAGCAAATGGCTTTGAAATGAATTAGATTTAATTTCATTTGCATTTGATGCATTTTACAAAGCAAAAACCGTATACACCAAATACAATTAATCACTTTCATTTTCCCTCCTCTCTCTCCTCTTCCTTCTCTCTCTTCTCCACGCCATTCTTCTTCTTCAAAGGCAGTGAACTGCCGAGCATAATGAAGATTAATGGAGGGAAGCAAGTGTGTTTTGTGGCAAAACAAGAGTGCTAGCACACTCCGGGATCAATGCGAAGGTGATAGGGAAGTTGACCCATGAGCCGGGAAGCCATTCGGTGAAGCTTGGAGCTTCAAAAATGAAGTGAAGGGGCGCCAAACACTGTTCACAGCAGCCCACTGCACGCCCAAACAGTGAAGAAATCAGAATTTTTGTTGCCCAAATCGTCGCTCAACCGCTCGATGTAAGTATTCCGCACTTCCGTCGTTGTATTCACTTGATATTCATGCTTGAGTTTTGATCTTGGGACCTTAAAAAACTCCAACACCTGCTTCTTCTGGGAATTCCCCACGTTCTAGGTATAGCTAAATATCGTAGTACCAAGGTTTCCCATCATCGACTTCTACTTCTAAGATCCTTCCTATCTCGTAATTGAGCATGCTTGCTGTATTCAACACTAGAGGTCTTATCACCACTTTCTCTGGGTTCTCCCAAGTTGCGGCTAGGGTGGCTAAAGCGTCTACCATTTGGTTCTCTTCTCGCGGCAATTGGTTCTCTTCTCGCGGCAAGTTCTAGAATTTACTGTCGGGGATAGCCTGTGCCAACTTCCTGAGATGAAACAGGTAGGGTCTCAACCGTTCTTCCTTCAATTCTCACTCTCCTTGCATTTGTCAGACTACCAACATCGAGTCTTCATAGACTTCTACGTCCTTAGCTCCTAAGGTTATTAGTACTGTCAACCCAAAGATGCATGCTTCATATTCGGACATGTTGTTGGTTACTTCGAACGTCAACCTCTTATCCATAGGTAGGGTTTCTCATTCGTGGGTTTCTATCACGATTCTTATTCCGTCTCCTTTATAATTCACCCTTCCTTCGAAATACATCTTCTATCATTGGACCGTGATAGCCTGAATTTCCTCATCTGTAAATTCAAACTTGTATTGATATCCTTCTATGGGTTGTAATGCCAAGAACTCCGCTACGGCTTGCCCTTTGATTACCTTAGAAGTGAGATACTCGATATCAAACTCCGTCAGTAATACCAACCATCTGCCTAACTTCCATACGAGCGAAGGCACTGACTGCAGGTACTTTAAGGGATTCTCCTTTGCTACCACTTGTATCTTATAAGATTGGAAGTAATGAAGCAACTTTCTGGAAGCCTACACTACCGCCAAACAGATCTTTTCTACTTCTTGATAGCGGTATTCATACGGAAGCATCTTCTTACTGAGGTAATAGACTGCATGCTCAACCCTTATTTCATCTGCTCGTACCATCATCGCCCCCAGCGCTTTGGGTTTAATGGCCAAATACAACACTAAGGTTGTCGGGTCTTGTAGGTTTCAAGATAGAAGGTTTCACCAGGTATTCTTTGATCTTGTCAAATGCTTCTTGGCATTGTCCATTCCACCTCACCGGCTGATCTTTCCTCAGCAACTTGAATATGGGCTCGCATGCTAACATCAGCTTAGCGATGAATCGGTTGATCTACTGGATTTTTCTGAGGAAAGATCTAATTTCTTTCTCCGTCTTCAGCGTAGGCATCTCAGTGAAATTAAATAAAAAAATAAAACATGTGCTTGAAAGTTTCTCAAATGGTACATAGAGTTGTATCCCAAGTACAGACAGCACTACCGTCTATTCGAATTTAGCTACGGAATTTACGTCTAGGTTTCCATCCGATATACCGCAAGAGATATAACGTAATCATTAACCCAACATAAATGAAAATAGACGTAAACATAATGATGCATGTGAGTGATCAACAATGAATAACTGAAAAGATAAATAATAAAGGGTGCCCTCAGGTCTTACATTTTAAGTTGCTTCTCGAAAGTGCGTTACACTGTCACCGGAAGGGTTAACGCTCCATCACTTTTCTAGATTTCTGATTTAATACTTTCCTTCGCCATTTCACTGTTTTTTTATTGCTGTTTGAGGCTGATTTGGAGACTTTTTCCGTGACTTTTTGGTTAAATAGGGGACTATTTTTGGGGTGTATTGCCCGTTGTTTTTGGGTTATGGTTTGTTGGATTTGGGTTTGTTTTTTCGGATTTTAGAGGGCTGTTTTCTGTTGGTGTCGATCACACTGCTTCACGGTCCATGTGGCTTCTCTTTGTTTAATTTATTTGGTCAAGGCAGTGTGATTTTGGGGTTTGTTTTTTCGTTGTTTAGTGAAGGGTGAAGGGTTGTGTTTGCTGCGTCAGTTGGGGGGCTGAGGGTTTATTACTTGCTCGGTGGGTTTTGTCCTCACGTGGAGGGTAGTTGCTCGGTTGTGGTTTCTTATTCTCATTCGGTTGGTTTGTGTTTGGCGTCAAGAGAGAAGGGAGCAGTAGTCTGTTAGGGTTTATTTTTTTATTTCGGACGAAAGATAGAGTGTGTTAAGTTGCTTATTTTATGTTTTCATGTTTAGGTTCTGGCAGTACGTTTTGTTATGGCGTGAATGGTGTTTTTATGGCTTGTCAGCGTGTGTGTGTTTCGTTAGTTTTAAGGTTTGGGCTATTGGGTCTTTTGGCCAAGAGGGAAGAGAGAAGGTGTGTGGAGATGATTTAGCTTTTTATATTTGATTACCGTGAGTGAGAGCTAAGGAAGGGAGCGTATGGTTTGGGTTATGTCTCTTTTTATAATAGTGAGCTAGGGTTCTCATGTACATGGGTTTTGAAAACAAGGAAACAAAACAAGCCATAAAGTGGATACATTTAATTAATTATTTAGGAGAAGAATATTATGTGTTTTTGGTGGGGGATATATATATATTAATTTAGAAGGTGATTTAATTGGATTTTGGCATGTTTAAATGTGATTTGAATATTTTGAATTGGGTTTTGTGGGCTTGGGCGCATGACTTAGGTGTGTGGGCTTGGGCGCGTGGCTTAGGTGTGTGGGCTTGGGCGTGTGGTTTTTGTGTGGGGGCTTGGGCGTGTGGCCTTTAATGGGTTGCTGAGGTTTTGGGATGAGGCTAGCATTTAAAACAGAGATCAATCGAGCCAACCCGAGGCTAAACAAATGAATTAAATTTGGCAAGGTATTTATTTTTACTTTTTGAATTTTCCATTTCGTCCTCCATTTCCTACGACTTCCATAACTTATCGGGTAGTGCCTCCATACGAGGATCATCATCAGGCTTCATACAAAAATGCAGTGCCTACACTCGGTTAAGTATATATGTGGCAGTCAACAATGTATCACCCCAATAGGTTATGGGAAAATATTCTTGTGTCATCATAGACCTAACCATTTAAAGAAGAGTTTCATTTCTTCTTTCTGCAACACCATTTTTTTGAGGAGTATGAGGAGTAGTCAACTAATGACTAATTCATTTTCCATCACATAATTCTCTGAACTGATTAGATAAAGTACTCACGGCCACGATCAGTGCATAGCGCTTTAATTTTCTTATGTAATTGATTTTCTGTTAGATTCAAAAACTTCTTAAAACATTCTAATGTTTCATATTTATGAGCAATCAAATAGACATAACTAAAGAATGTGAAATCTTCTATAAATATGATAAAATAAGATGCTTCATTTTTTGCTCTAACATTTATTAGACCATATATATCTGAATGGATTAATTGTATTGGATATTCTGCTGTAGTTTCTTTTCCAAATGGTTTTCTCGTAGTTTTACCAGCCAAATAATATTCATAGGTCGACAAATCTACCTTTTATATGTTCTTAGAAATCCTTCTTTGCCTAATCAATTCATTTTCTTACTGGCCAATATGGCCAAGTCTACAATGCCACACATTTACATCACTATCATGTAGGAAACGCCTATCCTTATGCGCAACAGAATTTCTATTGGCTCCGGGACTGACCTTGAAAAATTTATTGCATTCTCCTTTGTTGAATCCTCCAACTCTTGGTGACCAGATTCCTCCTAATTGTGAAGATAAACTGTAACTGAAAAATTACCAACACTTGGTAAATATTTTCTTTGAGATTCGATGCTTAGATCCACCACCCGATCTTCCGAAATATGACTCGAAACCAATAAATTGAAATGTGAGCTTCACTCATAAAGATTAATCTCTAAACTCCTTAGATAATTAAGTTGTCACAAATTATTCTGACTTAAAAATTAATAAAGAAGATGTAGATCTAACTCACTCTAATTTCCTTTCTTTTCACAATCCTTGAGAAAAATTAATTTTCTCTCAAACTAAAGAATAATTATGGATTTTCTTTTCTCTCTATCTCTCTCATAAACTTGAGTGAATGGTATTTCCCTTACCTAACATTTGAGTGAAAATTGTAGAGATAATATTCTTTCCAAAGCCAACTACTCTTGTCATTAAGTTAATAATGATATCTTGTAATGGAAAACACAATCAAGTGGAGGTCATATCAAAGCATAAGAAATGAACTACTAATCACAAAGCAATTTTGTATTTAGGCCATACCTAATAGACATAAATTGTTAGAGAGTATATCAAGTCATATGGTTTTTGTCTCTAACCAATTTAAAATTCATTATCATAATAATGATGTCATTACCTTAATTATAATGTAATAATTATTTCATAATTATTACTAACTTGATTATCTCATAATCAAATAATTTTAGAAAATATTTATATTAAACTAATTTAATATATTTTTCGTTTGTGACAAATTATATTATTAATCACATTAACAATATATAAATATATATTAGAGTATATAATTAGACAAATCAATTATATTAGGTTTGCTACAGTTAATCGAGATAGCACGGGGACCAAATAGACTATATGACATGTTATTAAACTATTTAAAAACATTCATATTCCTAGGCTAGGTGTCGCGACTCCCTAATGGCGTCGCGGCGCTCACAATAACAAAACCAACCAAAACATCAGGCTACTCGGATTCATGACGCAGCCTGATTAGCATCGCGACAGTCAAGCACGTCACACTATGTTACATCCAGTGTTGCGACGTGATGCAGTTCAGATCATAGGCAATAGCTAAACTTTTATTAGCATCGCGAATCAGATTATTTCACATCGCGATGCGGCCGATTTTCTAACGGTGGGAATGACAAAAACATACACATCACAAATCACGTTAACATGACTCTTATTTTTCTATACTAATCTAATTAGTAAAATTAATAATTCCAGACATCCATTGGTCTTCAAATCTTGATCCATGGTGTGTTTTAAGTTCTTTACGGAATCAGCTTTTGATAAGTCCTTCTCGACATTAGCTCCTCTAAGTTACAAATAGGGTTACAATCAGACTTATTACAAAGAAATTGAACTTACAACACTTGAAAGAATATGGCCTTATGGCCTTACATTCCCAATACTAATAATAAGAGCCGGAAATATAAACGATCAACATAATACATTTATCACATGAATCAAAATAAGCATTAATCCCATGAAAGTTAAAACATTTATCTCATGAATCTAAATTGTGCCTACTTATTACATCATGTATTCAAATGATTTATATCTCATATATTTTATTAAAACCAAAACATTAAAAATAGAAGGGTTAATAACACTTTTTAACCGGGCTTTGATACCAATTATAGGAAACTATTTTCCTTATACAATGTGGAATTGCTATTGGCTCCGGGACCGACCTTGAAAATTTCTTACCTTCTCCTTTTTTTAATCCTCCAAATCTTTATGACCGGATTCCTCCATGTTGTGATGATGAATTGAAACTGAAAAATTACCAACACTTAGTAAATATTTCCTTTGAGATTCGATGATTGGATCAACAACATGATCTTTCAAACTATAACTCGAAACCAACAAACCGAAGTATGGGCTTCATTCATAAAGACTAATCCTTAAACTCTTTAGAGAATTAAATTATCACAATTATTCTGGCTTTTAGAAAAATTGAATGAAGAAGATGTAGATTTAACTCACTCTTATTTTCTTTCTATTCTCAACCCTTGAGAAAAATTTAATGTTCTCTCAACAGTTAAGAAAGTTCTGGATTTTCTTTTCTCTCCATCTCTCTCACAAACTTGTGTGAATGATATTTCTCTAAACCAACATTTGAGTGAAAATAGTAGAGATAATATTCTTTCCAAAGCCAACTACTATAGTCGTTAAGTTACTAATGCTATTTTGTAATGACAAACACAATCAAGTGGAGGCCATACCAAAGTGTAACAAGTGAACTACTAATGACAAAACAATCAGGTGATTGTGTTTATATACCCAAAATACGTAGTTATAGGTCTAGGAATGCTAAACCAACCTCAAATTAGTAAATCAAATGATATAACCTGTCAAATGATATGACCATTTAGTAGATAAAATAAATTTCTGCAGTTAACAAATATTGTAAGATATTCATTTCTATCTAGTTCAAGTCCTATATGATCTCATCATACAAGGTACCTTCATTCTCATGTAACTATATGAACGATCTCGGATCAATTTCGTTAAAAAGGTATAAAATGGATCGCCACTATAGATAAACCACAAAAAAGTACCCATTTTTCCTTCTCTCTATGGACTGTTTAGATTACTATTTCAAACTTAAAGTCTGAAAGCACATGAGTAATCAAGGGTAAACAAGACAATTTACAGTATGTGATTTAAATCAAACAATTTTGATAAATGAATAATGCATCTCTTATTTCACTAAACAATTCTGTTTACAATACATGAAGCTCTAGGGTATTTATCCCAACATATCATTATTGATAAATGAAGTAACAAAAGAAAAACTACATTTAATACTATAAAACCATCCAGAAAATAACCATAACCATAGTGTATTGTAACTAAGTGCAAATGAATACCAAATTTATGGAAGTTCAAGTTAAAACCTAAATTAACCAAAACTGGGACAGAAATTAAATTTCAGGGAATTTGTAGAGTAAACAATACATCATGTAAGAGTAAAATTTTCCACTATTCATGACTAACTTGCATGTACCCACTCATTTGACTTCAACTCGTGAGTTGTTGCCAACGTATATCCACTTCACCCCAAGTGAAACTCATCGAAATTCCATGAAGACATATCTATCTTCGCTACATGGTCGATGACTCATGAGTCTACAGTCCACAAAGGATTAGATTCAGTTCAAAAGATTTAACTCAAAACACATATTTCATTTAAATATACAGACTCTGATTTTCAGACAGATGTCAATTCTAAGAAATCTACATCTATCTCAGTGTTCACCCTGGGTGGTGGGGCTATAGTATGGCGGAGTGTAAAGCAATCTTGCATTGCTGACTCCACCATGGAGGCTAAATATGTAGCAGCTTGTGAAGCAGCTAAGGAAGCAGTCTGGCTCCGTAAATTCTTGGGAGATCAGATATGGATATACCACTCACACTCTATTATGATAATAGTGGTGCGGTGGCAAACTCCAAAGAACCAAGAAGCCACAAAAGGGGAAAGTATATAGAGAGGAAATATCATCTCATCAGGGAGATAGTGTAGAAAGGAGACATTACCATCACAAAGATTGCATCCGTAGAGAACCTGGCTGATCCGTTTACAAAGACCTTATCGGCTAAAGTTTTTGAAGGTCACCTAGATAGTTTAGGATTACATGACATGTCCTGTTTGCTCTAGTGTAAGTGGGAGATTGTTGGAATATATACCACAGAGCTACATGTGATGTAAACAGTTTTATGTGCTTTGAAATAAAATGATGCAATATTCATTTATCAAATTATTTGTTTAATTTTAGCATATTATAAATCATCTTGAATACCCTAGATTACTTATGTGCCTTCAGACTTAGTGTATGATTGTCATACACAAGAGGATTTAAGTCTGAAGTTAGTAATCTTAAATAGTCCATAGAGAGCAAACAAAGTGGGTACTTTGTTTACTGTTTATCTATAGTTGTGGTCCATTCTATATTTGTATGGCGACCTTGATCCGGGATCGTCCATGTAAAGACATGAGAATGGATGCACCTTGTATGATGTGATCATATAGGACTGGACCTAGATGGAAATGACATTCTTATAATTTCCGTTAAACTAAGAAAGTCATTTTGATATACTAGATGGTTATCTATGGATTGATCTTAATCCTAAGTGTACTACGAACTCCTGCATGGCAGACCATGTCCTTTGATTTACAAAGGTGAGGTTGGTGTAGCAGTCCCGGCCAATAGCTACGTATTTAGAGGCATGATCTATTATATAGCTGGGAACGTCTTATATAGACATGAAGTTCACTTCTTCTTGCGAGAAGTAGATGAGTATCTTTCTTAAGGGTTGATTTGGTGATTGAACAATTTTAGCGCTCAAGTCTTTTTGTTACGAATAGAAAGACTAAAATTCATAATGGTTATGAATAAATCGTTCATTAGAGAATCAATGGTACTTAAGGTAAAAATAATTAGAGGGGTATAACGGATATTATAACCCGATTCCAATTACGAGATACCCGTGAAGGGTCCATTCGTATGTAATGACTATATCGATGGACACCGACTTGATTCGGCTTAATATATCATCTGCGACAATGAGAGTGCAGCTTCGGGTTTTTAGTGGAATAACCCGAAGTTAATAATTCGGAATACTTAATTAAGAGATTAATTAATATTTTGAGATTATTGGAGCTCGGAACCGTAGGTCCATTTGGTCACAGTGCTAGCTCGATTTACTATAGCGGATTTATTATAATTGGATAGTCCAATTATATGCCCACATATGAATAAATATTATTTATATGATTAATAATATTATAATTTCACACTTTAAACTATATATTAAAAGTTAATATATGGTTATCATAATTATTTGATAATTAAATACATGTCATTTAAATACATATGATATAATTAAAAAAAGGTTAATTTTGTAAATTCCAACTTGGGTTTTGGAAACCCTTGGAATAAATTTGGAAGTTACACATTTAATAGATATTAACCTTTTAATTTTGTAACTCATTTTTCTTTATGGAAAATAAATAATCATGTTACAAAAATTTTTTAATGACATATGCCATTGTCGTTTTTGGCATAAGAGAAAAGGGAAGTTTTAATTGCTTTGGAAGTTGTCAAAATTTGAATAGGCAAATAAATCTTTAAATTTGTAATTTATTTTGTCATCGTGATAACAATCAATGCATGATATATGTTACAAAAATTGAAAGGGAAATTTTTAGCCTTGGCCGATTCTTGCATGCAAGGGGAGGGGAGTATTTGTTTTGTTTTGGAAACAAATAACCCTAGATATAAAAGGAAGATTTATTTTTTCTTTATGGTCTAAGCCTTTCATTTCAACCCTAGCCACCTTCTTCTTCTTCACCATTCTCTCAAAAGTTGAGAAACTCAATTTAAGAACATAAGAAGAAAAATAAAATTATTAAGTGTGATAAAATCTCTAAATCGTTTAGGGATTTTTGTTTTGTGAGTGTAACCCACACTACTTTCCGTTGGTTACGAGTCAAAGCACGGAAGACCTCATGGTGTTGAATCATATTCATCTTCTTCTTCTTTTATTGATCCACAACAGTGAGGGGTGACTAGCCTCATTGCCGAACATTGTAATGGATTTCGGGGTTCCGTTTGTTTTCATTTTAATCCGAACATTTGGGAAACAATTAGGGGATTTTTTAGGGATGAGTTGGGACTATTTTTTGAGTGAAAAATCATACCTAAAACATCACAGCAGGTCACGCATATCAGGGGCTGTTTTGGGTGCAGTTCGGTTGCGTAACGGGTCCAAAACAGTCTGTTATTTCACTGCAGTTCGGGGGGCTATTTGGGGATTTTTTGGGGGCATTCCGGGGCTAAAATCTTGTCCGAAACAGAAGAAAAAATTGAGTATACCTGCTGGTCAGATTCGGCAACTAAAAGGGAAGGGTAGAAAAAAATTTCAAGTCTGATCCGTGTGCATTAGCCGCTTCCGATGCGAGAGGAAATTGTTTCCTACATTAGTATGTTAAATATGTGCATGTCGTAAAATTCGAGTGAGAACATATTAGATTTGATCAATCCGATAGATATAATGGGTTTCCGGTGAACCGGATTTCTCGCTCGACTGAGAGTTGATGACCGTAACTCTGGATATGACATAGATATTGCGATAGTAATTGAGTAATTTTGGATAAGTTCAAAAGTGTCCAACATCCTTCCGCAGTATTTGCGGAAATATTTTCACAAAATTTTCCATAAATGCGTAAAATAAAGATCTAAGCTATCTAGCTAGTTTGAAATAGTATAGAAAGTTATATATTAGAGTAATTAAGTTTAAACCGTAGAATCGGAGAGGATTCGTGTATTCCGGGAATGCCTAGCAGATTATTATAGATGAGTAGAAAGTTCCGCAAATAGCGGTTCTGACCATGTTTTATTATTTATTTTGACAGATTGGGCCAGTATTATGAGTGTTCGCCTAGCCAGATAAGTAATCCATGTGATGAATACTTGTGACATGTTTTGTTTGAATTTAGATAGTAAATAAATTCTATAGATATATGTATAACCATAGAACCGAATATGTATATGTTTGTGTGTGTATATATATGTGTGTGTGTGTATGTGTATATATATATATATGATTATATGCGAGTAAGATACTACCAAGCCTAAAAATTGAAAGTATAAGATTGATAAACTATATTGTATACGTGATATATGGGCAAATACACATGAATATAATATAAGGACACTTGGGATTGGGAGTTGTACAAACTACACCCTAAGAAATGAGATTAAAGTTAAAGAATGATAAATTTTAAGGAAGTAAGCATATAAGTACAAAATACGGGTAAGTATGCACGGAGAAATAAGTAAGCTCATATATAGTAAGTATGTGTTTTGTGTACAAGTATCTTGAAACATGTTTAAATGAACATAGAGTGTATATGCATATAAATATATGTAAATGAGATCTTTGAGCATGTTGATTTATATATATGTAAGTATATAAATAAATATGACTATATCAAGATAATTTTGTGTGAGCACAAAGTGTGCATGTATATGAATAGTCTCAATATATCATAAATATGCAAGAATGAATGCATGTACACGCATGATAGTATAAGAAATGCATATGCATATTTATATGTTGTGATTTTCAGAAGTTGAATTAAATCTTGGAATGTTTTAGATTCAAAGTGCTACAAAGAATAGTTTCAAATATTTTTAAAAGAAATGTATTTCAGAAACTGTTTCTTACAGGTTTGAGATTTGATTTAAGTTTTAAAAGTTTATCAGCAGTTTTTACATGATTTTCAGGGCATGAGGTAAAACCTCACCCCAGTATGTAACTTGAAATTTAGTTGGGATAGACGGAAACAGAGGATATATGCACATGTAGAGCCAGGATGATGGCATAGGTTCATGTACATGGACTCTAGTGGTGGCTATGTCCAGTTGAGTCGTTTTCCTGGACATAGAGCTCTATGTTCAGTTGAGTCATTTTCCTGGGAGTAGGGAACCACCAGTTTCAAAGACACCCAGTTGAGTCATTTTTCTGGGCGTCAACAGTTTCAGAGACCCGGTTGAGTTGTTCCCGGACACGTCCAATTGAGTCATTTTCTTGGACGTGAAGAAGTTTTCAGTTTTCAGATTTTTCCAGTACACAGTTTTCAGATCATCAGTATGTAGCTTTCAAAAGTCAGATTTTAGTAAACAGTTTTCAGAAAATAGATTTTAGAAACAGTTTCTAGAAACCAGAGATTTAAAGCATGTTTTCATAAAGATAAGTTTTATTAAGAGACTTTCAAATAGATTTTCAGAAAATAATTTTTAGAAAAAAGTTTTTCATAAAAGATTTTCAGGAAGTATTTTCTAAATGGTATGACATGTTAAAGTAGAAAGTAGTTTACAAGTCATGCATATAAATCACGTATTCTCGTAATCATTTGTGATGCATATAATTAATATTATGCATGATAGCATTATTACATTTATATGTATACCTGATGAATATTTGATAGAAGAATATTTTATAATACCGATTTGATGATATTTCAAGAAAATAAAAGAAAGAAAGTTATAATAGATACTTGAGCTAAATTAGCAAAGAGTATACAAATATATTAAGATATTAAAGTTAGTGCAGCAGAAACGTGATGAGATTCAAGACAATAGATGGGAATATAAAACTTGATGTGTATATTATGGATGTTTGAGATACATGATCAAGTTGTTGCATGAAAATATATTATTTGTAGCATATGTAAGTGAATAAGTGAATTAAGTACATAACGAATTTTCGATTACGTTATATATGTATTATTGAATATGATGCATGAATTCAGACACAGGGTAAGTAGTATCGAAAGTATACATTTGGCTTTGCATGTATGATGGAATGCATATGTATGAGATATGATATCATATGTAACAGGTAAAGGAAGGTAAAAATTTGAATGTGTTTTTGTGCTATGATTAGTTTATAAACAATTATATGACAAAGATGTGGAGTGTGAACGAATAGTAAGTTAATGTAAGTGTTAAGGGAGTTAGAAAATTTAAGAACTAAGATAAATAAAAATGAGCAAAGTAAAGATAATAAATAAAACAGAATGGGCATGAGTAAATACAATTTGATGTAGAGATCAGACATTAGTAAGATTTCACGATAAAATTTTAATATACGAGTTATGAGTAATAGAAGATAATTAACTTATCAATTTAAGGATTTCTTGTTCCAAATAGGGTTAATGCAATGAAATAATTTAATATTTTAAATAATATTGGAAGTTTTATTATTAGAATACATGTGTGGTTACTTACTGAGTATTATGACTCACACCACAACAGTTTGTTAGTTTTACAGGTCAGTAGCAGCCATACAGAGCCAGCAGAATTTTAGTGAAGTCTTTGAAGGTAGTGGATCGCCCCAATTACTGTCAAGAGAGTCATTGAGTCCTGGATCGAGTTACGTGTCCTCACGACTCATTATTATTGTATTTTTACTTATATTGCATATGCAATAGCATAGTATTATTTTGAGTTCTGGCCGGAGGCCAAGTGATTTACATTTTGTTCATTGAGTTCTGGCCTGAGGCCAAGATGATGGTTGCATATTTTTTGAATTGCATAGAAGGTTGTCTCAGGGTACTGGCTATAAGCCAGGTTGCATAATGTTCTACATACATCATGCCGAAAATTCGTCAGAATCAAAGGCTTATGGAGATGGATTCTCCTATCTTCTGCCGGTAGGATCCTAGGTTAGGCGGGATGTTATAACTAGACAATAGCTTGTACAATCCTCATTCAATAACCTCTATCTAGAAGTGTCCATTGCAGGCACCTTGTCCTTAGTATATCAAGCATTTGAGTCAAATTCAATGTATACATTATTATCAACAAGAATTTTAGAAAGACTCATAAGTTTCCTTGTGATTCTAAGCTAACACATAACCTCAGACAAGTAGAGTTGATAACCATAAGTGAATTTGAAATTCATAAGTTTAGTATAAGTCATAGGGATACTTTGTCCATTACCTTCTAACAATTGTTGATTACCTGAGTATTCGCTGTAATCAGTCAGATTTCTACATGTCATTTATGATATGATGTGTTGCCCTCTATCAATGGACCATCCTTGATCAGCAATACCTTCTTGTGTTGCCATGAAAGCAACCCTTAGCCATTAATTATAGCCAGAAAATTATCCTGGAAACTGACCTTGACCATTTTAGTCATAGGAACCAAAATTTCCATAATCACCATGATTGCCAAAATCAGAGAAAATATTGACAAGTCTCTATTGAATTTGCTTCTACATTCTATTGCTGAGTGATTAAGCTTAAATCAGATCTGATAGATAACCATGTGTCATCTACCGTTGTATCTTGAAAAACCACTTATGTTGAATCCAAAGTTTCTAGAGTTTCCATTGATATCTCATCCTAACCTACAAAGGCATTTCCAGTGTAACCACCCCTAAAACCTCCTCTAAAGCCTCCTCTGATGTTATAACCATTTTTCTAATTAACTCTACTATGAAAGCATCCTCTACCACCATTATTGTTATTACATCTACTATATTTTTCTTGATTCCAATTAGCCTTGTCATTCTAGTTACTCACATTCTTCCCAGATCCAGTTTGAGCCATGTTAGCAGTAAAATTCTAGTTTATTTCTTTATTATCATCGACATAATTGTTCTCTAACTTAGCTTCAAGACTCAACAACATAGAATAAACCTTATTGACACTCATATTATACAAATCTATGTACACCACAACTAGACCGTAATGTTGTCCTAAACCTGTGATCCAGATTACTTACTAGACTTCCAGCCAAGGCTAATTCATCAACAAGTGCCTTTAATTTCATGAAGTACTGTGACATTGTTAAGGATCCTTTACGAAAATTACTCAATTGAGTTTTGAGATGTAACTTCTTAGCCATGGTTTCCAAGCCAAAATGTTCTTCAAGGTTTGTCCAAAGTTCATGAGATGATGAGTCACTTACAATAAGGCTCAGAAATTCAACAGAGATGGATGAAATAAGCTAGCTCAGCAAAAGTTAATCTTGACTATGTCAGATCTCATACTCAGGATTTGGTTTTGCCTCTGTTGTACGGCCTGTTGGTTCTGATCAAATGAACTGATTTAGAAAATATCTCATTCCATTAAGAAGAACTTCAACTCCATTATCACGCACTGAAGAAAGAACTTGTGATTTCCAAATCATCCAGTCAGATCAGTCCAATTTTATAGGTGATGTAAATATAGTGGGAGACATTAAAGATGATGTATTTTCATTGGAAGAAGACATGATGTAGCTTTATGGCTCTGATACCATGTTAAAGTAAAATTTAATAACTGAATAAACTATTTGTTTCATGAGAAATTTAAAGAAACACAATTAGGAAAGTTTTGAAAGAAAGTTGGATGAATCTGAATTTTTTTATATTGATTATCATCATTTACATGGTATGCCTTTGATTTATTTATATTACACACTTGATGTCTCGTGCATAGCACACTTTTTGTAACAAATTATTTTAATAGAAAACTAACTTTTAATAGCCTGGTAAATTTATTACTAACTCTGAACTAACCCTTTAATAGTATAACTACTAACAAAAACTTATGTCAGCAGCTTTCCTTATAATTCAAATTTTCCTTTTTCAATTTGCATCAAATTTTTTTTAGTTTTTAGGTTCTCAACCCCTCATTCCTTATAATTCAAATGTGTTCTTTTCAATTTTATGATACGTGAAAATATGGAAAACTGCATTAGTTGCACTTTTCCACTACTGAAATCTCCACTAGGCACTTTTCGAGCTTACTCATGCTGATTTGTGGGGACATGCCTTTATTTCTTCCATAAATGTATATAGGTATTATATTTTCATAAATGAACTTGGCTTCAATTAATTAACATAAATATATAGTTAATTTGTTTAAGTGTTGGGAAATTATTACCCATAGCATCACTATTTGTACAGAACATGGTGTTATTGTACAAATTAACTATGTGACAAAGGAAATTGCTCTTTTATCATTTGTAATTGGATTACTCGGATATATAAATGATAAAAGTCCTTATGATTAGTTCCAGATTAATAAGATATGAGACAGTATTAATCCAAAAAGGTTTAATCATTAAATATCCCTAGTCGTAATATTATCGAGAGTGGACATCGATAATGCGGAATAGGCTAGTACTACACTTGTGCTTGTTATGCAAGTGTAAAGACATAGTTCTCATATATTTGGGTATTGGATACTCATGCTAGTGTAATATGAGGTTTTGTTTACCGATTTTATGGAAATATCTTCGCTCTGGATAGACCCCTCAGAATCCTATTGGTAGTATGACTATGTATCTATGGGAATCCGAATCATGGTAGGTGTATTTGGTTTTAACCTGAGGCTTGCATCGCTAATACTTGCGACAATCAATATACTTTGGTTTTGGTGGTCCGGGGTTTTAACAAGTTCTGTGTACGCCTCTTCTGGGTATATTGAGAATCGTAGTGTATTGAGTGTGATGTCAAGATGGAAGTATCACTTCAGTTATATGGAGATGATGATCACGCATGGATACAGAACTGGTACTCTAAATGCTATAGCCATCGGGGAAGTATGACTAGGTCATGACTTTCCGATCATAAAGAGACTAGTTGTTAGTGATCCCATATATGCTTCGTACGGGGCAAACACAACTCCAGCCTCAGGCCTAGCATGTGACATCCGATACTGGATCGTAATACGCAATACTACATATACTATGCCTGACAAAGATCATGTATTCCGTAGATGAATATTTCTAGAGAATTGGGCAGGCACGGTGCTTTGCTAGAAGCCAACCATGTCTTGTAAATCGGTAAGTACATAGTACCGGGTACGCACATGTTCAGATAGTTTGATGACTGTATTTGCTGCCAACAAATCCAGGGATCTCTTGGGTCGCATCCGAAAGATTCACCGATGATATTTGACTCGAACAATATTAATCTGGCATTAATTTAGAGAGAGAGAGAGAAAATTAATCTGGGATTAATTACGGAAAGAATTAATCTGGGATTAATTATCAGAGAAATAATTAATCTGGGATTAAAGAATTAATTAAAAGCCCATTAGACTTTAATTGAATAGTATTGAATACTAATTGGGCCTTTGAGACCCATTTTGATTGGATTTGGAATCCAAGTATTTAAGGCACATAAATAAGTGTAATTATTTAATTTAGAATTAAATATGAATTAGTATTGGATACAATTTAAATTGGATTTAAAGTTATAGTTCGATATAATTCAATAATACTAACTTTGAGTATTTATTCTTAAACAAGTTTGACTTGAGCAAATCAAATCATTGTATGAACATTGGATGGTCATTAATTAAAGATTAATTAATTGGATTAGATTGATTAAATAACATGCTTAGTGTGAATACTTAGATGTATGTATGAATAATGTATATCGGAAGGATATTAGAAGGGTGAGGGCTATTTTGGAAATTGTTGTAATAAATTTAGAATTTATTAAATTGGACTTGCGTGTCCAGCCTATTACCTCTTTTCTCATTGTATTTCTCTTCTCACCAATTCCCCTCAATGTATATGAGGTTTCTTTAGAAGTATTATGTAATTGGGTAGAGGTAATAATAGTGCTAGCGAGAGAGAGGAAAGAGAGAGATTTATTCTAGGAATAATTTGTATCGTATATCCATCCGCATATCATTATTATTTTATTCACTCCTTTTTATGCTTTTAGAATGCATGCTTAATGGTGTATTATAAGACCTAATTAAAGACAATAAATTGGTTGCCAAATCGCGATAAAAACCCTCATTTTATATTAAGCGTTTTTCCTAACATTGAGTTATTTTCTCTTAAGATCCAAGATTGGCATTGGTTTGTTGGCCAAAGTCAAGACCTTTGTCCATCGCAGATGTGTTTGAATCATGAAGGCTTTGTTCCATATCGTATGCCTTGGGCAAGTTGTGATTTGTTGACCAAATTCAAGATCACTGCTTGTTCATCGGCCTCGATTACGAAGCTTTCCCACTGTTAATGGGTCACGCTTGACTGGTTTTATTAAGCTTGTCGAGCCAAAGCCAAGGCTTAGTTGATTCAGAGGAAAAGGTAAAGGAATATATCAGATATATTGGCATATATTGGATATATGTTTCGGACTTGGAGGTCCACCTACTGGATCTAGGAATTAGATGAGATCCAAGTGATCTTACAGATCTACCTAGTTAAGTTTCATAAAACTTGTTGGCCAAAGTCAAGGTTGTGTATTATTTAACGGGATCCTAGCCCACTAGGAAACTAGGTTTCCCGAGTACTACACAGAGGGTTAGAGGCTCACCGAAAAATAGTGGGAGGCAAGTATTAAATTTGCAATTTGGTTTAGGTACTTGCCAATACGCGCTCATTTCATTTTTCGTTATTAATTATTATAGATTTATTATTTGGACTAATATCTAACTGTTGTTTTAATTGAACAGTTAGACTGTATTTAAACTACTTCATTTGTAGTTGGTTATATAATTGGATTATAGTAATCAATATATTTGAATGTAACCGATCAATTGTAGTTGATTATATAGTTAGACTATAGTAATCATTATATTTAATTGTACCTGAAATAGTTGATTCGTAGTTGGACTATAGCAATCAAGATGACTGAAAGATTAGCATCAAAGGACCTAATCATAGGGAAAATATCTTTAACGGCTTTAATTTTCAGATTGGGAATAGAACCCCACGATAGTCCTAGGAGCTGAGAAGTTATTCTATTTGATATAGCAACCTCTTGAGCATGAGCCCGGAGTTGAGCGTATAAGTAGAGCATGAGCTTATGAAGACTCATTGTGATGATAACTTTATTAATGCTCAATCTGTTATGCACAGCCAGAGCTTCTTAAAATGACATATCCCAAGTTGTCTGCCTAAACTGTGGTAAACGGGGTCACTAGAAGTGTGACTGCTGTATGGACAAGGCAGACAAGAATGAAGTGAAGGCATGACAAGGTTCCGGGTTCAAGAATGTTTGTTATAAACATGTTCACTACTAGTTTTAAAATTGGATTTTTGATACTAGATATGGTACATGAATATATGTTCACTGTTGATAATCTCAAACATATAACATGACAAACAAATAGCCCAAATTGAATAATTCTAATGAGATTTTTTTATGACATTGTTGTCTGGGACACATTAAAAAGATTCATATATCTATATTTTCAAAGAGTGGATACTTGGACGGATTTGATTCTAATTCAAATGATGTCTACGAATCTAATTTATTAGGCAAAGTGCCTAAAACACCTTTTACTTGGTAAAAGTGTAAATGCAACCGATCTGTTAGCCCTCGTTCATAGTGACGTAAGTGGGCCCATATCTAGCTAGGCTAGAGGTGAATAAGAATACTTTGTAACCTTTACGGATGTGGCATCGCGTTATGGTTATGTGTATAATATCAAGCACAAATCAGAAACTTTTGAGTAATTCAACGAGTTTCGACACGAAGTAAGAAAACAGATTGATAAAAATATTAGAACATTGCGGTTAGACCATGATAGACAATACTTAAACATATGAGTTTCAAGATTACTTGAAAAAGTATGGTATTCTTTCACAACAGACTCTTCCCGAAACACCTTAATTTGACGGTGTGTCCGAACAGAAAAACTGAAATTTGTTGGACATGGTAAGGTTGATGATGAGTCGCTCTGAGCTACCAATTTCCTTCTGAGGATGCACACTAAACGGTGTAATACTTATTTTGAATAAGGTTCCATGAAAATCTGTTAGACAGACTTCATATTAGATATAAACAGGAAAGAAATCGGCTTTCTCATTCCTGAAGATTTGGGGATATTGGGCATACGCTAAATGTTTGGATGAAACCAAGCTAGAACCCAATTCGAATAAGTGTCTATTTTTAGGTTATCCTAGGGAAACCAAAGTATAGTACTTATACAACTCACAAGAGAACAATGTATTTGTTGCTCTCCATGTAGTTTCCTAAGAGGAATTCCTATATACAGTGGTAAGTGGGAGGAAAGTAAAACTCAATGAGAATCAGAGTAATTTTGTTACAGGCACTAAGTCCTCACGGAACATCAACAGTTCATCAGGGATGAAACTGTACTAATAATACTCGAATACATAAGAACCGCGTAGGTCGGAGAGAGTCAGAAAATAACCTGGGAGGTATGTGTTACTTATCTCACCTCATGAAGATTTCAATCTTATTAAGGATGACAAACCGGATACATATGAGGAAGTGATACAAGGTATCGACTCCATTTATGGCAAACCGGCTACCTATGAGGAAGTGATACAAGGTATCGACTCCATTTATGGCAAAGTGCCATGAAGTCCGAAATGGATTCCATGTATATCAACCAAGTTTGATACTGGTTGATGTACAAGAAGGCATTGTGCCTATTGGTACTAAATAAGTCTTCAAGGAAGACATATATGGATGGAAACATACAAATGTACACAGCTAGGCTTGTACAAAAAGGGTATCGTCAAAGAGATAGTATCGACTACAACGAAACTTTTTCACATGTTGCCATGATTAAATCCATTCGGAACTGTATATTTCGTTTATGAAATATGACAGTTAAACGTCAAAATCGCTTTCCTTAACGGAAACCTTTTGGAGGATGTTTGTATGCAACATCCTGACGGTTTTGTCGTGCCAAAACATGCAAATAAGGTTTGCAAGTTAAATCGATCCATTTATGGATTGAAGCAAGCATTGTGTTCTTGTAACCAATATTTTGATGAGATCATAATGGTAAATGATTTCATTCAAAACGAATATGATTCTTGTGTATATAAGAAAGTTAGTGGGAGCGCACTAACAATGAATGTCCTATAAGTTGATGATGTATTGCTTCTTAGCAATAACATTCCCATAATATAATCGGTGAAAGCTTGGATTTCTTTTAAAATTCTCCACGGAATACCTGGGAGAAGTAAGCTTTATTCTAGGAATAAAGATCTACTGGGATAGATCTAGAAAGCTGCTGACACTCTATCAGTGTTCGTACGTTTTGATATCTACGTAACCTGATGTCTCATATACTTTGAGCATATATAGACGCAATCAGGCCAATCCAGGTGATGGTCACTGGATTGATGTTAAGAACATCCTTGAGTATCTTGGATGAACCAAGGATGCTTTCTGAGAATATGGGAAAGGAGAACTTGAGGTGATTGGGTTCACCACTTCAAGTTTCCAAACCGATATAAACGACTGTAAGTCGCAATAAGGGTACATATATAGTTTAAATAACGAAACAATGAGCTGGAAATCTTCCAAGCAAGATACTGTTGATTAATAAATAACAAGAGCAGAATATTGTTATAGCTGAGGTAGCAAAAGAAGCATTTTGGATCTATAAAATTCCTAATTAGATTAAGAGTAATTCTGTTAACTGTTAAGCTAGGCTACAACGCAGGCTAAAGAAATGTGGTCTCATCAATGATCCAAGTATGTACTTTAACTATTTCATCTGATTCGTAAGATCATACATCGTGACGATGTGATGATCAAATAAATCGCATCAGATGATAACCTTGTAAATCCACTGATGAAAGCTGTTTCTCAGCAGAAGTTTGAGCAACCTTTTGGGTTTCTATTAAGTCCTAAGGATCATTTTCAAGCATAAAACATATGTGAATACTCAATGAAATATGGCGGAATCATACTCATATTGAACGGCTTTTACGATGCGAAGAACAAAATTTTTTATGCTTTTTGAGTGAAGCTCTCGGCCATGACTTGTTTTGCTCCTCCTAGTGTGCTCCAAGCCCCAAGCTTCAACAATGGTGATTCGAAGTTCACAAATAGGTTTCCCTATCACCTTGTATGCCTCTTTGTGTGCTAGCACCTTGATGATTTGCCACAAATCATCATAATTCTTCTTATGGTTCTCGGCCAAGCAAAGAAAACAAGAAGAAAAATGGCTTCCAAAGCCAAATGAAGAAGAAGGAAAGAAAGGCCACCATGGCCGAATCCAATGGGGAGAGAGAGAGGGAATAAAAATTGTGTTTTGTATATTTGTTTTCTAAAAACATATACCAAAAATTGAAAGTCAAATACAAATAATAAAATATTAGTAAATGTCTTTCAAACAACACAATTGAGTGTTCAACACTCTTCTGTCAACCCATCACTCATGAATAGTAACTGATTTTCAATCACTCAAAGTGATAAGACATCCATCACTTGAATGACTATTGATTTGACGCTTGATGTGACTTGCAGGCCCCACTTTGATTCTAAATGCGAGTGGTTCCACAAACACTCCCGTGCTCGGGTTCGTTAATTCCGAATTAACAAATATCCGTCGTGACGTAATTAAATCAAATTTAATTAAATAATTATGCCTAGCAAAATTACTATTCACGTCCCTAACGAATTAATTCTAAATTAATTCGTTCGCCCGAATTAAAATCCGATTTTAATTTCGCGTCGAAATCCAATTTCGTTTAATATATCGAATATATTAATTTATCGATTAATTCCAAATTAATCGTTCTCTCTCTTTAATTAATATTTTATCCAAGATAAAATATCTCCGTAATTAATCTCAGATTAATTTTCTCTCTCATCAAATTAATCCCAGATTAATAAAGTGCGAGTCATACATCATCGTTGAATCTTCGGGAAGCGACCTATGAGATCCCCGGATATGTTGCCAATAAATACGGTTATCGGACTATCCGAATACGTACGTACCTACTTCTATGTTTCACCGATTTACATGACAAGGTTAGCTTCTACCAAAGCGCCATGTCTACCCAATTCTCATAAATATGCTTACAGGAATAAGCGATCTATATCAGGCGTAGTATACGTAGTATTGTGTATGTCGATCCTGTATCGGATGGTCACGTGCAAGGCCTGGGGCTGGAATTGTGACTGCCCCGTACGAAGCACATATTGGATGTCTGGTAACTAGTCTCTATAATCGGATATGCATGACCTAGTCATAATATCCCGATAGCTGCAGCATATTAGAGAACAAGTTCTGTTTCCTACGTGATCATCATCTCCACTATAACTGAAGTGATACTTCCATCTTGACATCACACCCAATACTCTACGATTCTCAATATACCCAAAGAGACGTGCACAGAACCGGTTAAAGCCTTGGACGACCAAACCAAAGTATATTGATTGTCGCAAGTATCAACGGTGCAAGTCTCAGGTTAAGACCAAATACACCTACCCTGAATTCGGACTTTCATAGACATATAGTTATACTACCAATGGAATTCTGAAGGGGTCTATCCAGAACGAAGTTGTTTTCCGTACCATCGGTAAAACACAACCTGCTATTGTACTTGTATAAATATCCAATAATTAAACATATGAGAACTGTGTCGTTATGCTCCCACAACGTGCACAAATGCAATACTAGTATATTCCGCATTATCGATGTCCAATCCCGATAATACTACGACTAGGGATATTTAATGATTAAACCTTCGTGGATTGATACTGTCTCATATCATCTCAATCCAGGAACTAATCATAAGGACCTTTGGCCTATAGCAAATTGCTCTTTTATCATAGGTGATCTAATCACAAATGATAAAAGAGCAATTTCCTTTGTCACATAGTTAATTTGTACAACAACACCATGATCTGTACAAATAGTGAAGCTATGGGTCATAATTGTCCAACTATCTCCCACTTGGCCTATAGCCAGTCACTCAGGTGCTTACACATCTGAACTATGTACGGGCCACTCAGACTTCTGCTGAGAAAAGCTTTCGTCTGCGGATTTAAAAGGTTATCATCTGATACGATTTATACGATCATCACATCGCCACGATGTACGATCCGACGAATCAGAGGAAAACAATTTAAAGTATATATTGGATCGTTGATGAGACCGTTAATTCTTTAGCCTGTGCTGTAGCCTGCCTCAGCTGCTAACAGAACTATTTCTAATCTAATTAGAATTATTTAGATCCAAGATGCTACTATTTGAATTATCTAATTTAAATAATTAGAATTATTTAGATCCATGATACTACTATTACTGCGATAGTCGCAGCAATGTTCCGCTTTTGTTGTTTATTCGGTAACCGTAACTTGCTTGGAAGATTTCCAGCTCACTGTTCCGTTATTCAAACTTTATAGTACCTTAATTACGACTTACAGTCGTTATTATCGGTTTGGAAACTTACAGTAGTGAACCCAGTCACTTTAAGTTATCCTTCTCCATAATATAAGACAGCATCCTTAGTTCATCTAAGAAACTAAAGGATGTTCTTACCATCAATCCAATGACTATCACTTGGATTGGCTTGATTTTGACTTCATATGCTCAAAGCATATGAGACACCAGGTCACGTACATTTTTCAATGTACGAATATCCGGAGAGTGCCAACAGCCTTTAGATCTATCCCAGTAGATCTTTATTCCTAGAATAAAGGTTGTTTCTCCCAATAATTCTACAGAGAATTTTCATGAAAGTCAAGCTTTCATCGATTTTAATATGGGAATATCATTTCCAAGAAAAGACATATCATTATTATTAGGACATTCACTGTCAGTTCACTCCCACTGACCTCCATATATACATAAGAATTATATTTGTTTTGAAGTAAATCATACGCCATTATGATTACATCAAAACATCAGTTCCAAGAACATAATGCTTACTTAAATCCAAACATGGATCGAATAACCTACAAACCTTGTTTACTAGTTTTTGGTACGACAAAACCGTCAGGATGTTATAAACATCCTCCAAAAGGTTTCCATTTAAGGAAAGCGATTTCGATGTTCAGCTGCCATTTTTCATAAATTAAACATTCTATATCAGCAAGCATTATCCAAATGGATTTAACAATGGCAATATGTAAAAGGTTTCGTCGTAATCGACACAATATTGATAACAATACCTTTTTGCTACAAGCCTAGCTTAGTACGTTGGTATGTTGCCATCCATGTATGTCTTCCTTGAAGACTCATATAGTACCAATAGGCATAATGTCTTGCGGTACAACAACTAGTATCCAAACATAGTTTGTATACATGGAATCCATTTCGGACAGTATGGCACTATGCCATAATAGGGAGTCGATACCTTGTATCACTTCCTCATACGTAGTCAGTTCATATTCCTCAATAAGATTGACATCTTCATAAGGTGAGATCAGAAACCCATGCCTCCCATGTTGTTTTCTGACTCTCTCCGATCTATGCGGTTCTTATGTATTCGAAGATTACTGGTACAGTTTCATCCTTGATGAACTGTTTGTGTTCCATTAAGGACTTGGTACCTTGAATAGTATTACTCCGATTTTCATCGAGTTTTACTATCCTCCCACTTACCACTTCATATCGATATTCTTCTCATGAAAACCACATGGCGAGCAACAATTACATTGTTCTCTTGTGAGATGTATAAGTACTATACTTTGGTTTCCTTAGGATAACCTACAATTTGGCACTTATCCGATTTGGGTTCTAGTTTGGTATCATCCAAACGCATGCCCAGCTATCCCAAATCATCAGGAATGAGAAAACCCAGTTTCTTTCCTGTTCATATCTAATATGAAGTCTGTCAAACATATTTGTATGGAACCCTATTCAAAATTAGTATTGCACTGTTAAATGTGTATCCCTTTGATGGAAAATGGTAGCTCAGAGCGATTCATGATTAACCTTATAATGTCTAACAAAATGCGGTTTCTCTGTTCAGACACACCGTCAAATTGACGTGTTCCGGGAGAAGTCCTCATTGAAAGAATACTATACTCCTTCAAGTATTTGAGAAACTTATTCCTTAAGTATTTTCCATCTCGGTCTTACCGTGACGTTTTTAATACTTTAGCCGATCTGTTTGTCTATTTCGTGTCAAAACTCTAAAAGTTTCCGATTCATGTGTCGAAAGAAACACATAACCATAACACGATACCACATCCGTAAAGGTCACGAAACATTCATATCCACCTCTAGCCTAGCTAGATATGGGCCCACTTATGTCACTATGAACGAGGGCTAACAGATCGATTGCACTTACACTTTTACCAAGTAAAAGATATTTAGGCATTTTGTCCAATAAACTAGATTCGTAGACTTTATTTGAATGGAATCAAATTTGTCCTAGTACCCACTCTTCGAAAGTGTGGATATACGAGTCTTGTTTAATGTGCCTCAGAAAACACTGCCATATATAAGTCTTATCTGATCAAATCAGTTTGAGATATTTGTTTGTCATGTTATACGTTTGAGATTTATTTATATTCAAAATATAAATATTGTTAATCACATCTAATGTGTTTATCTCAATATCATCTTTATAAAATAAAACACTTTAGTGTTCTAGAATATAAAGGTATACTCGCAACGAGTTATACTCGATATTGAGATAATATTTCTAGTCAAACTAGTTACATTATAACAGTTTCCTAATTTAAGTACACACCCGAAGGGTAGTTCCTAAACTTAGGTATCTACGGTTAAAACAGCGACTTTCATCCCGTTTCTGATTCGTAGATTAATCTCATCTGAAGTCGGTATCCTGCTCATAGCAGATTCTGCACATCAGTATATATTTATGTACCACTATTTAGTATCTAAAATCCAATTTTAATACTAGCAGTGAACATATTTATGACAAAAATCTTTGAAGTCAGAGCCTTGCCCTTTCTTCTATTCCTTCATGTCTGCCTTGTCCATACGACAGTCACATTTCCAGTGACCCCGTTTGCCACAATTTTAGGCAGACATCTTGGGATATGTTCTTTGTCCTCCTAGAATACTGTGATAATTTTGCCTTTGCCCTTATCCACATACCCTGAAGCCTTCGGCCAAGCCTTGGCCTTCTAGAATGTCGAAGTAAGATGCGCCTTGCATTTCTTGCCATTTTGCAAAATTTGGATTTGGCTCCTTGAGCAAAGCCATTAATTCTCCAAGAGTTTTCTATTGCAAATAACACTTCTAAGATCTAAGTATAGATCTATGAAGATCCTTCATTTAAACATCATGGTTTAAAGATCTAATCATTAGTTATGACGACGAAATTAAGGAGTCATTGCGGCAAGCATAATGGATTAAGCACTAAAGTTATCATTGCATGAATCTTCCAAAGATCATGCTCCGCCTTTTGTTTAACTTCGGGCTTAGGCCCAAGAGGTTATTTTATCAAATAAAGTAACTTCTTGGTTTCCAGGACTATCCTGAAATTTTATTCCCAATTTGAATATTAAAGTCGTTTAAATACATTTTCCCTAGGATTATGTTTTAAACACCAATCTTTCAATTTTATCTTGATTCTAATAGTCCAACTATTTAATCAACGATTTGTGTACTATATATATAATGATTACTATAGTCCAACTGTATAATCAACTATACATTTAATTGGTTAAATTCAATTATATTGATTACTATAATCCAATTATAAAATCAACTATTAATTGAAATAGTTTGAATACAGTCCAACAGTTTAATTAAAACAACTTTAAATATTAGTCCAACTAATACTTTAATTTATTTGACAAAAAATTGAAATGTGCGCGTATGGAAATTATCTAAACGAAATTGAAAATCTAATACTTGCCTCCCACTATTTTTCGGCGAGCCTCTAATCCTCTGTTGAGTACTTGGGAAACCTAGTTTCCTAGTGGGCTAGGATCCCGTTAAATAACACACAATCTTGACTTTGGCCAACAAATTGTATGATACTTAACTAGGTAGATCTCTAAGATCAATTGGATCTCATCCAATTCCTAGATCCAGTAGGTGGACATCCAAGTCCAAAATATATATCTTATATATGCCAATATATCCAATATATTCCCTAACCTTTTTCCTCTGAATCAATTAAGCCTTGGCTTTGGCACAACAAACTTAATGATCCCAGTTAAGCAGAACCCATTGACCTTAGAAAGCCTTGTAATCGATGTCGATGGATAAGAAGTGATCTTGACTTTGGCCAACAAATCACAACTTGGAAAAGACACTGATATGGAACAAAGCCTTCATGATTCAAACACATCCGCGACGGACAAAGGTCTTGACTTTGGCCAACAATCAATGCGAGTCTTGGATCTTGAATAACAATCACTCAATGGAAGAAAAAACGCTTAATATATTTTGAGGGTTTTTCGCGTGAAAATTGACAACCAATTTATTATCTTTGTTAAGGTCTCATTATCATACACCCTTAAACATGCATTCTAAACACATAATAAAGCGCTAAGTAAATATAATAATGATATGCGGATGGATACTTAACACATTGTTCCTAAAACAAATCTCTCTATTTCCTCTCTCCCGCTAGCACAAGTATTACTTCTACCCGATTACATAACACTTCTAAAGAAACCTCATTTACATTGAGGGGAATAAGTGAGAAGAGAAATACATAGAGTAAGGAGGTAATAGGCTAGACAAGCGGGTCCAATTAATAAATTCCAAATTTATTACAACAATTTCTAAAATTGCCCCACCCATCAAATGTCCATCCGATATACATTATTCATGCATTGCAATCATATATTCACACAAGCATGTTATCAATCAATCTAATCCAATTAATTAATCTGAATATTAATGACCATCTAATGTTCAAACAATGATTTGATTTTGCGCGAGTCAAACTCGTATTGCGAATAAGTACTCAAAGTACGAATTCTTGAATTAAATTAAACTACAACATTAAATCCAATTTAATATATATTTAATACTAATTCATTTATTTAATTCCAAATTAAATAACTACGCTTTTTAATGAACCTTTGCGACTTAGATTCCAAATCTAATCGTTACGGGGTCTCAAAGCCCAATTAACACCCAATGTCGTCTAATTAAAGTCTAATGGGCTTTCAATTAATTTCTTAAGGCGTGGGCTTCGGCAACCAAAGCCCAATCAAGGAATAACCCCATAAGCCTAGAAATCAATTTCGGCCCATTAGGCCCAATTAAACCTTAAAGGCCCAAGAGTCATAATTCGACTTTATGGATATGATTTTGGGCCCAATTGGTGCCAACCAATTTGCCTAAACCAAACTTGGACCAACCAAGCCCATTTAGCCCAATTACAACTTTTCAAGCCCAAATCCAATTTAAGCTCAACATAATTAAATTACCAAATTCCAAATTTCACAATCTAATTAACCTAAGTGTAAAGCCATAATAAATTAATCAAATTAACATTTCCAAAACATCAATTAGCCTAATTAATTATGGTCATTAACATCAAAACATGTCCAACACATTTTAATTAAAATCAACTCATTTCCATGCTCTTTATGTCCACAATATTTTATGGTTTTTAATGTCCAATTCGATTTCAATCCAATTGAATCCATAATCATCATAACCCACATGATTACAACTCACCCAATGATCAAAATCAAAAATTACCATGACTTTAGGGCACTAATCCAATTCGGCCAAGCCCTAGAATTTGGGGAAAATTGTTCCAAACAATATTTCATGAAATTGATCCAATCAAACTTCAATTAAACATTATTTAAGCATACTCAATCAAGCAATTTAACCAAATCATGCTCAAATCGATTTTACCCAATTTTAACCCTAAAAAGTTTCATGCTCAAAATGGCTCAAGATACCATTGTTGGGTTTCTATTAAGTCCCAAGGATCATTTTCAAGCATAAAACATATGTGAATACTCAATGAAATATGGCGGAATCATACTCACATTAAACGGGCTTTTGGGATGCGAAGAATAAAACTTTTTATGCCCTTTGAGTGAAGCTCTCAGCCATGACTTGTTTTGCTCCTCCAAGTGTGCTACAAGTTCCGAGCTTCAACAATGGTGATTCCAAGCTCACAAATAGGTTTCCATATCACCTTTTATGCCTCTTTGTGTACTAGCACCTTGATGATTTGCCACAAATCATCATATTTCTTCTTATGGTTCTCGGCCAAACAAAGAAAACAAGAAGAAAAATGGCTTCAAAAGCCAAATGAAGAAGAAGGAAAGAAAGGCCACCATGGTCGAATCCAATAGGGAGAGAGAGAGGGAATAAAAATTGTGTTTGGTATATTTGTTTTCTAAAAACATATACCAAAAATTGAAAGTCAAATACAAATAATAAAATATTAGTAAATGTCTTTCAAACATCATAATTGAGTGTTCAACACTCTTCTATCAACCCATCACTCATGAATAGTGAATGGCTGTCAATCACTCAAAGTGACAAGACATCCATCACTTGAATGACTATTGATTTGACGCTTGATATGACTTACGGGCCCCACTTTGATTCTAAATACGAGTGGTTCCGCAAACACTCCCAGGCTCGGGTTCGTTAATTCCGAATTAACAAATTTCCATCGTGACGTAATTAAATAATTATGCCTAGCAAAATTACTATTCACATCGATAACGAATTAATTCTAAATTAATTCGTTCGCCTGAATTAAAATCTAAATTTAATTCCACATCGAAATCTAATTTCGTTTAATATATCGAATATATTAATTTATCGATTAATTCCAAATAAATCGTTCTCTCTATTTAATTAATATTTTATCCAAGATAAAATATCTCCGTAATTAATCTCAGATTAATTTTCTCTCTCATCAAATTAATCTCAGATTAATAAAGTGCGAGTCATACATCATCGTTGAATCTTCGGGAAGCGACCTATGAGATCCCCAGATATGTTGCCAATAAATACGGTTATCGGACTATCCGAATACGTACGTACCTACTACTACGTTTCACCGATTTACAAGACAAGGTTAGCTTCTAACAAAGCGCTATGCCTACCCAATTCTCCAGAAATATGCTTACAGGAATAAGCAATCTATATCAGGCGTAGTATACGTAGTATTGTGTATGTCGATCAAGTATCGGATGGTCACGTGTAAGGCCTGGGGCTGGAATTGTGTCTGCCTCGTACGAAGCACATATCGGATGTCTGGTAACTAGTCTATATAATCGGATGTACATGACCTAGTCATAAAATCCTGATAGCTACAGCATATAAGAGAACAAGTTCTGTATCCTACGTGATCATCATCTCTACTATAACTGAAGTGATACTTCCATCTTAACATCACACCCAATACACTACGATTCTCAATATACCCAGAAGAGGCGTACACAGAATCGGTTAAAGCCCTGGACGACCAAGACCAAAGTATATTGATTGTCACAAGTATCAGCGGTGCAAGTCTCAGGTTAAGACCAAATACACCTACCCTGAATTCGGACTTGCATAGGCACATAGTTATACTAACAATATAATTCCGAAGGGGTCTATCTAGAGCGAAGATGTTTTCCGTACCATCGGTAAAACACAACCTCCTATTGAAATTGCATAAGTATCCAATACTTAAACATATGAGAACTGTGCCGTTATGCTCCCACAACGCGCACAAGTGCAATACTAGTCTATTTCACATTATCGATCCAATCTCGATAATACTACGACTATGGATATTTAATGATTAAACCTTCGTGGATTGATACTGTCTCATATCATCTCAATCCAAGAACTAATCATAAGGACCTTTCATCATTTATACATCTAGGTGATCTAATCACAAATGATAAAAGAGTAATTTTCTTTGTCACATATTTAATCTGTACAACAACACCATGATCTGTACAAATAGTGACGCTATGGGTCATAATTGTCCAACATAACCCGTACATAGTTCAGGTGTTAGACACTTGAGAGATTGGCTATAGGCCAAGTGGGAGATTGTCGGACAATTATGACCTATAGCATAACTATTTGTACAAAACATGGTGTTGTTGTAGAAATTAACTATGTGACAAAGGAAATTACTCTTTTATCATTTGTAATTTGATTAGTCGGATATATAAATGATAAAAGTCCTTATGATTAGTTCCGGATTAATAAGATATGAGACAGTATTAATCCACAAAGGTTTAATCATTAAATATCTCTAGTCGTAGTATTATCGAGACTGGACATCGATAATACGAAATTGGCTAGTATTACACTTATACGTGTTATGGAAGCGTAACGACATAGTTCTCATATATTTGGGTATTGGATACTCATGCAAGTGTAATAGGAGGTTCTGTTTACAGATTGCACGGAAACTGCTTCGCTCTGAATAGACCCCTCAAAATCCCATTGGTAGTATGACTATGGGTCTATGGGAATCCGAATCAGGGTAGGTGCATTTGGTCTTAACCTGGGTCTTGCATCGCTAATACTTGCGACAATAAATATACTTTGGTTTTGGTCGTCCGAGGCTTTAACAGGTTCTGTGTATGCCTCTTTTGGGTATATTGAGAATCGTAGTATATTGGGTGTGATGTCAAGATGGAAGTATCACTTTAGTTATATGGAGATGATGATCACGCAGGGATACAGAACTGGTAATCTAAGTGCTATAGCCATCGGGGAAGTATGACTAGGTCATGACTTTCCGATCATAAAGAGACTAGTTGCTAGTGATCCGATATATGCTTCGTACTGGGAAGACATAACTCCAGCCCCAAGCCAAGCATGTGACGTCCGATACTAGATCGTAATACGCATTACTCTGTATACTACGCCTGACAAAGATCACGTATTCCATAGAAGAATATTTCTGGAGAATTGGGTAGACACGGTGCTTTCCTAGAAGCCAACCTTGTCTTGTAAATCGGTAAGTATGTGGTACCGGGTACGCACATGTTTGGATAGTGCGATGACCATATTTACTACCAACATATCCAGGGATCTCTTGGGTCCATCCCAAAGATTCACCAATGGTATTTCATTCGAACAATTTTAATCTGGGATTAATTTAGAGAGAGAGAAAATTAATCTGGGATTCATTACGACAAGAATTAATTTGGGATTACATATCAGAGAAAGAATTAATCTGGGATTAATTACGTCGAAAATTTATCTGGGATTAAATTCGTTGAGAGGAGAGAGAGCGCGATTAATTTGGAATTGATCAGTATAATAAATTTAATAGCTAAATTAGATTTTACTATTTAATTTATTTAATTGGGATAAAATAATATATTAGATATATTAAATGAAATCAGATTTCAACGAATAATTAAATTGGATTTTAATTCTAACGAACGAATTAATTTGGAATTAATTCACGAACGACTTTCGTAATAATTTTTCTAGGCATTATTATTTAATAAAATCAGATTTAATTAAGTCGCGATGGAAAATTCGTTTAATCGGATTTAACGAACCCGAGCCCTAAAGTGTGTTGAGCAAGCCCACTTGAATTTTGAATTTAAGTGGGTCCCACTTCACTTACATCATTTGTCACCTTTGTTGATAGATATGGATGATAAGTTTTGGTGGAATCTTGTAAAACATTGTTTGCCTTTTGAAAAGATAAATTCAATTAATGATTTATTCATTATCATTATTCTCTTTTTTCTATTAAGGCCGGATTCCCATTAACTCTATGTCTCCCTAGCATTTAGGCCGAATGGCCTTATTTGCTCTTGGCCGAATGGCCACAAAGAAATCAAACACATATTGGCCAAAAGCCATTTTGTTTTTCTTTGCTTTGGAAGTAAGTGGCTATTAATTTCATTTTGACTTCTCTCTCTGATTTGGAAATATTAAGGCTAGTGCCTTGGTTTTAAAACCATGGCCAAAAAGCCATCAGCCTACTCTTGAAAAACTATTGGCTGAAAGAAGCAAAAAGGCCACTGACTCCTTTACTACATGGCCGAATGAAAGAACAAGCACATTTGCTCTTTTTGACTTTTGAAGTTCAGCCGAATGAAAAGCAATTGCTTTCTATTTTATTTTGGTTTGGCCAATTGCTTCCCTCTCTATCTTGGGCACAAAATTTTTTACATTTGTTCTTGCTAGCACATAAGGGAGTCAAAAAATGGTGATAGGGATACTCACCCATGAGCTTGTAAGCTTCAACATCCATAAAAGTTTTGAACTCAACCAATCAATGTAAGTCATCCGTAACTTATTTTTTATTTTTATTCACACACGAATCAATCTTAAAGATCTCGTGGCATGTCTAGGACACTAACATTAAGTTGAATATTTTTATCTACCTTGTAAATAGCTTAATATTCTAGGTTAATAATTCGTAACAACCCAAATGGATGAAAATTGTCTGAATCCATCGTGTGCATGCTTAGGTGAATTTACAACCATAGGTTCTTCTTCCTCATAAAGTTATCTCGAAAATTATTGTTTGCTATTTATTTACCTTTAATTACATTCAAAATAATCAAACCTCCCTCATAACTAATAATTAGTTTAAGTTAAGTAGGTTAGTGTTCGTATTAATAAGAGAAATATTAAGTCTATGTGGGTACGATATCCGACATATTGTCACATTTTACTTGAGTGATATGTATGCTTGTATAAAATCGCGATCAATGAACAAAACATTATATGGCCTTAAGCAAGTTCCAAGAGATTGGCATGATAACTTGAAAAGCTCTCTAGTTGAGTGGTGGTTTGTCATTGCTAAATCTTATTCCTCTCTCTTATTGTGATAGTATTTATTTATGTTGATGACATATTGATAACTGGCTCAAGTTCAACTCTTATTGAAGCCCTTATTTCAAATCTCAACACTATATGTGCCTTAAAGGATCTATGAGAGTTCAACTACTTCCTTGTACCGGAGGTTACACCTTAAGTTGATGGTTTACACTTATCTCAAATAAAATATATTGGTGATATTCTATCCAAAGCACATATGATTGATAGCAAAGGGTGTCCAACACCTATTAGTACAACTGAGAAACTTATGAAAGATAAATGGAAAGCATTTGACAATCCTACTCTCTGTATAAACATAGTTTGATCCCTCCAATATGCGGTGCTTACCAAACCTGATATAGCTATTACCGTCAATAAGCTCTGTTAATTTTTTTCTTTACCATTAGTATTGCATTGGCAAGCTTGCAAATGTATTTGAGATACCTACAGAGTATAGCAGGTTATGGTCTCTTGAGTTAATTGCTTACTCTGATGCAAATTGAGGGCTGGCATGGATGAAAGAAGATCTCTAAGGGTACTGTGTGTATCTAGACAATAATCTTTGTCCTGATCATTGGAGAAATAGTATATTATTTCTCGGTCCATGGTAGAATTAGAATATAGAGCCCTTACTCTGGCAACATCAGAAGTCATGTGAATTGGATACTTTTTACATGAACTTAAAGTCCCTCTTAAATCAATACCAGTGTTGAAGTGTGATAACAAGAGTGCTGAAGCACTTGCTAGTAACCCCAAGTATCATTCACGAACTAAACATATTGAATTAGACCTTCATTTTGTTAAATATCATATTGCAAGGAATGAGTGGCAAGTTCAGCATGCTCCAAGTCATGAACAATATGCAGACATCTTAACAAAGCCTTTAGCTTTTGATTAGTTCACTTACCTAAGATCCAAGCTCAACATTCTTCCCAGAAGTTGAGCTTGGTAGTAGTTATACTATTAAGATGTTAGTTAAGAGTTAGTTACAAAATTATCACGCTGTTAAAAATTAGTTTTCTGTTAAAATAGTTTGTTACAAAAGGTGTGTTATGCATGTGACATCAAGTGTGTAATGCAAGTAGCTCAAAGGCAGTCCTTGTAAATGATGATAATCAATATAAAAGAAGTATCAAAATTCTTCCAACTTTCTCTCTAAACTTTCCCAATTATGTTTCATTCAATTTTTCAAGAAACAAACAGTTTCTTCGGTTCTTAAATTGTACTTTAACATGCCCCATTAACAAAATTCGTTCTTCTGAAGTTATGGACCGCTTTAGTTAGTTATTTTTTTATTTTTTGGGAAAACGTCCTTATGTAAAAATAATACCTTAAAATAGTAGGTTTTGGTTTAGTGGCATAATATTAAAATATTCTCAAGGGTCGTGGTTTGGTGGTGTAAGGCTCAGAATTTCACCATGAAGATCTGGATTCGAATTCAGAGAGTGCGTTTCTTGTAATAACCTGGGAGAGTATGGAATTTTACCTGCTATGCTTAATCTCGGAAGGGATAATTTGACGTCGAGATTTTCAATGATTCAAAAAAAGAAGGCGCATTACTAAAATAGTCAATATCTGCCACTAACATTAATTCGATTATGTCTCAAATTATACAGGATTGTGGTCGCATTATTAATTGATTGGTGTCACGCCACTTAACTGTTGTCTCACTATTCATCTTTAGGATCTATCTCAATTAATGCCACTGGCATGATTTGTCTGGACTCTTGAGCAGAGTTATTTCTCATCGTTTTTTATTTTCAAAGCTTTCAATTGAGTCTGCTATGCTCTAAAGTCTAAACCTACAAAAATACCTAGGTAAACAAGTGAAAACACCCAACTAATTTGACTTAGCCAACAAACATATAGTAAATTTATATAAATATAAATATAGTAACCACAAATGACTCATCACCATGCCCTTACTTACGCAATCGCTTAAATTTATCATATGGAAATTACCTTACAACATGAAAATCGAATTTGCCGTTCGTTACAAGTTCTTGAAAGCTACACTCTAATTTCTTTCTCCAATAATTTTAAAATAATTTTTATTATATGGAAATTACCTTACAACATTGTTTTACTTTTCCCATTGAAGCACTAAAGCCGAATATGCTCCCACTACTCATTTATTAATCTAACTATTTAGTTTTCTTAGTACTAAGTTCTTGACAAAACAATGTATATTAATTAACTTTTCCATTTGACTTTGTGATGCAAGTCGTTTGGTACGTGTTGAGAAAGAGCATAGAAAATGACATTTTTCATATCTCTTGTAAATTTTCTTTCATTAATTAAGAGTACGAAAAATTTTTACTACTAACTTTTATGTATAGGATTAAAATAGTCATAAAAAGTATATTGTTTAAAGACAAAGGTACTGTTGGAAAAATGCTAATCAGTAAGCATTTTGAGTCACAATTTGAAACATGGTCCACTTCGTGTTAGTGGTTGATATTGAGTGATTCGGATACTCATTTGTGAGTAGTTCGAAATAGTATATTCATATGCTTAAATTGCTGCTTGGGTGAATGAGAAATTGTTGCTCAAAGTTCACCAATTGGTGTTGGAAAATAAAGAAAAATGAGCTTGTCCCATATGGGAAAGCTATTAGAGAGAAAGTGTCTTTATGTATGATTACTCATATGTATATAGGTAAAAGTTATAAAGATAGAGGCTCTCTCTACGTGCGCGCGCAAGAGGGGTCCAAATCAAAATTCGATCAGGCATGACTTGTGTGCACCCTCTCGTCCTACGTTCACGAATGCCGGACAAAATTGTGAGGGCTCGGCCCAGCCAATTTTTGCTAGTCTCTTTGTTTTCCAAACCTTTTGAAGTTTTCTATAAAAGTTAATTAATTTCATTAATTAATTTGGTACTTCAAACGAAAGTTCTCATTAATGAGTGATAAATGACATATTTATTTTTACTTCTATAAAAGGCATGCAGTATTTTCGTTTTTTAGATATACAGAATATACAGACAGAACACACAACAGTCCTCGACTTTCTTTGGTTTTTGGAAGAGTTCAATCACTTTAGTGGTTCGTTGGTAATGGGTTTTGGTGGTGCCCATACTCATTCATTTTCCGTTGCATCCTGGGAAACAATCTTCTCACGTTTTACTGCACCTTTGGTAGGGGATGAATTTGTTTTAAGGAGATTGTTGGCATCAACAAGCCTCGGGAAAGTTAAGCAGTGGTTCGGTCAGAGGTTCAGAGGCAGACGCTTTCATTGGTTCGTCAGAGGCAGATACTTTCTTCACAGTCAGGGGTCCGTCGTTCTCAGGGTCTGCTGGGCTGAGATTAAGTCAAAATTCGGATTTTCCCAATTACCGAATTGTATTTGTAATTTTTGCAATACAGTCTTAAAACAAATTCGTTCTGTGGATATGGAAATCAGTTCAAACACAGTTAATCCGAATGTGGCAGCCACTTCAGCTGGCCAGAATATTGTTGCAGCCTCCATGGCTGGCCAAAGTGCTATGGCAGCCTCTTTGGCTGGCCAACATGCTTCAGCCTCTGGGCTTAATCTGTCAGCCTCTAGGGCTGGCCGATGTGTTGCTGTCTCTATGGCTAGTCAACATGTTGGACATGTGAGCCATGTCAATCCTGCTGCTGGAAAACCTGAAAAATTCACTAGTCAGAATTTCAAAAGGTGGAAACAGAAGATATTCTTTTACTTGACCACTTTGAACCTTGCGAAGTTCCTAAAGGAAGATGCTCATGTACCCATAGAGGGTGAGATTGATATTCAAGTCATCAGTGCTATTGATGCTTGTAAATATTCTGAATTCCTATGTTGGAATTATGTGCTGAATGGCCTATGTGATTCCTTGTACAGTGTGTACGCGCCGGAATGAAAACATCAAAAAGGCTTTGGGAATCTTTAGATCGAAAATATAAAACTGAGGATACCGGTACTAAGAAATTTATAGTAGGCCGATTCCTAGATTTTAAGATGGTTGATTCCAAAAATGTATTAAGCCAAGTACAAGAACTGCAGATTATTGTAGCAGAAATTCATGTTGAGAGGATGGTTATAAGTGAAACCTTCCAAGTAGCCTCGATAATTGAAAAACTACCACATGGTTTGAAAGATTTCAAGAATTATCTAAAGCATAAGCGAAAAGAAATGAGCATTGAAGACTTGGTTCTTAAGCTCATAATTGAGGAAGATAACCGAGTATCTGACAAGAGAGGAATATCTCATGAGGCCATGGCAAATGTTGTTTAACATGGCCATAAGAACAAGAACCTCAAGAAAAAAGGGTAAAAGATGGGCCCTAAAGGAGGAGTTTTCAAGAAATCCAAATTTCAAGGAAGATGCTTCAAATGTGACAAAATGGGTCACAAGTCTTCTGAGTGCAGAATGCCGAAGAAGAAAAGATTCAAGAGGCTAATGTGATGGAAAACGTAACTCAAGATGTTTCAGATATTAACCTCTCTGCTGTGGTTTCTGAGGTGAATCTGGTGGGTTCTAACCCAAGAGAGTGGTGGATTGACACTGGTGCCACTCGACATGTGTGCTTGGACAAGAGAATGTTTTCTTCATTTGAACCTGTTGGTAATGGGGAAAAAAATACATGGGAAATTCAGCAACATCTGAGATTGAAGGTCAAGGAAAGGTGATTCTGAAGATGACCTCTAGGAAAGAGTTGACTCTAAACAATGTTCTGTATGTACCAGAAATACGAAAGAATCCTGTGTCTGGATCGCTTCTGAACAAGCATGGATTCCGGATGGTGTTCGAGTCTGATAAAGTAGTTTTGACTAAAAATGGGATGTATGTGGGAAAAGGGTATGTAACTGATGGGCTCTTTAAGCTCAATATAATGGTTATTAAACCCAAAAATATCAATAAAGTTGGTTATTCTGCTTATATTGTTGAGTACTCTAATCTATGGCATGGTAGATTAGGACATGTTAATTTTAATTCATTGCGGAAATTAATTAACATGAATCACATTCCCAATTTTAAAATTGATAACATACATAAGTGTGATACTTGTGTTGAAGAAAAACTAACTAGATCATCTTTTCATGGTATTGAAAGAGACTCTGAACCACTTGATCTAATTTATACTGATGTATGTGATTTTAATTCAATACAATCGAGAGGCGGTAATAAATATTTTATTACCTTTATTGATGATTGCATGAGATTTTACTATGTATATTTGATGAAAAGTAAGGACGAAGCTACAGAGAAGTTTGTTCTCTATAATAATAAAGTTGAGAACCAAATGAATAAAAGAATTAAGAAGTTAAGATGTGATCGTGGTGGTGAGTATGTTTTTCCTTTTGTGTCACTTTGTGAACAAAATGGAATCATACATCAAATCACAGCTCCTTATTCACCTCAATCAAATGGGATTGCAGAACGAAAAAATCGTACCTTGAAAAAGATGATGAACGCTATGTTAATAAGCCCTGGCTTACCTCAGAATATGTGGGGAGAAACTGTTTTATCAGCTAATTACCTTTTAAATAAGGTACTATGGAAAGAAGCAGGGAAAACTCCTAATGAAATGTGGAAAGGAATGGTACCTTCCTATAAATTCCTACGAGTGTGGGGGTGTCTGGCCAAGGTAGTCATTCCTCCACCTAAGAATGTGAAGATATGACCAAAAACTATTAATTGCATTTTCATAGGATATGCACATAACAGTAATGCCTATCGATTTCTTGTGTATGAGTCTAATGTACCAGATATTCATAACAATATGATAATGGAGTAGAGGAATGCATCCTTTTTTCGAATACTCCTTGTAAAAAAAATTCGAATTCAGATATGCAAAAACAGGCACATGAGGCTATCATTAAAGATAGTCAGGACCAAGAACACATAAATATTCCAGAGGATCAACAAGTTGTTGCACTAGAACTAAGACATAGCAAAACAGTTAGAACGGAAAAATTATTTGGTCCAGATTTTCTGACATTTTTGCTAGAGAATGATCCTCAAAGCTATAACGAAGCTGTAAGGTCAGCTGATGGTGCTTTGTGGAAAGATGCCATCAATAGTGAAGGCAGATGGATCAATTGACAAATATAAAACAAGACTTGTAATTAAAGGTTACAGACAACGTGAAGGTCTTGATTACTTTGATACTTATTCTCCTGTAGCGAGAATAAATTCCATAAGGATGATACTAGCGATTGCTGCTTTACACAATCTTGAGGTACATCAGATGGATGTGAAAACAACTTTTCTGAATGGAGATTTAGATGAAGAAATCTACATGGAACAACCCGAAGGTTTTATAGCTCCAGGATAAGAAAAGAAAGACTGTAAGTTAGTTAAATCCATGTATGGATTAAAACAAGCTCCGAAACAGTGGCATAAAAGTTTGACGACGCCATGTTGTCAAATGGTTTCACAATCAATGAATGTGATAAATGTATTTATGTCAAAGTGACAGAAGTTGGCTATGTCATTTTATGTCTCTACGTTGATGACATATTGATTGACAGGAGTAATGTTAAAATGGTGAAATCTACCAAGAATATGATGAAATCTAAGTTTGATATGAAGGACTTGGGTCTAGCAGATGTCATTCTGGGAATAAAAATCTCGAGAGGTTCAGATGGATATATTCTTGATCAGTCGCATTATGTGAACAAGATTCTTGGTAAATTCAACAGTGATGATTCTGCTGTGGCTAGAACTCTTTTAGATGAGAGTCTACAAGAACATGGGTGAGGGTATCTCTCAAGTAGAATACTCTAGAGTGATTGGGAGTCTGATGTACTTATCAAGTTGTACCAGGCCTGATATAGCCTGTACAGTAAATAAGCTCGGTAGATTTACGAGTAATCTAGGGGTTGATCACTGGAAAGCAATAGTGAGAGTACTCAGGTACCTATGTTTTACTCGTAATTATGGGTTGCACTATCATAGATATCCAACTGTAATCGAAGGATACAGTGATGCTAATTGGATATCTGATATGAAAGACTCAAAGTCTACCAGTGGCTATGTGTTTACACTAGCAGTTGCAGCTATATCATGGAAATCCTCCAAACAAACTGTGATAGCTAGATCTACAATGGAATCAGAATTCATTGCATTAGATTAGTGTGCTGAAGAAGCAGAATGGCTTCGAAATTTTCTAGAGGATATTCCAAGTTGGCCTAAGCCAGTGCTAGTAATTTACATTCATTGTGATAGTCAATCTGCAATTGGAAGGGCACATAACAATATGTATAATGGTAAGTCTAGACATATTCGTCGTAGACACAATACCTTTAGACAATTACTCTCTACTGGAGTTATTTTGATTGACTATGTAAAGTCAAAGGATAACATTGTGGATCCGCTAACCAAAGGGTTAACCAGAGAGTTAGTTGAGAAATCATCGAAGGGAATGGGAGTAAAGCCCGTTAGATAAATATTTATTACGAAGGAAAACCCAACCTTGTTGACTCGAGATCCCAATATCTAGGTTCAATAGGATAACCTACTCATAATAGACATAATTGGTTCACTGTGGGGGTTACCCTCTAGTTCATTCCTATGGTGAAATGAAACAGTGATGCTCGTATGGAAAGAGGTTAAGCAAGGCTTTTAATGATTCTTATGCGTCGAGAATCCGAGCGGAGAATTACGAGATACTCTTAAATAAGAAATCACCTATGTGAGAGAGAAGTGGGGCCGCTTCAAAAGGAATTATATGAGGCTCAATTCTTAGAAACTCTTGCAGAACCAGGTTGATGTTCATGGTCAAAATGAACATAATAATGAGAACTCTGATGTGTTAGGTAAAATATATGTGTGATATATGTTCTCCATTACCTGAACGGCAATATAGTTCAATGGCATCACTTCCACTGTCAGCTAGTAAATGAGATATATTTTCACAAGGGAAGGTTCAAAGGCTGAGGCCTACCTATCCTATGCAGGTGTTGAACCGTTGAACTCTTCTAGGTCAAAATAAAATGTTTTATGAAATAATTTTATTTGACCTTTTTTTTGCCAATTTCATTCATGTGGGGGATTGTTGGCAAAATACTAATGAGTAAGCATTTTGAGGCACAATTTGAAGCATGGTCCACTTCATGTTAGTGCTTGATATTGAGTGATTCGGATACTCCTCTGTGAGTAGTTCGGAATAGTATATTCATATGCTTAAATTGGTGCTTGGGTGAATGGGAAATTGTTTCTTAAAGTTCACCAATTGGTGTTAGAAAATAAAGAAAAAGAAGCTTGTCCTATATGGGAAAGCTATTAGAGAGAAAGTGTCTTTATATACGATTACTCATATGTAGATGGGTAAGAGTTATAAGGATAGAGGCTCTCTCTAAGTCCGCACGCAGGAGGGGTGCAAATCAAAATCCGATCAGGCCTGACTCGTGTACACCCGCGTATCCCGCGTACACGAATGCCGGACAAAATTATGCGGGCCCGGCCCAGCCAATTTTTGCTAGTCTCTTTATTTTCCAAACCTTTTGAAGTTTTCCATAAAAGTTAATTAATTTCATTATTTAATTTGGTACTTCAAGCGAAAGGTCTCATTAATGAGTGATAAATGGCATATTTATTTTTCCTTCTATAAAAGGCATGCAGTATTTTCATTTTTGAGATATACAGAATATGGACACAAAACACACAACAGTCCTCGGTTTTCTTTGTCTTTTGGAAGAGTTCAAACTCTTTAGTGGGTGGTTGGAATGAGTTTTGGTGGTGCCCATACTCGTTCATTTTCCGTTGCATCTTGGGAAACAATCGTCTCACGTTCAACTGCATCTTCGGTAGTGGACGAATTTGTTTTAAGGAGATTGTTGGCATCAACAAGCCTCAGAAAACTTAAGTAGTGGTTCGGTCAGAGGTTCAGAAGCAGGCGCTTTCATTGATTCGTCAGAGGCACAAAGTCGGTCAGAGGCATAGGCTTTCTTCAGAGTCAGGGGTCCGTCATTCTCAGGGTCTGCTGGGCTTAGATTAAGTCAAAATTTGGATTTTCCCAATTACCGAATTGTATTTGTAATTTTTGCACTACATGTACCATATTAAATTGAAACAGTTAGCTTGTTTGGTAAATTCAACTGAAAATACTTTTAATATTATTTTATGTCGTCACAAACAAACTCTCTAAATCCAATAATAAAATATTGTATTAGAAATTTGCCTACCATCAATATTTTTCTTTTTTTTTTTTTTTGTTTTTTCCTCTCATTATCTCCTTAAACTCACCAATCATACGTTCATTAATACTCAATTAGAACTGTAATTATTTTGCTTATCATTCTCATCTTTTGTTTTTTTTTTTCAATATATAACTCATATCTATAATCAGATACACTAAAACCATTTACTGGTCTTCTAATTAAGCTAGCTTATGTTTTATTTATAAAGGCACATTCAGATATCTAATCTTGTATTCCTTGGTAAGTGGACTCAATGATCGGTGGTAAACATACAAGTAATGCAAGCGCACATATCGCTCAATCAGTATAAGAATATCGATCTTACGAGGACTTAATTTCTATATTGTTATTAATTATTGATTCTATTTATTTACAGGTATCTAATTAGGGTAAGAATGTAATGATTGCTGATTGGTTGGTTGAATGTGGATTTGCTAAATAAATTTAAAAAATATATATATAATAAAACAAAGCAAATTAACAATAAAGAAAACAAACATCTAGGGCTGTGATTCCACATAATGTTATTCCAATGATGAATTGACTCTCTTATATATGTGTAATCATTTAGTTGTTAACCTGGAACATGAAGATATGCAAAAGCCTCTTCCGATGGTCAGATGCAAACATCCAAAGTAATCCAATTAACTATATTCTTATATTAACTAAGTAACTCCGAATTCATTAAGTTCAAGTTCCAATTATGGCTACCCATGCTTGACAAGTATATTCATATCCTATAAGGAAATCTCTAAGATGTGAGATCGTGAGCTATTGAACCTAAGACTGAAACCTAAAATCTCTTTTTCCAAGTTATTTTAAGTTTAGCACATCAATCTTATTGGTGATCAGGCAACAAGAAGCATTAAGCTTAAGATTCAATAAACAAGCCTAATGTATTATCCATTATATTAGAAAATCAATTATTAAACTTATGAATATTGTGCTTAATCACTTCTCTAGATTAAAAATAAAATGCTGGGGGTTAGGAGATCCATATTTACTATTTCAAATCTAGAAATCTCCCTTACTATAATATATAAATTTGCATTATATTACCAACCGATCATATAGGTGGTATTCTGATTAAGTCATGTGATAATTAATTCTAACCGACCATAAAGACGGTATCCAATTAAGTCAAGTTTTAAGATAATTTATATATTATAATTTAAGGGATATTAATCTAAATTATCATAATAAAAATTTCACCATTTTCCCAGCGGATATTAACTACAAAATATAAAAGAAAGATAAAATACACAAACTATCATTACTACTACTAAAAATAAAAATAAATTACTATTAATATATACAAATAAGATACAATTCTTAAATTCTTATTAAGAACCTTAAGGAAAGTATAAATTTGGAAAGTGAAATCAACTTATATTTATTGGCAAAATTAGGGCTTGCGAGTGGTGACGTTGAAGGTACTGCGTGTCGCGACGCGCGCTCATTAATGACACGTGTACGCGGTTTACATATGATGTTGACACATGGCACGCGTTGCAGGTAGACTAAATTATTGGCTCGGCGTTGCGCTTCGTGAAGGCTTAGGCATCTCAACACGTGCTATAGTAGTTGGCGGCTATCGACAGATCAATAATTATGCTGATGTCATGATGATGCACGTGATGATGCACGTGATGAGGCGTGTTGGTAGATGAATAATTACGGCATGTTGCAACGCAAAGAAGTGTGCGCGTCGCGAGTCGTGAACAGTTGATGAGGGAAAAATATATCAATATTTACCGTTTCTTTTACTTAATATTTTATATAGTTTCTCGAGTTTTGTAAATATTTTAATGTGTTTTGTGTTATTTTGTAGATAAATAAAATATCAGGAATCACTTGAATCAAATTGGGGATAATACGGTGAAAAATGAATGAAAATGGCAAAATGGGAAATTCACGTATCGCGACGAGCAGGCATTCTGCATCGCAATGCACCTCAATTATTGAGCTATCGATACTCATCATCACGTGCGTCATCATCGTATCATCATGATGTCAGCACAATAATTCAGTCTACCGACATGTGTCATCACTTACATCATCATGATGTTAGTGTCGCAAGGAAAACCCTTAACGGGTCGCGACGTTGAGTCAATACTGGAGTCTACCGACAGCCATTATTCACTATAGAGCACATCTCGACTCCAAGCCTTCACGCATTACGATGCAATCTGATTTTGAAGCCTATAAATAGAGGCTGATTTCATTTGAATTCTTAATACATTCTTCTGGGGAATTTCCTTACAATACTAAAAATAGAGTATCTTATTTGTTTAATTTCAATTTTCTTGTATTTAATTTTTATTTTAAGTAATAGATCTTTTTTTGTTTTACTTAAAAGTATGCGTAGGTAATTTCTTTCTTCTGGGGTGAGAGGTAAAGCTTTTATTATAATAATTTATATTAATCTCCCTTAGTTATAATATATAAATTATCTTAAAACCTGACTTAATTGGATATTGCCTTATTGGTTGGTTGGACTTAATTAAATTAATTTTAACCTGACTTAATTGGATATTGCCTTACTGGTCGGTTGGACTTAATAAAATTAATTTTAACCTGACTTAATTGATACCGCCTTTATGGTTGATTGGAATTAATTAAAAATCTAACTTAATCAGGATACCGCCTACATGATCGGTTGGTAATATAATGCAAAGATTAATATATTATAATAAACGAGATTCTTAAATTTGAATTGATAAAAGTGGATCCCAAAACCCTAGCATTTTATTTCATGGTTGTAATTTTTACCTTTTTTTGTTTTCAATTTGTTTAATATGTTTTATTTATTTATGTCTTTAGTAATCCTAGATATGTATTATAACTAAATATCGTATCTAGGGTTGTGACGAATTCTAATACTATAGGCTTATAAGTTTGTTATTTTGTGTCTTGTGTGACGTATAGGTTTATTTATTGAGTCTTAGTTTTAATGTTTTTTGTTAATTGGCCACTAATAAGATTGATTAGTAAACTTAAAATGAACTTGATGAAAGGATTTGCGGTTTCATCCTTACACTCAATAGCTCACGATCTCACATTCACCTTAGAGATTTCCTTCCAAGATAGACATATACCTATCGGGCATGGCTAGCTATAATTGGAACTTGAGCTTAATGAATTCGGGTAACTTGGTTAACATAAACATATAGTTAATTGGGTTTTGGCTGTTTTCATCTGACTATCGAGAGAGGCTTTTGAATATTTTCATGTTCTAAGATAATAAACCGATATATTACACAAATATAAGATAATCCATTCATCTTTAGAAAAATATTGGAAGGATTCACAACCCTAGATAGTTTCATAATATTGATTACTTTATAGAATTTACTTTCGCACTGTTTTAATTACTTGTCTTTAGTAAACATCACCAATCAACCAACAATCAAATCAATTAGATTCTTGTAGACATGTAGATTCAATAAATTAATAGCTTGGGTATTAAGTACTCGTGGGATTTATACATTTTATACTATATGAGCGATACGTACGCTTGCGTTACGTGTATGTGTTAGTCTCTAAGACATGCCATAAGATCACTAAGCAAGATTAAAGTGTGAAAAATCAAAAATTAAGTTACAGAATAATTAAATTGATTTGGATGATTTCAAAGCTTTTTCTTTGTTTTGATGGAAGCTCCAAGCTTTCTTTAAGTGTTCCAACATTGGGAGAGTTTCACTATCACCTTCTTTGACTCCATGTGTGCTAGCAAGCTTGAAATTTTGAAACAAAATTTCCATGGGAGGAGAAGCAAGTTTCGGCCAAGGTGCTTGGGAGAGAGAGAGATGTGTTTGCAAATTGTCAATGACCTAATAATAAAGTCAATGCAAAAATGTGTATATGAGTTTACCTAAAGTGAATTGCTTTTACCAAAGGTAAAAGCTTTGCCAAAAGCAAAACCATGTAGGGCAAAAGTGAGTGGTTTTCCAAAAACCACTTGCTTTTGCCAACTACCACCATTAATATGTGGTCCCCACTTATAAATTCAAAATTAAAGATGGTTTCTCTACACACTTTGGGCTCGGTTCTGTTTAATCCGATTAAAGGAGTTTTCTGTCGCAACGTAATTAAATCCAATTTAATTAAATAATGATGCCTCGTAAAATTATTACGGAAGTCGCTTACGAATTAATTCCAAATTAATTCGTTCGCTCGTATTAAAGTCAAACTTTAATGTCGTATTGAAATCTAATTTCAATTAATATATTCGATAAATAAATAAATTAATAGAAAAAATCCAATTAATATTAATTTATTTTACCGACTAATTCTAAATTAATCGTGTTCTCTCTTCTAGTCGAATTAATCCCATAATAATTCATACCGTAATTAATCCCAGATTAATTCTTGCCGTAATTAATCCCATATTAATTTCTACCGTAATTAATCCCAAATTAATTTTCTCTCTTATAATTAATCCTAGATTAATTCTACTCGAGTCAAATGTCATCGGTGAATCTTTGGGAAGCAACCCAAGAGATCCCTGGATATGTTGGCAGTAAATACTGTCATCGGATTATCCAAATACGTGCGTACCTAGTACCACGTTTCTACTGATTTACAAGACATAGTTGGCTTTTAGCAAAGCACCGTGCCAACCCAACTCTCCAGAAATATTCTTTTAAGGAATATGTAATCTTTGTCAAGCGTAGTATACGTAGTATTGCATATTCCGATCCAGTATCGCATGTCACATGCTAGGCCTGGGGCTAGAATTGTGTCTGTCCCGTACGAAGAATATATCGGATCAGTAGTAACTAGTCTCCATAATCGGATATACATGACCTAGTCATATTATCCCCATGACTGTAGTACTTAAGAGTACTAGTTCTGTATCATACGTGATCATTATCTTCTTATGACTGAAGTGATACTTCCATCTTGACATCACACCCAATACACTACGATTCTTAATATACCCAATAGAGGCGTACACAGAACCTGTTAAATCCCTGGACGACCAAAACTAAAGCGTACTGATTATCGCAAGTATTAGTGATGCAAGTCTCAGGTTAATACCAAATACACCTACCCTTACTCGGACTCCCATAGACACATAGTCATACTACCAATGAGATTCCAAGGGGTCTATCCAAAGCGAAGCTGTTTCCGTACCATCGGTAAACACAACCTCCTATTACACTTGCATGAGTATCCAATACCCAAATATACAAGAAATATGTTGTTATGCTTCTATAATACGCACAAGTGTAATACTAGTCTATTCCGAATTATCGATGTCTAGTCTCGATAATGCTACGACTAGGGATATTTAATGATTAAACTTTAGGTGGATTAATAATGTCTCAAATATTATTAATCTGGTACTAATCATATGCACTTTTATCATTTATGCATATCGGTAATCCAATTACAAATGATAAAAGAGCAATTTCCTTTGTCACATATTTAATTTGTACAATAACACCATGTTCTATTCAAATAGTGATGCTATGGGAGATATATGTCTAACAGTATGTTTACCACCGATCAAGTTTTTGGCGACATTGCCGGGGACTTATTTATCTTTTACTATTAATTTGGGGGGTTAGATACTTTACTTGTGTCTAATTTATTTTTACTTATTGTTTTTGTTTTCTTGTGTTTCCGGTTCTCATATATACATGAGTAGAAGCAGAAGCTTTGAAATCCATCAGATTGACCCCGAAATTGAAAGAACTATCAGAAAATTGAGATGGGAAAGGCGATAAGATCAAGAAGCATTGATCAACATAAACAATCAAGAACCTGAACCTTGGAAGTTGCACCACCAATTCCCATTCGAGATAGGATAATTCTGATGGTTGATGGTTCATATCAAGAATTGAACTTCCTCCTTACCACCAAATGCGTGTGACATCGAAACATGCACTCAGGTGATACAACAATCAATCAGTTTGAGGGAAGTGCAACTGAAGATCCTAATGCCCACATCAGCAACTTCCTTGAAGTTTGTGGCACATTCAATTACAACGAAGTGGTAGAAGAAGTAATGTGAATGCGTGTGTTCCCATATTCCTTAAAATACATAGCTAAGGCTTGGTTCCATTCATTACCAGCAGGTTCCATCACTACTTGGAACACTCTCACCATCAAATCCTTGCAAAGTACTTCCCCCCAACCAGAACAGTAAAGCTGAGGAACGAACATCACATCCTTTGTACAACATGACTCAGACCCATTTACGAAGCTATTAATTTATTGAAGCTACATGTAAACATCACCAATCAACCAATAATCACTACAAGGAATTGCTCTGGAAATGTCCTCACCATAAAATTACAAAGTGGCTATAAGTTCAAACCTTCTACAATCGACTTTCAGGACTAATGAGAACCATAATAGATGTTGCTGCTAGAGGAGCTTTAATGGCAAAATGAGATGATCAGACCGGGGACTTAACTGAAGAAATGGACAACAACTACTCATTATGGCCAATAGAAAGAAACATGATCCAATAAATAGTAAAAATCCACGAAGTATAAGCCAACACAGCAATGAATGCCAAACTGGATCATATATGCAAATATCTGGAAACTCTTAGCATGCAGGGCAATACTGGATCCATAAGTTCACCATATGGAGGGGCACCAGAGGCAAAATCTTACAACCAATATGATGAGACTGCGAACTATGTCAGTAATTTCAACAGATAGTGAAACAATTTGTATTCCAATACCTATAACCTAGGTTGGAGGAATCATCCTAATTTCACATGGAGTACACTTCAGGGTAAATGAATAATCCACCACCAGGATTCCAACAGCAGAACAAAGGCTAGAAGTATAAAAAGAACAAGGAATAGCAGAAGTACTTGCCCAGATGAAAAAACAACAAGCAAAATATGACGCTTTAGTAGTTGTGGTTCAAAATCAAGTAGCATCTTTGAAAACACTGGATAATCAAATAGGATAACTGGCCAATTCTCAGAGTTACAGACCGTAAGGTACCATTCTTAGAAACACAGAACCAAATCCAAGGAACAGAGGGAATGAGAAATGTCAAGCCATCACTTTGAAAAACGGCACTGAAATCAACAAAGATGTTGAAGTCAAGGCATCTACTAAGGAAGTTCTAAAAGAAAGAAATGAAGGAGATCCCCAGATGGAGGAAAAAGAGGCAAAATAAAATTATTGAGAAAGATTTACTCCACCTCCACCCTTTCCACAGCATCTCCGGAAACACAAACTGGACAAACAATTTGCTCGATTCCTAAAGATATTCAAAAAGCTGCATATCAACATTCCATTTACAAAAGCATTGGAACAAATGCATAGCTATGTCAAATTCTTGGAAGATAATCTGTCACAAAAGTGAAGATTGAGAGATTTTGAGACGGTAGCATTGAAAGAAGAATGCAGTGCCATCATTCAGAGGAAGCTTCCCCCAAATTTGAACGATCCTGGCAGTTTCACCATCCATTGCACCATAGGAGAACATTACTTCGGTAAGGCTTTGTGTGATTCAGGTGCTATTATTAACTTGACGTGTTTGTCTATTTACAGGAAACTGCAGATTGGAGAAGCAAAGGCCTCCTCAATCACTCTGCAACTTGCTGAAAGATCGCTCATATTTCTAAGAAGGGTAGTGGAAGATGTATTGGTCAAAGTAAACAATTCATTTTCACAGCAGATTTTATTGTCCTTGAAATGGAGGAAGACAAAGACGTACCCATCATCCTTAGGAGACTATTTTTGGCTACAGGTCGAACGATCATTATTGATATACAAAAGTGAACTAACCACGAGGGTGCAGGACCAAAAAGTAACATTCAATGTTTTCAAGCCATAAAATTCTCGAATGAAGAAAATGGGGAGGAATGTTCAGACTTGATGTAATAGATAGTATCATCCGGAACACAGATGCAATACAAATTTCCACTGACAAATATGAAACATGCATCACCAACATGACTGACAGAGAATTCGATGATGACATTTTTGGAATGTATCAACTATCTTGATGGAGCCTCTAACTTCAGATCGACACCATATGTGGAAAGTTTATAATTACCGAAAAAGATCGAATTAAGCCCTCAATTGAAGAACCACTGCAGTTGGAACTAAAGCCACTTCCGAGCCATCTCAGGTATGCATACTTTGAAAATTCTTTTGATTTACCTGTGATTATTTCTTCATCGCTAACATGGGTGCAGGAAGATAAGTTGTTGAGAGTGTTACTCGAGCAAAAGAAAGCTATTGGCGGGACTATAGTGGACATTCGAGGCATTTGTCCATCATTTTGCATGCACATAATCCTAATGAATGATGAGTATAAAGCCACAGTGGAGCATCAACGGAGACTGAATCTAATCATGAAGGAAGTTGTAAAGAAAGAAATCATCAAATGGTTGGATGCCGGCATCATTTACCCCATCTCTGATAGCACTTGGGTGAGTTCTGTGCAATTTGTACCCAAGAAAAGAGGAATGACATTAGTTACCAATGAAAAGAATGAGTTGATTCCCACAAAGATAGTGACTAGATGAAGAGTGTGTATAGACTACAGGAAGTTGAACAAAGCAACACGGAATGATCATTTTCCGCTACCTTTCATTGACCAGATGCTAGATAGATTGGCAGGGCATGATTTCTACTATTTTCTAGACGGATACTCAGGATACAATCAGATTTCCATCACCCCTTAAGATCAGGAGAAAACCATTTTTACATGCCCGTATAGTACTTTTACTTTCTGCGGGATGCCATTTGGACTATGTAATGCTCCTATCACATTTCAATATTACATGATGGCCATATTTTCAGACATGATAGAACAAAGCATGGAAGTCTTCATGGATGACTTCTCAGTATTTGGAGACCTGTTTGACCACTGCTTGCAAAATCTGGAAAAAGTTTGCAAAGATATGAAGATACCAACCTGGTAATCAATTAGGAAAAATGCCACTTCATGGTGCCGGAAGGCATTATCCTGGGATATCGGATCTCAAAAAAAAGAATTGAGGTAGAAAAAGCAAGGATCAAGACGATAGAAAAATTACCTCCACCATCATCCGTCAAAGGGATTCGAAGTTTTCTTGGGCATGCGGGATTTTATAGGAGATTTGTCAAAGACTTCCCCAATATTACTAAACCTCTATGCAATCTACTAGAGAAAGACATGTAGTTCCACTTCACCAAAGAATGCCACCATGATTTTGAGATATTAAAACAGAAGCTGGTCTCTGCCCTCATCATAATAGCACTAGAAATGATGCTTCCATTTGAAGTGATGTGCGATGCTAGCGATTTTGTTGTAGGTTCAGTTTTGGGACAACGCAAAGCAAAAGTTTTTCACACCATATACTACGCCAGAAAAACTCTGAATGAAGCACAACTCAACTACACAACACAATCGAAAAGAAGTTGCTCGTATTTGTTTGCTTTGATTAATTTAGCTCCTATTTTCCGAGTCCCAAGTGGGTAGTTTACAAAGATCATTCAGCAATCAAATACCTGATTGCGAAGAAAGATGCCAAACCCAGATTGATCCGTTGGGTGCTTCTACTGTAATAATTTGACTTGGAGATCTGAGATAGGAATGAGACAGAATATCAAGTGGCAGATCACTTGTCAACGCCCAAAAATGGAGGTACAACTTGCAATAAACTGACAATCAAAGAAACTTTTCCAGATGAACAATTGTTTGCAATCAAGCAACAGAAAGCCCATGGTATGCTGACAATGTAAATTATATAGTATCGGGGAAATTACCTTTGGAATGGACACATTAGCAATGGAAGAAATTATTCAAAGATGTCAAGCACTATGTCTGGGATGAGTCATACATATTCCAACATTGTGCTGATAAGTTATTGCGGCGCTGTGTACTACAAGAGGAGGTCAATACTGTCTTGCAGCATTGTCCTTCATCATCATATGGTGGACACTTCAACGAAGATAAAAATACAGCTAAAGTCATACAATTAGGTTGTTCTGTCCCACTTTGTTTAAAGATGCTCACTTATTCATTCTTCAATGTGACAGTTGCCAGAGAACGGGAAATAATTCAAGGAGAAATGAAGGACCTCTTTAAAGCATTCTCGAAGTGGAGATATTTTATGTATGGGGGATTGACTTTATGGGACCCTTTGTTCCATCATATGGAAACCTGTACATTCTGGTTGCAGTAGACTACAACTCCAAATGGGTTGAAGCAACAGTACTGTCATCAAATGACTCCAAACTAGTGTTTTAATTTTTTCTAACATCCCGCCTAGGCCAGGATGCTACCGGCAGGAGGACAGGCTAAACCCATCTCTATAAGCCTCTGAATCTAACGAAATTTCGACATGATGTATTCGTAACATCATGCAACCTGGCCTGTAGCCAGCATCCAAAAACAATAAGAACCCAACCATTACGGCCTCAGGCCGGAAACACAACATCAAGGCCTCAGGCCTGAACTCAAAGAATAAAAACAATTACTTTACCTCCGGCCAGAACTCAAAATAACAAATACACTATTACAATTAATTCTTACTTAAATGATACAAATGTAGAATACAATACAAAGCGCCGTGAGGACCCACAACTTGACCCAGGACTCTCTTAACTACAATTGGGGCAATCCACTGTCTTCAAAGCCTTCACCAAAAACTGCAAGTTATAAAAGACTACTACAGACCTGCAAAACTAACAAACTGCTTAAAATGAGTCTTAATGACTCAGTAAGTAACCATGCAGAAATTTACAAAACAGATATATCCACATAACTTTTATTCGTTTAAAAACCATACTACTAGTTACTGGTCTTGTTGTCTGAGCACACATATACATATTTTAACTTCTGATTATTACAATCTATATAACTTATCAAGTTATAGTTTACTTTAACCTGCTATGTCTTTAAAAGATACTCTTTCTGAAAAACTGTATCTGAAAACTGTCTTTCTAAAATCTGACTTTTAAAAAACATACTGATGATTTGAAAACTGCGTACTAAAAATCTGAGAGCTTTATGTAAATCTAAAATATGTTCTATGCCCAGGAAAACAACTCAACTGGGCATCTCTGAAAACAACTATAACTGAAAGCTAAAAAATTGATTTTTAAATTCTGTTTCTGAAATCTTATACTAAAAAGCTGAAATCTAGAAACTAAAAATTCTGAAAATTAAAACTGCACTACGTCCAGGAAAATGACTCAACTGGACGTCTCTCATAAAGCAAAAAGGAAAAAGTTGTTTTTCATATTCTTCAACACAACCAACACTGCCGAAACAAAGAAAAATAATGGGTTTCAAATGTTTTGAATAATCCATGAAGATTTGAAAAAAAAAAATCAAGAAAAATGTTTGGATTTTAAGGTAAGTCTTCAAAACCCATGACTTAGAAATTTAATTTCTTATTTTCTTGATGACTTAGAATGGTTGTAGGGTTCTTACAAACATTATTTTTTTTTGGGGGGTTTTTTGTTGTTGTGGTTGAATTGGAAGTTTGGAAGCATGTGTGAGGTGTAATTGGTGAATATTATTGTAATATTATGCCAATTTATTCAATTGTTGAATTATTTCCATTCTAGAGTTATTGATCCACTCTTAGATAGCCTAGAATTATTCTAGAGTTGTTCATTTGTGGTGGGACTCATTTGGTGTTGAGATTAAAAGATTTAGTCTTGAAATTGTTGGATTTAAGCATGAAAATCAGACAATTTCATTTTCTGTGTATGACTTAGAAATGATTTAGATTTTGTGATGAAATTGGTGTCTTTTGAATGTTTTGGATGTGTTTTGGGAGTTTTCGGAAAGTGTTTCCGACTTGAAATAAGCGAAAACGGCCAAAAATGATGTTATCATGTGGATTTTGAGCCACCACACAGTGAATCCATCACTGTTCGGGCAGCCCATGAACTTCCCAATAATATTGAATCTGACCTGGGAAGTTTCCATAAGTGTCGGATGATCGGTTTAGTCGAAAATGCATTTTGCGTCATTTTACTGAAAACGATTTTCGTAAAAATTTTGCAAAATTTCTATTAAATTTTATGTCGTTATTTGATATCGAATAAATATATTTAGGTTCAATATGAATAATTATTCGTTTTAGATATTGAATAATTTATTCGGAATTTTGAAAAAGTTTTAAAATATAATTTCACCAAATCGCGCTTCCGCTGCGCCCCATCGCCCAAAACCTCAACATGTCTTGCCTCAGTAAGCAGTGATTATCCACATCAAACGGTAAAGCCTGATTTAAAAATAATAAAGATTATACTTAGTAACCAGATGTCTTGCCTCAGTAAGTAGTGATTATTCACGTCAAACGAAAGAAATTTTAACATCTGAGATCCGAGTAGTTAAGTCCGTAGGGGTTTCTTAACACCGATTGCCCTAAAGCCAACTCCTTCAAGATTCATTGGCACAAAGCTCGCTACAAGGATTGAAGATATTATATAAAAAATAAAAACAAAAACCATTTGTCAAAAATATGTGAAATTTGATATAACTTTAAGACAAAAAATATTACTCTCTTTTCAATTACACTTATGAATATTGTGGGCACAATGATTTGATTAATACATTGTTAATTGTGTATATGGAGAATGGTGAAAATAACATGGGAATTTAATTATTTAGTAATTTATAAATAATGAAAATAATTATTAACTTGGATAAGAATTTCACATATTTAGTTAGTAACTTGTTTTCTGTGATTGATTGTACATTTGATTGACGTTTATGGATATCGTCGTTGTAAGCCCTCAAGAGAATATAATTCATCTACGAGGGACATCTAGGGGTTTAAAGGATTGTTGCATACACTAAATGCAACCGTGATCCCTACGAAATTGACTTAGTTGAATTTTATTTTTAAGTTTTTTATTGCATTTTGTTTTGTTTGTTTGGTTCGAGGACTAGCAAAATGTTAGGTTTGGGGGCGTGATGAGTGAAAAATATATCAATATTTACCTCCCATTTTACTTAATATTTTGTATAGTTTCTCGAGTTTTGTGAATATTTTGATGTGTTTTGTGTTGTTTTATAGATAAATAAAACGGCGAATATTGAAAGAAAATGGCAAAATGGGAAATTCACGCGTCGCGATGAGCAAGCCTTATACGTCACGATGCGCCTCAATTATTGAGCTGCTGAAGGGCATGATCACCACGTCATCACATGCGTCATCATCACATCATCATGACACTAGCACAATAATTCAGTCTTCCAGCACGTGTCATCACTTACGTCATCATGAAGTCAGTGTCACGACGCAAACCCTTAACGCTTCGTGATTTCGAGCCAATAATGGAGTCTACCGACAGCCTCCATTCATTATATAGCGCTGTAGGTACTGCATTTTTACATAAGTCCCGATGATAGTCTCATATAGAGACACTACCTCTTTGATTGTGAAAGCCATGAGAAACGGATATCGGAAGGGCAAAGCTGGAAATTAACATTTTATCGGATTTAACTCGTTTGTTTCGTTTCGGATTCGCTTGTTGGACCTCTGTTTTAAAACACACCAAGCCCAATCCAAAATAATTAAAACATTAAAATACACGTCCCAAATTAAAATAAAACCAATTAAATTAAACTTAAATTAAATTAGATTAAATCACATTCACAAATTAAATTAAAACCGATTAAATTATACTTAAAGTAAACTAAAACAAATCATCTTCCTAAACTAAACAAATCCCCTTCCTAAACTAAACAAATCCTTTCCTTGTAACACACTAATTAAAAGAAATCCCCCTAATTACACAATCTCTCTTTCCTATCCAAATAAGGATAACCCTAACCCACCATTATAAAAGAGACCCTACACCAACACATTAAACCCCGGCCGAATTACACGAATAATAAAACAAAAATTCATTCCTCAACCCATTCTGTCCCTCTCTCTCCATCCACGCACCAACCCATAGCCACTAACTTTAAAGCCACTGCCTCCAATTCACCATGCACGTAAAGAAACCCTAGCTGCTTGCGCCCTTACCCCTTCAACAATCCGTGTGAACTGCCTTAAAAACACAAAGCAGACCTTTCATAACCCCATGATGCCCTCTACGTGAAGAAATAAACTCACGCAGCCTTCTCCTTCACTACGTGAAACCCCCCCTTCATCACACAAAGCACCTCTAAACTACCGGTACCCGTTCATTCAGTCCCCATGCACACGTGAACAGCCCCTATCATCACATATTGCTCTCAACAACCCGCACTCAAAGAACCCTCACTGCATCCTTTACGCTAATTGGCAACAGCCATGCCCTCAACACGCCACCTGCCCCACTTTAGCACACCAACTCATCTAATCCCACAGCTTGCCCCCTTTTGCCTTAACGCCAATAGCCACATTATCTCCTGAAAATCCCCTTGCATTACATCACCAAATTCGCCCAATTAGCCACATGAAATACGCATAAATAAGCCTTAAACTGCAGCAAAAGTATCTTTAAACTACCTCACAAATCTGCCCAAAACTGCCACGTATTGGACCCCTTAAACTGAGCGGCATATGCCCCACTACACACACAAAAAAAACTACCGCAAAAAGCCCAACTGCCACTGACCAGTTTTGGACGCCATAAAATATCCCCCAAAACAGTCCAGATACTGACCCAAACACTTCACAAAAAAACTGCCCAGGAATCCCTTAACATTGCACCAAAATCGCAGCACCATAACCCTTAAAACCGACACCAAAACAGTCCCTAATTTTCCTTAAATAGGACCCAAAATACACAAAAACAAAAGGCGAAACAAAAGTGAAAACACGCGGTCCAAAATAGTGAAACAGGGGAGGAAACATTGGATTAATGAACAGAAAGTTACGGAACCTCAACCTTCCGACGGCCGTGTACGTGACTTTCGGAGTGACACGCTCAAAAAGTGGTCTTTTACTCCCAAGTATAAGAGTGTCGAAGTAATAAAATAACCCGGTGAGTCCGGGGTCGATCCACAGAGAAGAGATTTAGCAAAATAGAATATTTAACAGTACGGGAATGAAAAGTTTGCTTTGTTGAAGTAGTTGGAGGATTTTAGGTTGGAATACAGTAATAGAAGGAAATGCTGGAGTTAGGGGATCCACTTTTAGTCTTTTAAACATTTATAAATCTCGCTTTATAATAATTTATAAATTGTCTTTTTTATACCCACTTAATTTATTACAAGAATTAATTATGCCAATAAGAAGAACCAGCCATAAAGGCGGGGTGATACCGTTTGTCTATAACAAGTCCTACCAAGGTACTTAATTATGCCAAAATCAGATAAAACGACCATAAAGGCGGATAAGTATAAATATAAAACCGACCATAAAGGGATTATAAAGATAAAACCAGCCATAAAGGCGGTATAACAGATATAAAACCAGCCATAAAGGCGGTAGAGATAAAACCAGCCATAAAGGCGGTATAAAGATAAAACCAGCCATAAAGGCGGTATAAAGATTGTCAATAATTAATCTAGATTTAAATCAAGTTTTAATCATTATATTTCAATTTATTTATTATAATAAAAGCGAGTTTAATTTATGTTCTCATTATAAAAGCTTCACCCTTACTCCAGCAGAAAAGAAATTAGCTACTCATTTTGTAATAAAAACATACTTATATTATTGAAAGAAAAAGACATTACAAAAAGCTTTAAGTAAATAAACAAACAAGACACTCTCTCTCCAAGAATACAGAGGAATCAGGAAAGAAAGTATGAAAATTTCTAATGCTAGACGCTCTTTTTATAGGCAAATTCGCCACCCAAACCAGCGAATGCATGTTCTGGACACGTGTCAGAGAATGGTGAAGCCACGTTGGGGACACGTGTCAGAGAATGGTGAAGCCACGTTGGGGACACGTGTCAGAGACTGGTGAAGCCACGTTGTAGGACACGTGTCATGATGCAAAGGTTCCATGTGTCACGACGTGCTTGCAGAATTTACGACGTGCTTGCAGAATTTACGACGTGCTTTAGAATTTACGACGTGCTTGCAGAATTTCCATTTTTTTTTCAAGTCTGGTTTGTCCGTCGAGCTTCCGAGCAGTATTTTCCTAATAAAACATAAAATAACACAGTAAAAGCACTCAAAGCATAACTTTAAAATATTATTTCACAAATGTGCCAATTTAAGGGGATTAGTGAAACTATAGTGTAAAATGATTAACTTATCGTCTAATAAATATGCACTTTTTAGTATTCATCACACCCCCCAACCAGCTTATTACTAGTCCCTAGTAATTCAAGCGAAATCTAAAGAAAATTCTTATTAAGTCAACAATTGTTTTCTTTCTTTCTGAATGATCAAATAAATGACTTCTCCTGTACTTTTACCATTCTTCCATATACTCATAAAACAAGGTATTAATCAATATATTGTGCCCACAATATCACAGGTATTTATTGAAAAGAGAGTAATATTTTGTCCTAAAATTATATTAGAGTTTACACTTTTTTGGCAGTGAAAGTTTATTTATAAGCATATCTTCAATCCATGTATCGAACTTTGGGCCAGTGACTCCCAAACCAGTTGGTTTTAGGGCACTAGGTGTTAAGACACCCCTACGGGCTTAATTGCTCGGATCTCAGATAAAAAATATTAAAAACATATCTTCAATCCATATATCGAACTTTGGGCCAGTGACTCCCAAACCAGTTGGTTTTAGGGCACTAGGTGTTAAGACACCCCTACGGGCTTAATTGCTCGGATCTCAGATAAACAGTGTCCGATTTCCTTAAGCTTTCTTTTTAACCCTTGTAACGAGCTTTTGGCCAGTAATTCCCAGACCAGTTGGCCTTAGGGTACTAGTGTTAAAACACCCCTTCGGGCTTAATTGCTCGGGTTAGAAAGGCTACGAAACGAACTTTATTCAACTTCTTTTTTTTTTTCTTTTTTTTTTTTTTTTTTCTCTTTTTTTTTCAATAATAATAAAATAAAAATTTCACTGCTTTTAGGTGTTACCTCCAAAAATTAGAGAACTGAATATTACAGAATTTTCACTTACCACCCATGGTCATATGTTACCATATTGTTGATAATATCTGCCAGACGAGCATATAAAGATCAAATTTAATCAATGTTATGGAGAATTCACAAATTTAAATGATTCAAAAAGAAAGGAACGATAAATAACTTGTTACGAATTATATTGAGATGCGTCTCAAGAGTGAAAACTCCTTACACAGCCACCTCTGAACAACAATTCCACTTGGTTTAGAAAACAAATTTGTTGTTAGTTTGTGTGTATATATATGGATATATATTTTTACACACAAAATAACAACACAGTAAAAACTAACATCAATGAAAACAGACATAAACATGAAAATTATTTATTTCCTAAACTATCCTCTCCCCCCAACCAAAACGAGACATTGTCCCCAATGTTTAAAGAAGGAAGAAAGAGTTTAGAAGATATCACCTGGTTACAGATTAAGGTCCAGGTTTACTTTGCGCTTTTTACCACGATCGTTACCAGACCAGTTCAACTTGGAAAGAATTGGGTCGATTTTTGGTTCATAAGCTAAGAGTTGGTCAATTAAATCATCAGCTGTTCGTGCAGTTAGGAAGATATCTCTTACCGGTTTTGAAATAAACCCATTCTTTTGGCATCTTCAAGAAATACAAAAAGAAAATCGAAAAATCCATTAACATTAAACAGTCCAATAGGTTTTTGGTGAATATTCAAGTTTGCCCATGACGCAACAGTGAATATTTCTTCCAACGTTCCGAGCCCACCTGGTAAAGCAATGAAAGCATCAGCATGATTGATCATTTCAGTGAGTCTTTCAGACATACCTGGGACAATACATTCTTCTCCATTTGATTTTCCGATGATGTGGCTTTCTGTTAAAGGTTTTGGGATGATCCCCAAAACTTGACTTCCACCTTCTTGTACAGCTTTTGAAATACACCCCATCAATCCAAGATTGCCACCGCCATATACTAAGTGCATATTTCTGTTTGCCATAACTCTACCCAATTCTCTTGCTCCCTCAACAAATTCTGGTTTAGTTCCGGAGCTAGTTCCACAAAATACACAGATATTAGTGAATCGTCATTTTGAAGTTGTCTCCATTTATGTTATCTCTCTTAGCTAGATGTGTTGAGGAAAGGAGATGACGAGCTGAATTTATAGATCCTGAAAAGGGTGAGTGAGAAATGCACTAATATCTGCAAAATGACAACTATCAGAAAAATAGATCGTGAACAAAAATGTTAGATACTGTCGGCAAAAAGTAAAAGAAAACAGTAATTTAAAGTAAAGAAAATCAATGCAATAATATGTACTGGTAGTTGTGATTGTGGCTCACATCTTCCTCTGGTTTTACGTCCAGTAACGGCTTGAACGCCCTCTATGGGTCGGGGATAGGCTTCCCATCCAATTTTCTTATAAATTGGCAAACAGGGTCTTTTAAAGTCAGATTCCCGAGACTGTATGGTTGTCTTTCTTTATGAAATTTGTGCGTAATCTGAGAATTTCACGATGAACATATCCACTAGGATGCGTCTCAAGAGTCAATGATATATCATCAAAAGGCTCCTTACTCAGTCCATCCCTAATGAATTGTATTTTATCCTCACGATTATCAGACACCATTCCTAAAGAACGACAACGAGTGTTGCACGTACAGCGTGCACACTTATAACAAACACCCATTTGTTTAGCTCTTCGTTTTTTAGAATAAGTGCTTTTCCCTAAACCAGGCATGTAAGGAATGAAGGAGTCAGGTGACTCACCTGCCAAACGAACCATTGCTTCGATTACCCAACGAACATCACTAGGAATACCATGAATCATAAGAATTCTCATTCTTTCTGTGCGGGCTTTGTAAATTTTAATCAGAGCATTTCGGGGAAGTGCAGGAAAATATTTATGGAGGGTTGCGAGAGTTTCTTCCATGCCTTGGTTTGTAGGGTATCAGTATTTTTAGGAAACTGAAATAACCGACTTGAGTCACGGAGTACCGTTATCCGCTGCTTTACCGGGGTGTGAGATAAAATAAAAGAACAAGAACACTACAAAACTAAGAAAAATGGAAATTACAGAAATATTAAACAGAACATGAAAGAAACTACATCAATCAAGGTATACTGGGTCTGATAGGAAAAAAGTTTCTTGAAATTTTGAGTACTCCAAAAAGGGTTTCAGACGCTGTCCATTTACTTTAAATACATCACCGTCCCTAGGATTCTCAATGTTAATAGCCCCGTATGGGTAAACGTGTTTCACAATAAATGGGCCACTCCATTTGGATTTTAACTTTCCAGGAAATAAATGAAGACGAGAATTATAAAGCAAAACCTTTTGACCAACTTCAAATATTTTTCGTGAAATTCGACTATCATGAAAGGCTTTAGTTTTAGCTTTAAGAATTTTCGTATTCATATGAATCATTCCTTAACTCTTCAATTTCATTTAGTTGCAATTTACGTTCATGACCAGCATTTTCAAGGTTTGAATTAAATGCTTTAATAGCCCAAAATGCTTTATGCTCAAGTTCTACAGGCAAATGACAAGGTTTTCCATAAACTAGACGATAGGGAGACATACCCAAGGATGTTTTGAAAGCTGTTCGATATGCCCAGAGTGCATCAGTTAGTCGAAGAGACCAATCTTTGCGATTTGGGTTAACCGTTTTTTCTAGAATTTGTTTAATTTCCCTATTTGCTAATTCTACTTGTCCATTTGTCTGAGGGTGATAAGAGGTGGAAATTTTGTGTGTGACTCCATACTTTTTCATTAAGGATTCAAAAGGTCTATTACAAAAGTGTTTACCTCCATCACTTATTATGGCCCGAGGAATTCCAAATCGACTCAACAAGTTTTCTTTTAAAAATTTGATCACAGTTCTGTGATCATTGTTCCGACAAGGAATTGCCTCGACCCATTTTGAAACATAATCGACTGCAACTAAAATATATAAAAATCCAAAGGATGGTGGAAATGGGCCCATGAAATCTATCCCCCAACAATCAAAGATTTCGATGACAAGGATGGGATTTAAAGGCATCATGTTTCTTTTTGAAATAGATCCCAACTTTTGACAATTTTCGCAAGTTTTGCAGAAAGTGTATGTATCTTTAAAAATGGTGGGCCAATAAAATCCACACTGCAAGATTTTTGCAGCGGTTTTCTTAGATGAAAATGACCTCCACATGCTTCTGAATGACAGAATTGAATAACACCACTTATCTCACTGTCAGGTATGCATCGTCTGAAAATCTGATCAGGGCAGCATTTAAACAGATAAGGATCATCCCAGTAGAATCTTTTGACTTCGGTCAAAAATTTCCTCTTATCTTGTTGGCTCCAGTCTGGGGGTATCTTTCCTGTTGCAAGAAAATTGACAATATTAGCATACCAAGGCATTGGTTTACTGAAAATAAAATTCATCGGGAAAAGAATCATTGATGGGAGTGGTATCGATTAGTGACTCGTTTGTGAGTCTCGATAAGTGATCTGCAACCACGTTCTCTGCCCCTTTCTTGTCTTTGATTGTGATTGAATTCTTGAAGCAATAAAATCCACCGTATTAATCTTGGCTTGGCATCCTGTTTAGACATCAAATATCTAACAGCAGCATGATCAGAGTAAACAACAGTTGAAGAACCGATTAAATATGATCGAAATTTATCCAATGCAAATATTACAGCCAGTAGTAGTTCTTTTTCTGTGGTAGTGTAATTCATTTGTGCACTGTTTAATGTTCTACTAGCGTAATATATCACATGCGGCTTACCTTCCTTTCTCTGCCCTAGAACTGCACCAACTGCATAATCACTAGCATCACACATTAGCTCAAAGGGCAAGGACCAATCAGGGGATTGCATAATAGGAGCAGAAGTCAAAAGACTGATAATTTTTGGAATGATTTTTGACATTCTTCTGTCCATTCAAATGTTGCATCTTTTAATAGAAGGTTACATAAGGGTCTGGATATGGTACTAAAGTCTTTAATGAACCTCCTATAAAATCCTGCATGTCCTAAAAAAGAACGAATGTCCCTGACTGTTTTGGTGATGGTAATTTAGAAATGACCTCTATTTTTGCTTTGTCAACCTCAATACCTTTAGACGACACAACGTGTCCTAAAACAATTCCTGAATCAGTCATGAAATGGCATTTTTCCCAATTTAACACAAGTCTTTTTTCTTCACATCTTTTCAAAACATTTTCCAGATTAGTCAAGAAATTATCAAATGAATTTCCAAAGACAGTTATATCATCCATAAAGACCTCTAAACAGTGTTCAACCATGTCACTAAATATGCTAAACATGCATCGTTGGAATGTTGCAGGTGCATTACAAAGTCCAAAGGCATTTTCTAAATGCAAATGTTCCAAAGGGGCATGTGAATGTGGTCTTTTCCTGATCTTCTAAAGCAATGGGAATCTGATAATAACCGAGTAACCATCAAGAAAACAATAGTATGGGTGTCCAGCTACTCTTTCTAAAATTTGGTCAAGAAATGGCAAAGGGAAATGATCTTTTCTAGTTGCGTCATTCAATTTTCTATAATCAATGCACATACGCCAACTAGATGAAATGCGAGTTGGGATTAATTCCCCTTTATCATTTTTTACAACAGTGATTCCAGACTTTTTAGGTACAACCTGTGTAGGACTTACCCACTTACTATCAGAAATAGGATAGATATGCCTGCATCAAGAAGTTTAAGGACCTCAGTTTTTACTACTTCTTTCATGTGAGGGTTTAATCTTCTTTGGGGTTGACGATATGTCCTAGCATTATCTTCTAGATGTATTCGATGTGTGCAAATTAATGGATTAATACCTTTATGTCTTTTAAAGTCCATCCAATTGCCAGTTTATGTTCTTTTAACAAATTTAAAAGTTTACCTTCTTGATCGCTTGTGAGAGAAGAAGAAATTACCACAGGGTAAGTTTGATTATCTTCTAGAAATGCATATTTCAGTCCTTCTGGCAAGCTTTTAACTCCAAATTGGGTGCTTCTTCATGTTTTTCTTCTTCCCAGTGTTCCCAGTTCTTCATCGTCTTCCAATACCTGAATAGAGTCAAGTAGAAAATCATTAGTAATATCCGAATCATTTGTGCACTTGACTCAACATAATTAGCAGTAAAAAATTTCATGGGATCAGATAAACTCCCCTGAATATGCTCATCCACAATAGGTTCAATTGATTCTGCACTTTCGTTTTCATTATCTTCATCATATGGCTGTTTGCACATGTTAAAAATATTTAACTCTAATGTCATGTTGCCAAAAGAAAGATTCATGATTCCATTCCTGCAATTTATCAAAGCGTTAGCTGTCGCTAAAAATGGCCGACCAAGTATTACAGGGATTGGCTTATAACTGTCTGCCACAGGTTGTGTTTCTAAAACAATAAAATCCACAGGGTATACAAATTATCGATTTGTAATAACACATCTTCCACAATTCCTTTTGGTACCTTAACTGATCTATCGGCAAGTAAAAGGGTAGTTGAGGTTGGTTTCATCTCACCGATATTAAGTTGGTGGTAAACCGAAAATGGCAGTAAATTTACACTAGCTCCAAGATCAAGCAAAGCATGTTCAATGTTTTGATTTCCAATAATACAAGAAATAGTTGGACAACCAGGGTCTTTGTATTTTAATGCATTATTGGTTGAGAGAATGGAACTTACCTGTTCAGCTAGAAAAGCTTTCTTTCTTACCCGATGTTTTCTTTTAATGGTGCACAGATCTTTCACAAATTTGGCATATGATGGTATCTATTGAATGGCATCTAACAAATGGATATTGACCTTTACCTATTTGAATATTTCATAAATCTCTAGGGAATGGTTCAATTTCTTTGTTTTTAATGTCTGAGGAAATGGAAGTGCATGAGAAAAACTATTATTATCAACGACGGGTAATGGCTCATCAACCCTTTCCTTACCCTCTGATTCTGATTTTTCCTTAGTTTCACGAGGTTCAAGAATAGGTCTGTGGATGGTCTTACCACTACGAAGAGTAATAATAGATTTGACTTGGTCTAAGTGTTGACTTCCAGAACTACCCTCATGAGGGTTTTGATGACTCTTGGGATTTGACTGAGGTTGTGCAGGAAACTTACCTTTTCTTTAATGGCCCAAGCAGATGTGATTTTATCAAAAGTTTCCTTCAAATCATTCATCATTTGTGCATTTTGGTTATTGATGGTTTCTTGTTTTTCCATGAATGCACTCAAGTTATCTTCAATGGTTTTCTTAGGTGGTGGGATATATGGTGCATAATTCTGGGAATTTCGGAAATTCTGTGTGAAACTGGGGAGGTTGGTGTGAAGGTTGTGCTTGGTTATCATTCCTCCAATTGAATTTGGATGGTTTCTCCAACCAGGATTATAGGTCTGTGAGTATGGGTTTGGATTTGGTCTATTGAATGTGTTTATGGAATTGACCTGGTCATGAAGACATTCTTTCAGGGCTGGTAAGGACGGGGAAACTTCTGTGACATGTTCATTTGAACTACAAATTTGACATATGATTTCCTGAACTGACTTGACATGATCCCTCTTCCCTGTTTCTAAAGCCTCAATTGTTTTAGACAAAAATGCACACTTGGCAGCAAGGTCATGGTCTTCCCTAAGGTTAAACATACCTCTACCAGATGGCTGTGGTTTAACAGATGACTCATATGTACCAATTGTATCCCATTGGTGTATTCTCTGCTATATGCTCTAGGTAATCTAGTGCATCTTCGGGATCTTTGTCCCTAAACTCACCATTACACATCATCTCCACTACTTGTCTACCTTGGGTGTTAAACCCTCGTAGAATTGGGCAACTAACCTCCATGTTTCAAACCCGTGATGTGGACAAATATTTAACATCTCTTTATACCTCTCCCAACATTGGTAAAGTGTTTCCCCTGACTCTTGTGTGAATGTTGTGATTCTTCTTTTAAAGGAATTTGTCCTATGAGGGGGAAAGAACTTTTAAGAAACTGCTCTTGTAAATCATCCCATGTTCTAATAGATCCTGACCTAAGATTTTGTAGCCAAATTTTAGCTTTATCCTTTAAAGAAAAGGGAAAAAACTTTAACCGAATTATATTCATGCTACAATTTTGGTCTGTGCAAGTGTTACATAATTCTTCGAACTCTCTTAGGTGCTGATAAGGGTTTTCTGATTCTAGACCATGGAATGTGGGTAAAAGATTGATGACACTTGATTTAAAATTGAAACGTGCTGCTTCTGGGGGAAAAACAATACAAGATGGTGATCCTGACCTAGTGGGTTCATGAATTGTCTGAGTGTCCTAGGGTGATTAGGATCTCCATGCTGAGACTCGTTTTCTTCCTGATTAACTGGGTTTTCAACTTGGGCAGGTGGATTTTCAATTTGGTTTTCAGCCATTCTGACTAACAATGAAGGTGATGAGAGGACTCTCTTTTAATCTGCCACTAGATGTTCGAGACCAGTGTTTCATGCAACTTAAAAAAAAACTATATGTAAAAATATGAAATTGCAAATACAAAACTTAAAATGAAAATTAAACTAAAAAATGAAAAGAACAAATTAAGGAAATACAAATGCAGTGATTTAGATCTAAAAACGTCCTCTAACCCTTGTAATTCCGATCTCAATTGAATTTCTCGTTCATTTTTCTCAATGTCTTGAATTATGGTTTTCGTGAAGTTTTATGAGAGCATCTCTACGTGGGGATGGTTCGAAAAATTCTTTAATGAACAACAAACACCTTTTAAGTTGATTTTTCTGTTTCCTGTAACCAAGAAAAATTAAGAACAAGGTCTCTCTATATGTGGGATTTCTGGGTTCAGGGTTCATCAAGGATTAATCAGGACACTTTGGATCTAAAAAAAAAAAGATGAAAAATAAGATGCAGATTAATAAAAACAAAATACGAAATAAATAAAGAAAAGTAGAGAAAGAAGAAATTAAAAATTCTATCTACTAAATAATACTTCCCCGGCAACGGCGCCAAAAACTTGACACGCTCAAAAAGTGGTCTTTTACTCCCAAGTATAAGAGTGTCGAAGTAATAAAATAACCCGGTGAGTCCGGGGTCGATCCACAGAGAAGAGATTTAGCAAAATAGAATATTTAACAGTACGGGAATGAAAAGTTTGCTTTGTTGAAGTAGTTGGAGGATTTTAGGTTGGAATACAGTAATAGAAGGAAATGCTGGAGTTAGGGGATCCACTTTTAGTCTTTAAAACATTTATAAATCTCGCTTTATAATAATTTATAAATTGCCTTTTTTTATACCCACTTAATTATTACAAGAATTAATTATGCCAATAAAAGAACCAGCCATAAAGGCGGTGATACCGTTTGTCTATAACAAGTCCTACCAAGGTACTTAATTATGCCAAAATCAGATAAAAACCGACCATAAAGGCGGTTTAATATAAAACCGACCATAAAGGCGGTATAAAGATAAAACCAGCCATAAAGGCGGTAGCAGATAAAACCAGCCATAAAGGCGGTATAAAGATAACCAGCCATAAAGGCGGTAGACAGATAAAACCAGCCATAAAGGCGGTATAAAGATTGTCAATAATTAATCTAGATTTAAATCAAGTTTTAATCATTATATTTCAATTTATTTATTATAATAAAAGCGAGTTTAATCTATGTTCTCATTATAAAAGCTTCACCCTTACTCCAGCAGAAAAGAAATTAGCTACTCATTTTGTAATAAAAACATACTTATATTATTGAAAGAAAAAGACATTACAAAAAGCTTTAAGTAATAAACAAACAAGACACTCTCTCTCCAAGAATTACAGAGGAATCAGGAAAGAAAGTATGAAAATTTCTAATGCTAGACGCTCCTTTTTATAGGCAAATTCGCCACCCAAACAGCGAATGCATGTTCTGGACACGTGTCAGCGAATGGTGAAGCCACGTTGGGGACACGTGTCAGAGAATGGTGAAGCCACGTTGGGGACACGTGTCAGAGAATGGTGAAGCCACGTTGGGGACACGTGTCAGAGAATGGTGAAGCCACGTTGTAGGACACGTGTCATGATGCAAAGGTTCCACGTGTCACGACGTGCTTGCAGAATTTACGACGTGCTTGCAGATTTACGACGTGCTTGCAGAATTACGACGTGCTTTATAATTTACGACGTGCTTGCAGAATTTACGACGTGCTTGCAGAATTCCATTTTTGCCCTTTTCAAGTCTGGTTTGTCCTGTAGAGCTTCCGAGCAGTATTTTCCTAATAAAACATAAAATAACACAGTAAAAGCACTCAAAGCATAACTTTAAAATATATTTCACAAATGTGCCAATTTAAGGGGATTAGTGAAACTATAAGTGTAAAATGATTAACTTATCGTCTAATAAATATGCACTTTTTAGTATTCATCAGAGAGACGACAAAGAAGGTTTAGCCTTAGGGCCACTATTTTTTATTATCTTCATTTTTTTATTTATTTTAATATATTATCACATGAGAGTCATTATTGAGCATGATGTGAATTCGAATGAACGGAAATGCGTGTTCTCTTTTGTGGTATATCAGATGGAAACTCGGACGTAAATTCCGTGCGATATCTAATGGATGATATTGCGGTCCGCACTCGGGATACAATGCACGTACTGTTTGAGCGACCACATATTCCTTTCATCCAAACTTTGTATTTGAGCATGATTTGTTAGCGAGTCATTATTTTTTAAAAAAAAAAAATTATTGATTACGTATTTATTTATGCATGATTTAGTGTTTTATTTTAAGCATGATTAGTTATTTATTTGCGTTTAGAAATTGCATTATGTTTACGTTGTTTTTTTGCATTATATAATTAAAGTATATGTTCATGAGATGTCGTGTGCTGTTATATGCTTGCTGTTATAAGACTTATTTTTCAAAGCATGCGAACTTCATAGGACTTATTTTGATGAATTACCTTTGAGCATACATGTTGATTAGATTCGGTTAGTATATTGCACAAATCATATCGTTACAAGTTACATAACTAATGGACCATTCTGAACCCAACGGTTTGAGGTCTTCCCTTGCGATGGGTGAGTACGGCCTTAAATCATAATTTCCAGGTTCACACCGGGTGGTGACTCCATGTTATTTCTTTGATTTAGTCCCCCACTGGCTACTCCGTACTCCCAAATAGGCCGTGAGCCTAGAACAACGTCGTCAACATCTGTGTCCTACAGTCTGGCGACTCCACTGGGGATAGAGAATCGGCCTCGAAATCTTGTCTTGTGATGTTTATGATTTGTGCTTTAGTTGACCGTGTCTATATTGGGTTGAAAGGGGTTGAATCAAAGGTACTTTCTGAGCTAGGTAATGGTTTAGTGTCTTCCTTCATTCACTACCTTTCTATAAGGAAAAGCTGTGAAGACACCTAGATAATCATGTACTTGTAGCTTCTGTAATGGACTAATTTGGAGAACTCGTTGTGTATTCCTGATAACAAGCGATAAGAGCCTAAGGGACTTGGGTACTTTAGAGAGCTTCGCTCCATGTGAACCATAGTTGTATGCCCTATAGAAGTTTCCCCTTTATGCTTTTGATAACCACATGCATATTATATCTCATACATCACGTGCATCTCATGTATCTAATACATACATGCATCATGTTGAATTTGTGTCTTAAAAGCCATCATAGATATTTGTTGGGTTAGGGGTAAAAGAAGACTTGTCAAGAAGAGTTTAGCAAACATAGATATCGAGGAAAAAGAAACCGGGAAACAGAAAACCTTACGGTAAGGATAGAAAGACCATTGGGGGGCCTTCAAAGAAAGAAAAAAAAAGAGAAAAGAAAAAAGAAAAAAAAAGAAAAAAAAAGAAAAAAAAGAGAAAAAAATTTGTTTGTTTTTAGTCATTGATAGTTAGACATAAGTCCGATGAAGAAATTGATTGCTTTAGAGTTAAACCTTAGAAACGATAAACCTTTGACGTTCTTTTATCTAATGCTTCGAGTAATTGATCTATCTTAGACTCGTAAGCACCTGATTATGGTTCTTAGCAGTGAAAACCTGGGTAGTTAGCAAAGTGACTAGTCGAAGAAATTGTAGGTCGGTGAATGACCGTTTGCTTAGATGTCTATCTTGATTTGCTTATGTTATGATGTGTGGTATGGTTGAAAGTGAAAGAAAAGTCTCTAAAGAAAAGAATTGAACCACCTATAATCGATAAGCGTGAAGCTACCTATGGGCGAGTATTAGGACCACCATGAGGAGAAATGCTACCTTAAAGGGTAGGTGTGTTGAAAAGAAAGAAAAAAGAAAGAAAAAATAGAAGAAAAAGAAAACAAAAGGGAAAAAGAAGTTCGAAATGAAAAGAAAAAAAAAGAGAGATAAAAGAGAAAGAAAACCATACCACATTGAGCACAGAAAAGCAGCTGCAAGCATAATTGAGACATCTAGGTTGGTTTGACCCATCGATCCCAATTTTTTTGACAAAATCATTGAGTTGGCTTACCTGGGGATGAATCTGCGAAGGAACCTTTGCACACACACATTTTGAGTCTCGCTTAGATCGTTTATTCAAATACTTAGACTTGAGTTGCATTGAGTGTTTTAAAGGTTCTCTGGTTTCATTACTGAGTATTCTTTGAGGACAATGATATGTATAACTATGGGGACTATTTCGTGGCATGTAATATAGTATGATGATATGGAAGGCCCCACCATGTGGTTCATCTTGACAAAGTGCAAGCAGTAAAAAACATAAAGCTAAATCAAGACTAAGGGCGACCAGTCTACCACCCCGCAAATAAGGGATACAATGAGATCTTGAGCCATGAGACAAAAGAGAACCTACAAGTTACCAGAAAAGAACCAGCAGAAGAAAATTATAAGTAGACCCAGGGGGTGATCAAAGACTTTTGAAAGCAACAAGCACCGAGGAGCACAGGGAAGACATCGGAATAGGAAACGCATTCATGCATACATGCATACACGTCATATACATGCAATCTTTGTCTTGTTTTTATTCACATGTTTCAAAAAGTAAAAAGAGAAAGCGGCAAAAGGCTAGCCAATCAGAAACAGCAACAGTACAATGTCATCAATTTTAGAAATGAATCAGTTTCAGTTTGAGGGTGAGGCCCACATCAGTATCAACTTGGGGGCCAGGCCCACATCAATATCAACTTGGGGGTGAGGCCCGTATTATCAGTATCAGTTTGGGGTGAGGTCCACATCAATATCAGTCTAGGGGCAAGGCCCACATCGGTGTCAGTATGAGGGCGAGGCCCATATTAGTATAAGTCTGGGGGCGAGGCCCACTTTAGTGTCAGTATGGGGGCGAAGCCCATATCAGTATCAGTTTTGGGGCGAGGCCCACATCAGTGACAGTATGGGGGCGAGGCCCACATCAGTATCAGTATGGGGGCGAGGCCCACATCAGTGTTAGTATGGGGGCGAGGCCCACATCAGTATCAGTTTGGGGCGAGGCCCACATCAGTATCAACTCAGGGTCGAGGCCCACATTATTAGTAGCATCGGGAATGAATCACAGGTTCAAGGCCCACATTGTTAGCAGCATCGGGATTGAATCCCAAGGTCGAGGCCCACGTCGTCAAAATTTGTAATGAATCCGGGAATGAATCCCAGGGTCGAGGCCCACGTTGTCATAATTTGGAATGAATCCAGGAAGGAAACCCAGGGTCGAGGCCCACATCGTCAGAGTTTTGGAAAGAATCCCAAGGTCGAGGCCCATATTGTTCGAGATTTAGAATGAATCCTAGGGCCGAGGCCCACGTTGTCAGAATTTGGAATGAATCCGGGAAGGAATCCCAGGATCAAGGCCCACATCGTCAGAGTTTTGGAATGAATCCCAGGGTCGAGGCTCACAGTGTTCGAGTTTTGGAATGAATCCTAGGGTCGAGGCCCATATAGTCAGAGTTTTGGAATGAATCCGTTAATGAGTCCCTGGGGGCGAGGCCCATATTAGCACCTGTATCAGTCTTGCCGAGTATGGAAATCTGGGGGCGAGGCCCATATTAGCATCATTATTAGTAGTAGTCTTATCGGGTATGGTAATCTGGGGGCGAGGCTCATATTAGCATCATTATCAGTAGCAGTCTTGCCGGGTATGGCACTCTGGGGTGAGGCCCACATCATTATCGATATCAATTTCACCGGGTATGGCACTCCGGGTATGGAGACACATCAGCATCAGTTTTGCCAGAATGGTAATCCGAGAATGGATCAGAGTCCGAGAATGAACAAGCCGAGAATGGTAATCCGAGAATGGATCAGAGTTCGAGAATGAACAAGCCGGGAATGACACTCCGAGAATGGAACACAGTTCAAGAATGAACAAGCCGGGAATGGCACTATGAGAATGGAGCACGGTTCGAGAATGGACAACCTCACAGTAACGGCTCGGGAATGGGCCACATCACAGTAACGGTTCGGGAATTGACAACCTCACGGTAACAGTTGGGGAATAAAGCCAATATTCAGTACAGCTTGGGAATAAAGCCCACATTCAGTATTAGTCTTACCGGGTATGGCAATCAGGGAACAAGACCCTCAACTCAAATCAGGAACAAGACCTTCAACTCAAATCGGGAACAAGACCCATAATTTAGGGAACAAGACCCTCAACACAATTCAGGGAGCAAGACCCTTATCATAACTCATCACAGTTCAGAAATGGACTTTCTCACATCAGCACGGTTCGGAAATAGACCACTCTCACGTCGGCAACAGTTCAGAAATTGACCACTCTCACATCAGTAATGGTTCGGAAATGGACTATGTCACATCAGCATGGTTCAGTAATGGACTATCTCACATCAACATGGTTTCGGAAATAGACCACAATCACATCAGCTCGCCGAAAATGGCACTCCAAAAATGGAGCACGGTTCGGAAATGAACCATTATCTCATCGGCTCACCGAAAATGGCACCCCGAAAATGGAGCACGGTTCGAAAATGGACCATTATCTCATCAGATGCCGAAAATGGCACTCCAAAAATGGAGAACGATTCGAAAATGGACCACTACCACTCACCGAAAATGGCACTCTGAAAATAGAGCATGGTTCGAAAATAGACTATCATCACATTAGCGACACTTCGAAAATGGGGTTAGCTCGCCGAAAATGGCACTCCGAAAATGGAGCATGGTTCGAAAATGGACTATCATCACATCAGCGACATTTCAAAAATGAGGTTAGCTCACCGAAAATGGCACTCCGAAAATGGAGCATGGTTCGAAAATGGACTATTATCACATCAGCGACACTTCGAAAATGGGGTTAGCTCACCGAAAATGGCAATCCGAAAATGGAGCACGGTTCGAAATGGACCACTATCTTCATGCCGAAAATGGCACTCCGAAAGTGGAGCACGGTTCAGAAATGGACCAACTCTCATCAGATCAATTTTGCCAGGTTTGACACTCCGGATATGGAGACATCAGATCAGTTTTGCCAGGTACGACACTTCGGGTATGGAGACATCAGGTCAGTTTTGCCAGGTAGGGCACTCCGGGTATGGAGATATTTCAACGACACCTTGGGTGTGAGGTTTAGCTTGTCAGGAACGGCACTCCGAAAATGGAGCACGGTTCGGAAATGGACCAACTCTCATCAGATCAGTTTTACCATACGGTACTCCGGGTATGGAGACAACAGATCAGTTTTGCCAGGTACGGCACTCTAGGTGTGGAGACATCAGATCAGTTTTTCCAGGTACGGCACTTCGGGTGTGGAGATATTTCAGCGACACCTTGGGTATGAGGTTTAGCTTTCCAGGTACGGCACTTTGGGTATAGAGATATTACAGCGACGCCTTGGGTATGAGGTTTAGCACGCCAGGTACGGCATGTGGACTATTGTGGACTACCGCGACACCCTCGGTACGGGGTTAGCACGCCAGGTACGACATTCAGACAACTTCGGCACTCTAGGTACGGAGACTCAACTACGACACCCTAGGTACGGGGTTAGCATGCTAGGTACGACATGTGGACTATTGTGGACTACTGCGACACACCCTAGGTACGGATTAGCATGCCAGGTACGGCACAACAAATATCATCACTGCGGTACTCTAGATATGGAGACGTACTTGCGACACCCTAGGTACGGGGTTAGTATTCAGACAACTACTACACTCTAGGTATGGAGACGCAACTACGACACCCTAGGTACGGGGTTAGCACGCCGAGAATGGTACAACTGCGACACCCTAGGTACGAGGTTAGCATGCCGAGAATGGCACAACTACGACACCCTAGGTACGGGGATAGCACGCCGAGAATGGTACAACTGCTACACCCTAGGTACGGGGTTAGCACGCCGAGAATGGCACAACTGTGACACCCTAGGTACGAGGTTAGCACGCCGAGAATGGCACAACTGTGACACCCTAGGTACGAGTTTAGCTCGCTGAGAATGGCACAACTCCGACACCATAATTATGGGGTTAGCACGCCGAGAATGGCACAACTGCGATGCCCTAAGTACGAGGTTTAGCAAGCCGAGAATGGCACAACAACATCATCTCTGCGACACTCTAGGTATGGAGATACAACCGTGATACCCTAGGTACGGGGTTTAGCACGCCGGGAACGACATATCATCAAATTCAGTTCAGATCAAATTGGTAAGTCAAGTGGCAGCTGGTGAGCCAGGTAAGTGAAAATGCATTGCACGTACTTTGATAGGATTGTCATTGTCACACACTGCACAAGTCCCATCAAAGTGGGGGCGAATGTAGGCACTTTATTTTTACATATAAGTCCCGATGATGAGTCTCGTATGGAGACACTACCTCTTTGATTGTGAAAGCCGCGGGAAACGGACGTTGGAAGGGCAAAGCTGGAAATTAGCATTTTATCGGATTTAACTCGCTTGTTTCGCTTCGGATTCGCTTGTTGGACCTCTGTTTTAAAACACACCAAGCCCAATCCAAAATAATTAAAACATTTAAAATACACGTCACAAATTAAAATAAAACCAATTAAATTTAACTTAAATTAAATTAAATTAAATCACATTCACAAATTAAATTAAAACCAATTAAATTAAACTTAAATTAAATTAAAACAAATCCCCTTCCTAAACTAAACAAATACTTTCCTTGTAACACACTAATTAAAAGATATCCCTTAATTACACAATCTCCATTTCTTACCCAAATAAGGATAACCCTAACCCACCATTATAAAAGAGACCCTACACCAACACATTAAACCCCGGCCGAATCACATGAATAATCAAAAAAAAAAATTCATTCCTCAACCCATTTGGTCCCTCTCTCTTCATTCACGCACCAACCCATAGCCACTTACTTTAAAGCCAATGCCTCCAATTCACCATGCACGTCAACAAACCCTAGCTGCTCGCACCCTTACCCCTTCAACAATCCGCGTGAACTACCTTAAAAAGACAAAGCAGACCTTTCATAACCCCATGCAGCCCTCCATGTGAAGAAACAAACTCACGCAGCCTTCTCCTTCACTACGTAAAGCCCCCCCTTCATCACACAAAGCACCTCCAAACTGCCGGTACCCTTCATTCAGTCCCCATGCACACGTGAACAACCTCTTTCATCACATATTGCTCTCAACAACCCGCACTCAAATAACCCTCATTGTATCCTTCACGCTAATTACCATAGCCTGCCCTGCCACCTGCCCTACTTTAGCACACTCAACTCACGCTAATCACCACAGCTTGCCCCATTTTGCCATAACGCCACTAGCCGCATATCTTCTGAAAATCCCCATGCATACATCACCAAATTCTGTCCAATTCAGCCACATGAAATCACGCATAAATAAGCCTTAAACTGCCACACAAATAAGCTTTAAACTACCTCACAAATCTGCCTAAAAATGCCGCGTATTGGACCCTAAACTACACGCCTATTTACCCCACTGCACACACAAAAAACTGCCGCAAAAAAGCCCCACTACAGTGACCAGTTTTAACACATAAAGACCCCCCAAAATAGTCCAGAAACTGACCCAAAACTGCACAAAAAACTGCCCAGAATTCCCCCTAAAGATCACCAAAATCGCAGCCTCTTAACCCCTAAAACCGACACCAAAAAAGTCCCTAAATTTTCCCAAAAATACAAAAAAAACAACAGCGAAACAGAGTGAAAACAGCAGTCCAAAACAACGAAACAGGGAGGAAAATGTTGGATTAGTGAACCAGAAAAGTTACGAAACATCACATGAGAGTCGTGTAACGCGCTTTCGAGAGACGACAAAAGAGGTTAGACCTGAGGGCACCTTCTTTATTTATTATCTTTCGTTTCTTTTATTTATTTTGATATATTATCACATGAGAGTCGTTTATTGATGCATGATGTGAATTCCGGATGAACGGAATGCGTGTTCTCTTTTGTGGTATATCGGATGGAAACTCGGACGTAAATTCCGTAGCCAATTCTGAATGGACGGTTTTACGGTCTGCACTCGGGATACAATTCCACGTACCGCTTGAGAGACACGTATTTCATTTCATCCAAACTTTGTATTTAAGCATGATTAGGTTAGCGAGTCATTTATTTTTAAATATGATTACGTATTTTATTTATGCATGATTTAGTTGTTTTATTTTAAGCATGATTAGTTATTTATTTTGCATTTAGAATTTGCATTATGTTTACGTTGTTATTTATTTTTCACATTATATAATTAATGTATGTTCATGAGATTATCGTGTGATGTTATATGCTTGCCGTTTTAACGACTTATTTTCAAAGCATGCAAACTTAGTCATAGAACTTATTTTGATGAATTACCTTTGAGCATACATGTTGATTAGATTTGGTTAGTATATTGCACAAATCATATCGTTACAAGTGACATATGTAAGAGACCATTCCGAACCCAACAGTTTGAGGTCTTCCCTTGCGAGGGGTGAGTGCGGCCTTAAATCACATTTTCCGGATCACACTGGGTGGCGACTCCATGTTATTTCTCCGGTTTAGTCCCCCGAAGGCTACTCCGTACTCCGAACTAGGTCGCGAGCCTAGAACAGCGTCGTCAACATCTGTGTCCTACAAGCGCATCGCGATGCCAAGCCTTCACGTATAGCGACGTAGCCTGATTTTGAAGTTTATAAATAGAGGCCAATTTCATTTGAATTAATTTGATACCTCCTTTACGGTCGGTTAGAATTAATTAAAAATCTAACATATTCAGGATACCGCCTATATGGTCAATTGATAATGTAATGCAAAGATTTATATATTATAATAAGGGAGATTTCAAAATTTGAATTAATAATAGTGGATCCCCAAACCCCATCATTTTATTTCATTGTTGTAATTTTTACCTTTTTAGTTTTCAAATTTCTTTTATAATGTTTTATTTATTTATATCTTTAGAAATCCTATATATGTGTTGTAACTAAATACCTTATCCAGGGTTGTGGTGAATTCCAATACCATAGGCTTATAAGTTGGTTATTTTGTGTTGTGTGTGACATATAGGTTTATTTATTAAGTCTTAGTCTTAATGTTTCTTATTAACTAGCCACTAATAAGATTGATTTGTAAACTTAAAATGAACTTGACGAAGGGATTTTAGGTTTCATCCTTAGACTCAATAGCTCATGATCTCACATTCACCTTAGAGATTTCCTTCCAGGAGGTAGTCATAATTGGAACTAGAACTTAATGAACTTGTGTAACTTGGTTAACATAGACGTATAGTTAATTGGGTTACTTTCGATGTTTGCATTTGACCATCGACAGAGGCTTTTGGATATTTGTTTATTCTAGGTTAATAAACTGATATATTTCATAAACATAAGCTAATCACTTCGTATTTAGAAGAATATTGGAAGGATTCACAACCCTAGATAGTTTCATGAATTTGGCATAGCTGGGCATTTGTTCCAACGCTTCTGCAAATGGAATGTTGATATGTAGGTTTTTGAACACCTCCAAGAATCTAGCAAACTACTTGTCCAGTTTATTTTTTTGAAGACGTTTTGGTAAATGTGGAGGTGGAGTGATTCTTTGTGGTTCTTTTTCTTTTACTTCTTTTTCCTCCATCTGTTGCTCTGCTTCTTTTGGAACTTCTTCAATGGTTGTATTGATTCCAACATCTTTATTGATTTCAATACCGCTTTTAACATGATGACATGACATTGCTCCTTCCCCATGTACCTTGGATTTGGTTCTGTATTTCTAGGAAGGTTCCATGGCGGTCTGTAACTCTGAGCATTGGCCATTTGTCCAATTTGATTCTCCAATGCTTTGATAGAAGCTGAATGGCTTTGATTCAATGCCACTTGATTTTGAACCATACCTGCTAAAGCATCGTATTTTGCTTCTTGCATTTTTAACTATGCTAGCACTTCAGTTATTCCTGGTTCTTTGTCATACTTCTAGCCTTTGTTTTGCTGCTGGAATCCGGGTGGTGGGTTGTTCATTTTCCATGAATTGTTTCTCCATAAAAAATTGGGATGATTCCTCCACCTTAGGTTGTAGGTGTTGGAATATGGATTATTCCCCTGTCTGTTGAAATTATTGACGTAGTTCACCATCTCTTTATATTGAATTGGTTCTGGTGCTCCTCCATATGATGAACGTGTGGTTCCGGTGATGTTCACGACTTGTGTGCTCCTCCATAGTTAGTAACTTGTTTTCTATGATTGATTATACATTTGATTGACGTTTGAGGATATCGTCATTGTAAGCCCTCATGAGAATATAATTCATCCACTAGGGACATCTAGGGGTTTAAAGGATTGTTGCATACACTAAATGCAACCGTGATCCCTACGAAATTGACTTAGTTGAATTTTATTTTTAAATTTTTTATTGCATTTTATTTTTTTTTGTTTTGTTCGAGGACAAGCAAAATGTTAGGTTTAGGGGTGTGATGAGTGAAAAATATATCAATATTTACCTCCCATTTTACTTAATATTTTGTATAGTTTCTCGAGTTTTGTGAATATTTTAATGTGTTTTGTGTTATTTTATAGATAAATAAAACAGTGAAAATTGAATGAAAATGGTAAAATGGGAAATTCACGCGGCGCGACGACCAAGCCTTCTACGTCATGACGTACCTCAATTATTGAGCTGCTGACGCGCATTATCACCACGTCATCATCACGTTATCATGACACCTGTAAAATAATTCAGTTTTCTAGCACGTGTCATCACTTACGTCATCATGAAGTCAGCGTCATGATGCAAACCCTTATCAATTCCGAGCCAATAATGGAGTCTACCGACAGCCTCCATTCATTATAGAGCGCGTCGCGACGCCAAGCCTTCACGCATAGCGACGCGGCCTGATTTTGAAGTCTATAAATAGAAGCCAATTTCATTTTAATTAATTTGATAACTCCTTTATGGTCGGTTAGAATTAATTAAAAATCTAACTTATTCAGGATACCGCCTATATGGTTAGTTGATAATGTAATGCAAAGATTTATATATTATAATAAGGGAGATTTCTAAATTTGAATTAATAAAAATGGATCCCCAAACCCCATCATTTTTTTTCATTGTTGTAATTTTTACCTTTTTAGATTTCAATTTCTTTTATAATGTTTTATTTATTTATTTCTTTAGTAATCCTAGATATGTGTTGTAACTAAATACCTTATCCAGGGTGGTGATGAATTCCAATACCATAGGCTTATAAGTTGGTTATTTTGTGTCGTGTGTGACATATAGGTTTATTTATTGAGTCTTAGTCTTAATGTTTCTTATTAACTGGATACTAATAAGATTGATTTGGTAAACTTAAAATGAACTTGACGAAGGGATTTTAGGTTCAGTCTTAGACTCAATAGATCACGATCTCAAATTCACCTTAGAGATTTCCTTCCATGATAGATTATACCTATCGGGCATGTGTAGTCATAATTGGAACTTGAACTTAATGAACTTGAGTAACTTGGTTAACATAGACATATAGTTAATTGGGTTACTTTCGATGTTTGCATTTGACCATCGATAGAGGCTTTTGCATATTTGCTTGTTCCAGGTTAATAAACCGATATATTTCACAAACATAAGATAATCACTTCGTATTTAGAAGAATATTGGAAGGATTCACAACCCTAAATAGTTTCATGAATTTGGCATAGTTGGGAATTTCTTCCAACGCTTCTGCAAATGGAATGTTGATATACAGCTTTTTAAGCACCTCCAAGAATCGAGCAAACTGCTTGTTCAGTTTTTTTTTCTGAAGACGCTGTGGTAAAGGTGGAGGTGGACTGATTCTTTCTGGTTCTTTTTCTTTTGCTTCTTTTTCCTCCATCTGTTGCTCTGTTTCTTTTGGAACTTCTTCAATGGCTGTATTGATTCCAACATCTTTGGTGATTTCAGTACCGCTTTTTAACATGATGACATGACAATGCTCTTTCCCCATGTTCCTTGGATTTGGTTCTGTATTACTAGGAAGGTTCCCTAGCCGTCTTTAACTCTGAGCATTAGCCAGTTGTCTAATTTGATTCTCCAATGCTTGATAGAAGATGAATGGCTTTGATTCAATGCCACTTGATTTTGAACCATAGCTGCTAAAGCATCTTATTTTGCTTCTTGCTTTTTTAACTGTGCGAGCACTTCTGTTATTCCTGATTCTTGTCATACTTCTGGCCTTTATTTTGCTACTGGAATCCGGGTGGTGGGTGTTCATTTGCCCTGAATTGTTGCTCCATGAAAAATTAGGATGATTCCTCCACCCTGGGTTGTAGGTGTTGGAATATGGATTATTCCCTTGTCTGTTGAAACTATTGACGTAGTTCACCATCTCTTTATGTTGAATTGGTTCTGGTGCTCCTCTATATGGTGAACTTAAGGTTCCGGCGATGTTCACAACTTGCGTTCTAAATTACCGAATAACAAAATTCTCCGATTATATTTACCATTCTCCATATACACAGCCAACAAAATATTATTCAACTCATTTTTTCCCACAACAGTCACAATTGTAGTTTATAAGATGGTAATATTTTTGTCCTAAAGTTTTATCAGAATTCACACCTTTTTTTTTTGCAGCATGGAATAATTTTTCTGACTTTTCTGATTTTTCCCTTTCTTTTTCTGATTTATTTTTATTTATATACAATATCTTCCGTCTATGTAGCGAGCTTTGGGCCGGTGGCTCCCAAACTAGTTAGCTTTAGGGCACCAGGTGTTAAGACACCCCTACGGACTTAATTACTCAGACTTCGATATATATATATATATATATAGATATATATATATATATATATATATATATCCATGTAACGAGCTTTGGGCCAGTGACTCCCAAACCAGTTGGTTTTAGGGCACTAGGTGTTAAAACACCCCTACGGACTTAATAATTCGGATATCAGACGGTTTTTTTTTTAATATCCCATTACTTTTTTTAGATGCTTCCTCCAATTATACAAAGCACTGAATATTACAAAATTTTCAATTACAGCTCATGTCTGTATGTTACCATGTATGCTGATAATACTTGATCAACTAAGCATATGAAGATCCATTTTAGTCAATTTTATGGAGAATTTACAAATTAAATAATTCAAAAGGAAATAAACAAAAATTAACTTATTTCAAAAATGGGTTGAAATACATCTCAGGAGTGGAAACTCCTTACACAGTTATCTCTAACCAATTTCACCTTTGTAGTCAAAATAAAAACACAAAAACGCAAAATATTTTTGTAATTTTTTAAAAATTTTCAATTTTTTATATTTTTCGAAAAATTTTATACAAAAAATAAACAAATAAAAAACATTAAACAAAATAACCAAACAAAATACTAGTTAATTAATCTCCTCCCCCAAACATAAATGAGATATTTTCCCCAATGTCTTAAATATTAGAATATGAGTTTACAAGATATAATTTGGTTAGTTGAAATTCGACAAAAAAAATTACCGATTAAGATCTATGTCCAGTTTACGCTTCTTACCACGATCACTATCTGACCAGTACAACTTGGAAAGAATGGGGTCGATTTTTGGTTCAAAGGCTAGGATTTGGTCAATCAATTTTTCGGCCTTTGTGGTAGTCAGGAAAACATCATGTACTGATCTTATGATGAACTCATGTCTTTTGGCTTCCGCAAGAAATACAAACAAAAAATCGAAAAAGTGTTCAATGGTGAGCAATCCAATGGGCTTCTTATAAATGCCACTGTGAATATTTCTTCAAATGTTCCAAGCCCACCTAGTAAAGCAATAAATGCATCAGTAGTATTGACCATTTCAAGGAGTTATTCAGACATCCCCGAGACAATGTGTTCATCTCCATTTATTTTTCCGATTATGTGTTTGTCCACCAAAGTTTCTTGAATGATTCCCAAAACATGAATGCCACCCTCCTAAACGGATTTTGAAATGCTTCCCATCAATCCAAGATTGCCACCACCATATACTAGGTGCATATTTCGTTCTGCTATGACTCTCCCCAATTCCTTTGCAGCCTCAATGAACTCTGGTTTATTACCAGAGTTCGATCCATAGAAAACACAAATTCGTTTAACTCGTTGCTGTGAAGTTGTGATTACGCCCAAATATGACTCGCGGTTATCGCAGTATAGCTGGGGTGTCGATTCCTCAGAGAGATGGTTATAATGAAACTGATTCACTCAATCAAGAACGTTTAGCAATAACTTTATTAAAGAAAATATTAAATTTGCAATTTAAACTAAATATTATGAAAAGTTAAAGGATTTTATCAGTAGAGATAAATAGCGAAGCATCTGGAATTACTCTTGTATCAACCTCATGTATTCAGTTATTGATTCTTTTCATTACACAATTGAAAGTTTCACATCCCAAACCAACAATTGGAAGATATTCAATTCTACTCATATTAATTTTAGGGTAATTAATGATTATTTTCTATATGTTAACAGCACACAAAAGTTATCATTACGAGCTATCTAACGTCGACAATATACCCTCAGGCTATACTGCAGCAGAAGACCAAAACATAAAACAACTTTACAAGTCACAACTGGTTTCACAAATCACACATAGAAGAAACATGACTGGATCTATATGGGATTTGACAAAACACAATTTCTAGGCTAAGAAATCGAAGGCTAATAAAGAATAACAACCATCAATTTTATGAAACGTTAAAAGGTTCATTCAAGAATCAACAATATGAATATAATAAGTTTAAATACAGAAGTTCATCCTTAGCTTTGCCTAAGAGATTAGTTCTCCATTAAAGAAAGAGATGCAGCCTGAATAAATTGGAGAGACGTCATGATTTCCTTAAAGTTCTTGGTTCTTCCTCTCTATGAATTATGTTTTTGGCTCTTTTTATGTATTTTTCCTCTGTTTCTCTCTGATTTTCCCCTCCTCTAGGGTTTAGGACAAAGTTGGATTTATATATAAAAGTCCTGAAACCCTAAATTACATTAAAAATACACAGCACAAAATCCTGAAATCGCAGCTTCGCATCGCGACATGCGCCACGCGTCTCAACACTCCAAAAGCTGTAAAGGACGCTACAATTGTCTAGATCTCCTCGAGTAGATGCAAATCGATATATTATGGGTCTCGTAACTCTTTTTAAATCAAAATTTATAGCCTTTTTAAATTCAGTGCGCTACTGATGCTCTTGTGTGCGTCCGATACGTCTGTTAGGCTCTGAAACATGTTCAATTGCTCCATTCTCCTTGATCCATCGCTTCCTATTAACAAAGCACAAAATGACTCTAATTAAGATTAAAATATATGATAATAAAGTTGAGTTAGCAGTGTTGTAAGTACACTTTCGTGCACTTATCACCCAACCAGCTTATTGCTACTCTAGCAGTTCAAGCGTAAAATAAAATAAAAACTAAATAAATAAATAAAACTATCTAAGCCACTTTCATAGGGATCACGGTTGCATTTATCGTATGCAATAGGTATCCCTAGTAGACGAGTTATAATCTCGTGAGGGCTTACAGCGACGACACCCACAAACGTCATTCAAAACACAAAATCATGCAAAAATAAAAAGTAAATAGTCCCAATAGTTTAACATAATTTTGTCCTCAAAGAATGCCTAGCAATGAAACAAAATAACATTCAAAGTAATCAACGTAACTCAAATCTAAGTATTTGAATAAATCATCTAATCTAGACTCAAAGTGTGTGTGTGCTAAGGTTCATTCACAGATTTATTTTCAGGTAAGCCAACTCAATGATTTCGTTTAAAAATCGGGATCGATGGGTGAAACCAACCTAGATATCCCAGTGAAGCTCTATAGTTGTTTTTCTGTGCTCAATGTGCTATGATTACTTTTTTTTAATCTCTTTTTTTTTTTCATTTTCTCTTTTTCGAATTTTTTTCTTTTTCTTTTTTTTTTTTCCAACACAACTACCTTTTAAGGTAGCATTTCTCCTCATGGTAGTCCTAATACTCGTCCATGGGTAGCTTCACGCTTATCGGTTATAGGTGGTTTTTTTTCTTCAGAGACTTTTGTTTTATTTGCAACCATACCATACGTCATAACATAAGAAAATCAGGATAGACATCTAAGCAAACGGTCATTAATCGACATGTAATTTCTTCAACTAGTCACATTTCTAACTACTCAGGCTTTCACTGCTAAAAACCCATAATTAAGTGCTTACGAGTCTAACATAGATAAACTACTCAAATCATCAGAAAAAGTACATAAAAACTTATTGTTTCTAAGATTTCACTCTAAAATAAACAATATCATCATACGACCTATGTTTAACTGTCAAGGACTAAAAACAAATACAACAAAAAATGAAATTTTTTTTTCGTGTAATCAAATATATTTACGACAGGTTTTCATGTGCATGCATACACCCGCACACTTAAAACTTGCATTGTCCTCAATGTAAGATAAATATAAAGAAAATGGATTAAGGAAAAACGCTACCAGGTGCGGCGTTGATCAGGTTCTTGTTGTTGAGACTATAGTTGTGTGGTTATGTAGGTTGTGCTAACTCTTGTATAAACACTCATGCAAACAGGAAAATAAACATGCAGTTAGCACACAATAATATAAAACTAAAGTAAATAAAAAAAATAAAATAAAATAAATGCAGATGCAAGGGTTGCCTCCCCACTAGTGCTAAGTTTAACGTTTTCAGCCAGACGTAAACACTCAAGTTGTCATGGTGGTTTCCATAGAGCGTACTGATGAAGGCATATGAGGGAATTTCTGTCTAATTATGGAAGTGTATCCACGGATCCTACAAGGTCTGGTGGCTGAAAATCTTGACTGCACATATTAAAAAGTTAATTCAACCCCATTTTTAACTTTCCAGGTATCAACTTTAATTGAACATGAGCCCATCTTTTCCTCCTTTTACGATTCTTTGGGATCACTTTCACTGCAGGAGGATTTGATTCAGGTTGTAGAGGACCTGTTTCTGGCAGGACTTCTTCGAGCATGTATGTACCTTGACACTCATCATCATCCCGCGGTTGTTTTTCAACATGAAAAATGTTCACCTCTAGAGTCATATTTCTGAATGATAGCTTCATTAGACCATTCCTACCATTGATTAGAGCATTAGGTGTGGCAAGAAAAGGTCTACCTAAGATAAGCGGAATTTTAGACTCAGCGTTAACCACAGACTGGGTGTCTAAAATTAGGAAGTCAATGGGGTAGTAGAATTTATCAATTTGAACTAAGACATCCTCGACTACTCCCCGTGGTGTTCTAATGGATCGGTCAGCTAACTGTAAAGCTACTGATGTAGGATTAATCTCGCAAAGCCCTAACTGCACATAAATCAAATTTGGCATGAGATTAACACTAGCACCTAAATCTAATAATGCTTGACCAAACTCATGGGTGCCAATGTGGCAGGTAATGGTGGGACATCCCGGATCTTTATACTTTGGCGGAGTCCTTTGTTCAATTACTGCACTTGCCTACTTTGTCAAGAATGCAGTCTTTTTTATATGACGCTTCCTCTTCATGGTGCATAGGTTCTTTAAAATCTTAGCGTATGTGGAAACTTGTTTGATCACATGCAACAACGGAAGGTTGATCTTTATTTGCTTAAGATGTTCTAGGATCTCACCGTTTGGGTCTGCAGCTCTAGTAGTGGGCCAAAGGGCTTGAGGAAATGGTACTCTAACCTGGTAAGGTGGCTATGGATCTTCCTGTGGGGTGTTGGTATCAATATCTTTAGGGTCTCCTACAGTTTTGGGAGTATCATGTATTCCTACCTCTTTACTATTCCTAGTGAATATAACATTAACACCCTTCATATTGGTAGCATGTGTCATGTGTTGGCCTTATGGATTTGGTTGAGCCTGAGATGGAAATTTTCCTTGTTCGTGCACACTCAAGACATTAGTTAACTTACAGATCTGACTCTTAATCTCCCTATTATCTTCAGATACTTGAGCTATCAATGACTCAAACCTTTGATTTGTTTTATTTGGGCTTCCGTAATCACCCTGTGGGCTTACACGAATGCTTGCACTGTATCCTCTAAAGAATTTCTAGGAACCGTAGGTGTGTGATATTGAGGGGTACTATATCCTCTGGGTGGTGATGTCTAACTCGGCTGATGAGACTCATACTTCCAACTAAGGTTGGCATGGTTTCTCCAACTAGGATTATAGGTTTCTGGGTACTTTTGATACGTCCCTAATGCATGGAATTTTTCTTCATATGTTCCTCTCATCTCACCATATACCGGATACTCTTGAGATTCTATTTGGGCTACTGAATGCATTGTCTTACTATCTTTGGCTATTAAGGCTCCTATATGTCTGGTTAATAGCTCGACTTGTGTCTTAAGGCCATCCTCTTCCCTAAAGTGTTGTAAGCTTCTACTATAGGAGGTGTGTGTCATATCCGTGTTATCTACAGCATTGGATCCAGTCCAAGTATGAGATTTATTAGCTAGGTCATCTAAATACTCGAATGCCTCATCAGGGTCCTTTCAAATGAACTTACCATTGCACATCGTCGCAACGAATTGGCGTTCCCTAGGGGTTAGTCCATCATAAAAGTAACTTACTAAACGCCAACTCTCATATCCATGGTGGGGAAAACTCGCTAACAACTCCTTATACCACTCCCACGTTTGATAAAGGGTCTCGCTGTCTCTCTGGGAGAAAGTATAGATTTTTTCTCTTCAGGGAATCTGTCTTATAGTGTGGGAAATATTTGTCGAAAAATACCTGAGTCATCTCGCCCCACGATCCTATTGACCTGGGTCTTAAAGAATACAACCAGCTCTTAGCTCTGTCCTTAAAGGCAAATGGAAAAAACTTAAGTCTAATCGTGTCTGTGTTTCCAAACCGGTCATGGAAGGTTGCTACAACCTCTTCAAATTCCTTAATGTGCACGTAAGGATTCTCGCTCTCTAAACCGTGAAAAGTTGGAAGATACTGTATCATTCCAGGCCTAAAGTTTATGTGTGGTGCATTAGGAGGAAACATGATGCATTAAGGTGTCACTGTGCGAGTTGGGTGGCGGTACTCTTCAAGAGTCCTTCTAGGTAGTCTCCCGTATTCACTCATGTTATGTGCGCTAGAAGCGGATGGTGTAGAAAAAGGATTTTCAAATATGTTCTCAGAATCTGAGCTTTCTTCCTCAGTCCTAACAAATCTACCAAATCTATCCCCACCTTTAGACATGTAATTTAAGTTCAAATAATACGAGAAATAAAATAAAATAAAAATAAAATAAAAAGAATAAACTAAAACTTAAAATCTAACTAAAACTTAAACAAGAATAAAATAACTAAAATAAATATTAAAATAAATGACTAAAAAAAATAAAAAGAACTAATTAAGAATAAAAATAAAAACTAAAATACTAAAAGAAAATAAATAAGCGAATAATAAATAAATAAATTAATTAAAATACTAATAATAAAAAAATAGAACGAATTTACCGCTTCATTGTTGACTAAGCAAACCTGGTCTTTTTGCTTGTAAACCATCTCCCCGGCAACGGCACCAAATTTTGATTACGCCCAAATATGACTCGCGGTTATCGCAGCATAGCTGGGGTGTCGATTCCTCGGAGAGATGGTTACAATGAAACTGATGCACTCAATCAAGAACGTTTAGCAATAACTTTATTAAAGAAAATATTAAATTTGTAATTTAAACTAAAGATTATGAAAAGTTGCAGGATTTTATCAGTAGAGATAAACAGCAAAGCATCTGGAATTCCTCTTGTATCAACCTCATGTATTCAGTTATTGATTTTTTTCATTACACAATTGAAGGTTTCACATCCCAAACCAACAATTGGAAGATATTCAATTCTAGTCATATTAAATTTTAGGGTAATTAATGATTATTTTCTCTATGTTAACAGCACACAAAAGTTATCATTACGAGCTATCTAACGTCGACAATATACCCTCAGGCAATACTGCAGCAGAATACCAAAATATAAAAAAACTTTATCAGTCACAACTGGTTTCACAAATCACACATAGAAGAAGCATGACTGTATCTATATGGGATTTGACAAAACACAATTTTTGGGCTAAGAAATCGAAGGATAATAAAAAATAACAACCATCAATTTTATTAAATGTTAAAAGGTTCATTCAAGAATCAACAACATGAATATAAGAAGTTAAAATACAGAAGTTCATCCTTAGCTTTGCCTAGGAGATTAGTTCTCCATGAAAGAAAGAGATGCAACCTGAATAGATTGGAGAGACGTCTTGATTTCCTTAAAGTTCTTCGTTTTTCCTCTCTATGAATTGTGTTTTTGGCTTTTTTGTGTATTTTTCCTCTGTTTATCTCTGATTTTCTCCTTCTCTAGGGTTTAGGACGAAGTTGGATTTATATAGAAAAGTCCTGAAACCCTAAATTGCATTAAAAACACACATCACAAAATCCTGAAATCGCAGCTTCGCGTCGCGACATGCGCCGCGCATCTCAACACTCCAAAAGCTGTAAAGGATGCTACAATTGTCTATATCTACTTGAGTAGATGCAAATCGATATTATGGGTCTCGTAACTCTTTCTAAATCAAAATTTATATCCTTTTTAAATTCAGTGCGGTGCTGATGCTCCTGCGTGCGTCCGATACGTCTGTTAGGCTCTGAAACATGTTCAATTGCTCCATTCTCCTCGATCCATCACTTCCTATTAACAAAGCACAAAATGACTCTAATTAAGATTAAAATATATGATAATAAAGCTGAGTTAGCAGTGTTCTAAGTACACTTTCGTGCACTTATCAAGTTGCTTCCATTTTCTCTCTCTTATTTGGATGTATATCTGGATCTGTCGAAAAGAGAAATTTAGAGCTGAATTTATAGAACCTGAAAATGGGTGAGTAATAGTAGCACTAGTACCTGCCAAATGACAATAAACGTTAAAATAAATCATGAAAGTCAAAAAGTATAGATCTTGTCGGTGAAATTAAAGGAAATAAAAACAGAAAAGAAAATCAAAGCAATTATTAAGGCAATGGAATTGTGTACAAATAGGCACTCGCTTAGTATAAATTCATTAGGATACGTCTAAAGAATTCATTCTTTACTCAGCCATCACAAATGAATTAGCTCTCTTATTTGTGATTGCCAAACACCATTCCTTCTGTCTTAAAATGCCCCGTTTGTGCTTTTCCTTACAAAAATAACACACAAAATTAAAAACTTTACAACATGTATACACAAAATATGAAAACGAAAATTACAACAAATTACATGGGTTGCCTCCCTACTAGCGCTAAATTTAACGTCGTCAGCTAGACGTGACTGCCCGACCGTTATGCTGGATCTGAAAATATGACACTTTCTTTTTGTCGCTCAAATGATTCCCCCAGTAGTGCTTGACACGCTTATTTTTAACATTGAATAATTGGTTGGAGTTTGGATCATGTATCTCAACTGCTGCCTTGTAAAACCTTGGTGATTAGGAATGGACCTGACCACCATGATTTTGGCTTCCATGGAAATAGTTTCACTCCTGATTTGTTAACAGTACATTTTTCCCTGGTTCCAATTGTATACGCACTAACTTCTCATCATATTTCTTCTTGGCCTTTTCTTTGTACAATTTGGCATTCTCAAAAGGCTGAATGTGAAATTCCTCCAATTTGTTGAGCTGATGGGACTGTTTCTCTTCTGTTGCTTGTAGGGCAAGACTTGGCATCTTCAGTGCGTAGTACGCTTTATCTTCAGGCTCCACAGGCAATTGACATGTTTTAAGTTTGTTAGTAGAACTTGGCACTACATTAGAGGTCTGGATGGTGCTATTTATTACATCAAGTCTGAAACATTCCTCCTTCTCGTTATTCAGGAAATTCATGGCTTTGAAGACATTTAATGTTACTTCTTGGTCTTGTACCCTCATGGTAAGTTCTTCTTTTTGTACATCAATAATAATTTGACCTATAGCCAAGAATGGTCTCCCGAGGATGATCGGTACGTCTTCACATTCCTCCATATCAAGGACAATAAAATCTGCTGGGAAAATGAATTTGTCAACTTTGACCAGCACATCTTCAACTACACCTCTCGAAAATACGAGCGTTCTATCAGCAAGTTATAGAGAGACTGAAGTGGGCATTGTTTCTCCAATCTGCAGTTTCCTGAAAATAGAAAAAAGGCATCAAGTTAACACTCGCACCTAGATCACACAAAGCCTTACCACTAGATCACACAGAGCCTTACCAAAGTCATGTTCTCCTATGGTGCAAGGAACAGTAAAACTGCCAGGATCTTTTAACTTTGGGGAAAGTTTTCTCTGAATGATAGCTCTGCATTCTTCTAATAATGCTACTGTCTCATAATCTCCCAATCTCCGCTTTCGTGAAAGAATGACTTTCATGAATTTGGCATAGCTGGGCATTTGTTCCAACGCTTCTGCAAATGGAATGTTGATATGTAACTTTTTGAACACCTCCAAGAATCGAGCAAACTGCTTGTTCAGTTTTTTTTTCTAAAGACGCTATGGTAAAGGTGGAGGTGGAGTGATTCTTTCTGGTTCTTTTTCTTTTGCTTCTTTTTCCTCCATCGGTTGCTCTGTTTATTTTGGAACTTCTTTAATGGCTGTATTGATTCCAACATCTTTATTGATTTCAGTACCGCTTTTAACATGATGACATGACATTGCTCATTCCCCATGTTCCTTGGATTTGGTTCTATATTTCTAGGAAGGTTCCCTGGCGGTCTGTAACTCTAAGCATTGGCCAGTTGTCCAATTTGATTCTCCAATGCTTTGATAAAAGCTGAATGGCTTTGATTAAATGCCACTTGATTTTGAACCATAGCTACTAAAGCATCGTATTTTGCTTCTTGCATTTTTAACTGTGCCAGCACTTCAGTTATTCCTGCTTCTTTGTCATACTCATGGCCTTTGTTTTGCTGCTGGAATCCGGGTGGTGGGTTGTTCATTTGCCCTAAATTATTGCTCCATGAAAAATTAGGATGATTCCTCCACCCTGGGTTGTAGGTGTTGGAATATGGATTATTCCCTTGTATGTTGAAATTATTGACGTAGTTCAACATCTCTTTATGTTGAATTGGTTCTGGTGCTCCTCCATATGGTGAATTTGTGGTTCTGGTGATGTTCACAACTTGTGTGCTCCTCCATAGTTAGTAACTTGTTTTCTTTGATTGATTATACATTTGATTGACGTTTGTGGATATCGTCGTTGTAAGCCCTCACGAGAATATAATTCGTCCACTAGGGACATCTAGGGGTTTAAATGATTGTTGCATACACTAAATGCAACTGTGATCTCTACGAAATTGGCTTAGTTGAATTTTATTTTTAAATTTTTTATTGCATTTTATTTTTTTTGTTTTGTTCGAGTACTAACAAAATGTTAGGTTTGGGAATGTGATGAGTGAAAAATATATCAATATTTACCTCCAATTTTACTTAATATTTTGTATAGTTTCTCGAGTTTTGTGAATATTTTGATGTGTTTTGTGTTATTTTATAGATAAATAAAACGGTGAAAATTGAATGAAAATGGCAAAATGGGAAATTCACGCGTCGCGACGACCAAGCCTTCTACGTCACGACGCACCTCAATTATTGAGCTACTGACGCGCATGATCACCATGTCATCACGGCATCATCATCATGTCATCATGACACCAGCACAATAATTCAGTTTACTAGCGCGTGTCATCACTTACGTCATCATGAAGTCAGCGTCACGACGCAAACCCTTAACCCTTCGCGATTCCGAGCCAATAATGAAGTCTGTAGACAGCCTCCATTCACTATAGAGCGCGTCGCGATGCCAAGCCTTCGCACGTAGCGACGCAGCCTGATTTTGAAGTCTATAAATAGAGGCCGATTTCATTTGAATTAATTTGATACCGCTTTTATGGTCGTTTGGAATTAATTATAAATCTGACTTAATCAGGATACCGCCTATATGGTCAATTGGTAATATAATGCAAAGATTTATATATTATTATAAGGGATATTTCTAAATTTGAATTAATAAAAGTGGATCCCCCAACCCCGTCATTTTATTTCATTGTTGTAATTTTTACCTTTTTAGTTTTCAAATTTCTTTTATAATATTGTATTTATTTATTTCATTAGTAATCCTAGATATGTATTGTAACTAAATACCTTATCCATGGTTGTGATGAATTCCAATACCATAGGCTTACAAGTTGGTTAGTTTGTGTCGTGTGTGACATATAGGTTTATTTATTGAGTCTTAGTCTTAATGTTACTTATTAACTAGCCACTAATAAGATTGATTTGGTAAATGAACGGCGTAATCACAAGTAGTATAAAAAGTATCGATCCCACGAGGACTTAAAACCTTTTTTTATCAATTTATGGAGTTAAATATTTATAAGTATCTAATAGATTGATTTTTTGATTGGGTGGTGACTTGAAAATTTAATTATTTATTTATTAATTTATTTTTTTGCTTTGAAAATGATTGAAAATGACTTTAATAATTATACACAACACACTTCTGGATGGTTCATCAATTTCGGTCATGAAATCTTCAGAATTTGAAATTATGTTGTCTTTCAAAGTTGTATATCTTTGAGTCTTCTTAAATCTGTAACTTGAATCAGCTCAATCCGATATCGGAGTAAAAGGTTATTCCCAAAATACGACAGATGCGCAAAATTGGAATTTCCAAAACTGCACTTCGTCAAAAACGCCCTTTCAAGTTTCCAATCTCCAAAATTAAAATATCAAGTCCAATTTTTACCCTTATTTGACCCACATTTCGTCCTAAATAATTTCATTGTGTCCCAATATTATTTTATTTGTAAAATAAACTAAAACATATTAAAATGTTCATCAAACCCGAGAAATTAAACAAAATATTAAGTAAAAGGGGTGGTAAATATTTATATATTTTCCGCTCATCACACCCCCAAACCTAACATTTTGCTAGTACTCTAGCAAAACAAAAAATAAAATACAAGAAGCAATTAAAATTAAACTAAGACACTTTCGTAGGGATCACGGTTGCATTTAGCATATGCAACAAGCCTTTAAACCCCTATGTGTCCCTAGTGAACGGGTTATAGTCTCGTGAGGGTTTACAGCAATGATACCCACAAATATTTTACAAAAAGTAAAAATGTTATAAAACTAATGCACACAAAAACAAAAAGACAAGCGAAAAGAGAATAAAGAAGTTAGTGACTAATCATGTGAAATTTATATTCCAAGTTACTAGTTGTTTTGTTTCTTTCTAAATTACCAAATAAGTAAATTCTCCGATTATTTTTACCATTCTCCATATACACAGCTAAAAAAATATTAATCAACTCATTTTTTGCCCACAACAGTCACAAGTGTAGTTGATAAGAGAGTAATATTTTTGTCCTAAAGTTTTATTAGAATTGACATTTTTTTACAGCAATGGAATAATTTTTCTGATTTTTCTGATTTTTTCTTTGATTTTTTTTCTTTGATTTTTTATTTATATACAATACCTTCCGTATATGTATCGAGCTTTGGGTCGGTGGCTCCCAAACCAGTTGCCTTTAGGGCAACAGGTGTTAAAACACCCCTACGGACTTAATAACCCAAACTTCAGAAATATATATTTTTGCAACATCCTTGATCCATGTAGCGAGCTTTGGGCCTGTGACTCCCAAACCAGTTTCCTTTAGGGCACTAGGTGTTAAAACACCCTAACAGACTTAATAACCCGGATCTCAGACTTTTTTTTTTAACTCCATTGCCATTTATAGATGTTTTCTCCAATTAAACTAGAGCACTGAATATTACAAACTTTTCAATTACAATTCATATATGTATGTTACTATGTATATTGATAATACCTGCCAACTTAGCATATGAAGATCCATTTTAGTAAGTTTTAAGAAGAATTTACAAATTAAATAATTTAAAAGAAAATAAACAAAATTAACTTGTTTCGAATTAGGTTTGAAATACGTCTCAGGAGTGGAAACTCCTTACACAGCTATATCTTACCAATTTCACATTTTTAGTCAAAACACAAAAACGCAAAATATTTTTGTAAAATTTCAATTTTTTTTTTGTATTTTTCAAAAAATTTTAAACTAAAAATAACACATAAAATACCTTTTTATCTTTTTACAAGAATAATTTTTCTGATTTTTCTGATTTTTTCTTTGATTTTTGAATTTTGACTTTTTATTTATATACAATACCTTCCGTCTATGTAGCGAGCTTTGGGTCGGTGGCTCCCAAACCAGTTGGCTTTAGGGCACCAGGTGTTAAAACACCCCTACGGACTTAATAATCCAACTTCAGTTATATATATTTTTGCAACATCCTTGATCCATGTAGCGAGCTTTGAGCCAGTGACTCTCAAACCTGTTGGCTTTAGGGCACTAGGTGTTAAAACACCCTTACAGACTTAATAACCCGGATCTCAGACTTTTTTTTTTTTTTACTCCATTGCCATTTATAGATGCTTTCTCCAATTAAACTAGAGCACTGAATATTACAAACTTTTCAATTACAATTCATATCTGTATGTTACTATGCATATTGATAATACCTGCCATGTAAGCAAATGAAGATCCATTTCAGTCAGTTTTAAGAAGAATTTACAAATTAAATAATTTAAAAGGAAATAAATAAAAATTAACTTGTTTCGAAATAGGTTTGAAATACGTCTCAGGAGTGGAAACTTCTTACACAGCTATCTCTTACTAATTTCATCTTTTTAGTCAAAACACAAAAACGCAAAATATTTTTGTAATTTTTGAAAATTATTTCAATTTTTTTTATATTTTTCGAAAAATTTAAGACTAAAAATAACACATAAAAAAAGATATTATTCCCCACCCCCAAACCTAAATGAGACATTTTCCCCAATGTCTTAAACAGTAAAGGAAGAGTTTAGAGGATAGTACCTGGTTAGCAGAATTACTACGAAAAATTACCGATTAAGATCTCTGTCCAATTTGCGCTTCTTTCCACGATCGCTATCTGACCAGTTCAATTTGAAAAGAATGGGGTCGATTTTTGGTTAAAAGGCTAGGATTTGGTTAATCAATTCTTCGGCTTTTCTCGCAATTAAGAATATGTCCTTTATCGGTTTCGAGATAAGCCCAAGTCTGTTAGCATCTACAAGAAATACGAAAAGAAAATCAAAAAATTCATCCACATTAAGTAATCCAATGGGTTTCTGGTTGATGTTCAAATTTGCCCAAGATGCTACTGTGAATATTTCCTCCAACATGCCTAGCCCGCGAGGTAAAGCAATGAAGGCGTCAGCGTGATTGACCATTTCAATGAGTTGTTCAGACATGTCTGGGACAATACATTCCTCTCCGTTTGAATCTCCGATGAGGCCTGTCTCTACTAATGGTTTTGGAATGATCCCCAAAATATGGCTGCCACCTTCTTGCACGGCTTTTGAAACATATCCCATTAATCCAAGATTGCCACCGGCATATACTAAATGCATGTTCCGTTCAGCAATAACTCTCCCCAATTCCTTTGCGGCCTCCATATATTCTGGCTTGCTCCCAGAATTAGATCCACAAAACACACATATATGAGTAACTCGTCTCTTGGAAGTTGTTTCCATTTTTCTCTAATCTAAATTTTTATCACGATGTGTAGAAGAGAAGTCTGACGAGCTGAATTTATAGATCCTGAAAAGGGTGAGTAATAATTACATTAGTATCTGCCAAATGACAATTATTAGAAGAACGTTAAAATAATCATGAAAAGTCAAAAAGTTTAAATCTTGTCGGCGAAAATAAATAAAAGTACAAAAGAAAATCAAATCAAAACAATTATTAAGGCAACATAATTGTGTACTCAATACTCCACTCGCTTGGTATAAATTCATTAGGATGCATCTCAATAATTCATTCCTTACTCAGCCATCTCTAATGAATTAGCGCTCTTCTTTGATTGCCAAACATCATTTCTTCTGTCTTAAAATGCTCCGTTTGTGTTTTTCCCTACAAAAATAACACACAAAATTAAAAACTCTACAACATGTATACATAAAATATTATAATAAATTGCATGGGTTGCCTCTCTACTAGCGCTAAATTTAATATCGTCTGCTAGAAGTGACTGCCAGCTCGTTAAGCTAGATCTGAAAGTGCGACACTTTTATTTTGTCGCTCAAATGATTCTCCCCAATAATGCTTGACACGTTTGTTTTTAACCTTTAATGTTTTGTTGGAGTCAGGATCATGTAACTCAATTACTTTATCTAGTAAAACTTTGGTGATCACAAATGGACCTGACCACCGTGATTTTGGCTTCCATGGCTTGATTTGTTTAACAGTACCTTCTGCCTTGGTTCCAGTTGTATGCGCACTAACTTCTCATCATATCTTTTCCTTGCATTTTCTTTGTACAATTTGGCATTCTCAAAAGGCTGAATGTGAAATTCCTCCAATGCGTTGAGCTAGTGGAACTTTTTCTCTTCTGTTGCTTGTAGTGCAAGAATTGGCTTTTTCAGTGCAAAAGACGTTTTATCATCAGGCTCCACAGGCAATTGACATGTTTTAAGTTTGTCAGTAGAACTTTGTATTGCATTGGAGTTCTGAATGGTACTGTGTATCACATCAAGTCTGAAACATTCCTCATTCTTTTCATCATCTGGAAAATTCATGGCCTTGAAAACATTGAATGTTACTTCTTGGTCTTGTACCCTCATGGTTATTTGTCTTTTCTGTACATCAATGATGTTTCGACCAGTAGCCAAGAATGGTCTCCCGAGGATGATTGGCACGTCTGCGTCTTCCTCCATATCAAAGACAATAAAATCTACTGGGAAAATAAATTTGTCAACCTTACCCAGCACATCCTCAACTACGCCTCTTGGAAATACGAGCGTTCTATCAACAAGTTGTAGAGAGACTAAAGTGGGCATTGTTTCTCCAATCTGCAGTTTCCTGAAAATAGAAAAATGCATCAAGATAACACTTGCACCTAAATTATATAAATCCTTACCGAAGTCATGTTCTCATATGGTGCAAGGAACAGTGAAACTGCCAGGGTCTTCCAACTTTGGGGGAAGCTTCCTTTGAATGTGTATTCTTCCGTCAATGCTACTGTCTCATAATCTCCCAATCTCCGCTTTCGTGAAAGGATGTCTTTCATAAATTTGGCATAGCTAGGCATTTGTTCCAACGCTTTTGCAAATGGAATGTTGATATGCAGCTTTTTGAAGATCTCCAGAAATCGAGTAAACTGCTTGTCTAGTTTATTTTTCTAGAGACGTTGTGGAAAAGGTGAAAGTGGAGTGATTTGTTCTTTTTCCTTCGCTTCTTTTTCCTCCATCTGTTGATTTATTTCTTTTGGAACTTCCTCAGCAGTTGTTTTGGCTCCAACATCTTTGTTGATTTCAGTACCGCTTTTTAATATGATGGCATGACATTGCTCCTTCCCCATGTTCCTTGGATTTGGTTCAGTGTTGCTTGGAAGGTTACCTGGCGGTCTGTAACTATGAGCATTGGCCAGTTGTCCAATTTGATTCTCCAGTGCTTTAATAGAAGCAGATTGACATTGAATTAATGCAGCTTGAGATTGAAACATAGCATCATATCTTGCTGCTTGAGAGTCGTGTTTTGCTTCTATCTTTTTCAAGTTGATCAACACTTCTGTTATTCCTGATTCATTTGTCTGCTCCTGGCCTTTGTTCTGTTGCTGGAATCCGGGTGGTGGGTTGTTCATTTGCCCTGAATTGTTGCTCCATGCAAAATTGGGATGATTCCTCCACCTTGGGTTGTAGGTGTTGGAATATAGACTGTTCCTCTGTCGGTTGAAATTGTTGCGATAATTCATCGTCTCTTCAAGTTGGTTTGGTTCTGGTGCTCCTCCATATAGTGAACTTGTGGATCCACCATTAACTTTCATGTTAAGAGTTTCCAGATTTTTACAAATCACATCCAGCTTGGAATTCAGTGCTTTGTTACCTCCAACTTCATAAATTCCTGCAATTCTTTGGATCATGCTCCTTTCTGTTGGCCATAAAAAATTATTGTTGGCCATTTCTTCAATTAAGTCCCAGGCCTGATCTTCTCCTTTTGCCATCAAAGCTCCTCCAGCAGCAACATCAATTGTGGTTCTCATCAGTCCAGAAAGTCCATTATAGAAAGTTTGGACTTGAAGCCATTTTGGAATCTCATGGTGAGGACATTTCTGAAGTAAATCATTGAACCTTTCCCAAGCTTCGTAGATAGTTTCTGAGTCTTATTGCACAAAGAATGTGATGTCATTCCTCAACTTTCCAGTTCTTGCTGGTGGAAAGTACTTTGCAAGAAATTTGGTGGCTAAAGTGTTCCAAGTTGTGATGGAACCTGCTGGTAGTGAATGTAGCCAAGCTTTCGCTCTGTCTTTCAAGGAGTATGGGAAAATACGCAGTCTCATTGCTTCTTCAGCTTCTCGATTGCAATTGAAAGTGCCGCAAACTTCCAGGAAGTTGCTGATGTGGGCATTAGGATCTTCAGTTGCATTCCCCCCAAACTGAACTGACAACTGAATCATCTGAATGCATGTTTTGATGTCACATGTATTTACTGGTAAGGGAGGAAGGACAATACATGAAATGAGTCTGTCAACCACCGGAATGGTTCTGTCTCGAATGGGAATTGGTGGTGCAACCTCCAAAGGTTCAGGTTCCATGTTGACTAAAGCTTCTTGGCCTTCTTCCATTTCCTTTCTCAACTGTCTGATGGTTCTTTCAATTTCTGGGTCAAGCGGTTGGAGTTCAAAGCTTCTGGTTCGTCTCATGAAGGATCTGAGAACCTGAAACACAAGAAAACGAAAACAACAAGTAAAAAGAAAATTTAGATACAAGTAAAGAATTTAACCTCATAACTAATAATAAAAGATAATAAGTCCCCGGCAACGGCGACAAAAACTTGACCGGAGTAATCACACGCGTATAACACAAGCGCACGTATCGTTCAAGTAGTATAAAAAGTATCGATCCCACGAGGACTTAAAACCTTTTGTTATCAATTTATGGAGTTAAATGCTTACAACTATCTAATAGATTGATTGTTTGATTGGCTGGTTACTTTAAAACTTAAAACAAGTAAATAAAATTGCTTGAAAGTAAATTGAAAAAAATTCAAATTTATAAAACTATCCAGGGTTGTGAATCCTTCCAATATCTATTAAAGATGAAGTGGTTATCTTACAGTTGGGTAATATATTAATTTATTAACCTGTAACACTAAATTATGTAAAAGCCTCTTCCGATGGTCGATTACAAATACCCAGTATAACCCAATTGAACCATATGTCTATGTCAACCAAATTACCTGGATTCATTAAGTTTAAGTTCCAATTATGGCTACCCCGCCCGACAGGTATATTCCTATCCTGTAAGGAAATCTATTAAAAGGTTATCTATCCTCAAGGAAGATCGTGGGCTACTGCGTCTAAGGTCTTAAACCTAAAATCCATTTTCCAAGTTCATTTTAAGTTTACCTAATCAATTTTATTAATGGCTAGTTAATAAAAAACATTAAGATTAAGTCTCAATAAATAAACCTTTATATTATCCAAACTATAATTTAACCCCTTATTAACCGGTGATATTGGATTTCATCACAACCCTAGATAACTGGCTTAGTTACGACACATATTTACTGATAGTAAAAACTTAAATAAAATAAAAGACATAAATTAAAATTCTAAAAATTAAATATTGAAAAGTAAATTGCTGAAAAGTAAATAAAGTAAAAGTAAAAAGTAAAAAATAAAAGTAAATTACTGAAAGTAAATTGCTGAAAAGTAAATTGCTGAAATTAAATAAAGTAAAAGTACAATAAAAGAAAATGTTGGGGCTAGAGGATCAACTTTTATTACTATTATTTTAGATATCTCCCTTAATATAATATTTTAACTTTGCGTGATAATTACCAACCAGCCATATAGGCGGTATCCTGATTAAGTCAAATTAATAATTAATTACCAACCGACCAATCAAGCGGTATCCATACTTAGTCAGGTTAAAACCAATTTATAATTAATTACCAACCGGCCAATATAGCGGTATCCTCAATAAGTCAAGTTTTAAATAATTGATATATTATAATTAAGGGAGATTAATCTAAATAGCAATAATAAAAGCTTTATCTTTCACCCCCAGCAAGGGGGAATTACCTCCCCATTGCTTGAAAAATAAAAAACTGCAAAAGTAAAGAAAGGAAAGGATTGTGCGTAAAAGTAAATTACAGAAATTAAAAACTGAAAAGTAAAGAAAAGAAAGTGCGAAAATGGAAATTAATTACTGAAAGCTGTAAATAAACAAACAAGATACAATCTTTTTATTTATTCATTAGGAATTTCAAAGAAGAAAGTATGAATTTTACAAATGAAATGGCTTCGTATTTATAGGCAAAATTTTGCCTCCATCAAATCATCCATCAAATTCTCCACCAAATCCATTATTAATTTCCCCACTAATTACTCCACCAATCCATTATTAATTACTCCACTAATTGCTTATCATGTTTGGTGATGATTTGATAATTTAATTATTTATTTATTAATTTATTTTTTTGCTTTGAAAATGATTGAAAATGACTTTAATAATTACATACAACACACTTTTGTATATCTTTGAGTATTCTTTAATCTGGAACTTGAATCAGCTCAATCCGATATCGGAGTAAAAACTTATGCCCAAAATACGACATATGCGCAAAACTGGAATTTCCAAAACTGCACTTCGTCAAAAACGCCCTTTCAAGTTTCCAATCTCCAAAATTAAAATATCAAGTCCAATTTTTGCCCTAATTTGACCCACATTTCGTCTTAAATGATTTCATTGGGTCCTAATATTATTTTATCTGCAAAATTAACTAAAACATATCAAAACGTTCATCAAACCCGAGAAACTAAACAAAATATTAAGTAAAAGGGGCGGTAAATATTGATATATTTTCCTCTCATCAGTAAACTTAAAATGAACTTGACGAAGGGATTTTAGGTTTCATCCTTAGACTCAATAGCTCACGATCTCACATTAACCTTAGAGATTTCTTTCCAGGATAGATATATACCTGTCGGGCATGGGTAGTCATAATTGGAATTTGAACTTAATGAACTTGAGTAACTTGGTTAACATAGACATATAGTTAATTGGGTTACTTTCGATGTTTGCATTTGATCATCGACAGAGGCTTTTGCATATGTGCTTGTTTCAGGTTAATAAACCGATATATTTCACAAACATAAGATAATCATTTCGTATTTAGAAGAATTTTGGAAGGATTCACAACCCTAGATAGTTTCATAATATTGATTACTTTTTAGAATTTACTTTCACACTGTTTTAATTAGTTGTCCTTAGTAACCATCACCAATCAACTAATAATCAAATCAATTAGAGACTCGTAAACATTTAGCTTCAATAAATTAATAGCTTAAGAATTAAGTACTCATGCGATCAATATATTTTGTACTACTTGAGTGATATATGCGCTTGTGTTACGTGTGTGTTTACCATCGATCAACAGTAAATTTCTATTTTTGCCCTTTTGTCTATTTTTTCGTCGTTTTAAAGCCCAAAGTTGATTCCATTGAGTCCCAAAACTTTATTTTTCTGTAAAAAATACAAAAACACATCAAAATATTCATAAACCCGAGAAACTATACAAAATATTTGGTCAAATAGGTGGTTAATATTGATATATTTTCCGTTCATCACACCCACAAACCTAACATTTTGCTAGTCCTCAAGCAAGACAAACAAAACAAAATGAAATAAACAATTAAAACTAAACTAATCTAGACCATTTTTATAGGGATCACGGTTTCATTTAGCGTATGCAACAAACCTTTAATCCCTTAGGTGTCCCTAGTGGATGAGGTGTAGCATTATCAGGGCTTACAGTGACTATATCCATAAATCTTAATTACATGCACTTGCAATCACAACATAAAAACAAAAGAAATAAATAAATAAAATAAATGAAAAATAATAACTAAATATATAATGTCCTCAGAGAATGTTTAGCAACAAAGTTAAAGAAACCTTCGAAATACATATTATAACTAAAATCCATTCCTTTGAACAAAGTATATAAATTACGCTTTAAGTATGAGTGTGAATAGTTCTGCAAACAACTTCAGTTCTAAGTTATTAATTAGGTGAGTTTGTCTCAATTATCAGTAGTTCATGGGTCAAACCAACCTGACTATTTAAAATTATTCTGTCTACTACAATATGCGTAAAGTGAGGTATGATTTTTTAAAAGTTTTACCGTTTGACTAGAACGATCACTGCTTATTGAGGGCAAATATCTGGTTACTAAGTAGAAGCTTATTTATTAAATAACTCAAGTCGTATAGTTTGACACAAACAGTCACTGTTGGCCAGGCAAGACGTCCGATTACTAAGTAAAAGCTTGGTCTTTTTTTATTCATCATTTTTTAATCATCATACAGCACATCATAAATAAATATAGACAGAAACAGATATTTGGGCAAACGGTCATTCATCAACCTCTGATTATTTCAACTAGTCACTTTATCATTTCTTATTATCTAACTGCTACATAACTATTTTTTAAGTGTATATGAGTCTGACCTAGATATTAGGCTCAAAAGTGAAATTAGCATTTATCTTTTACTATAACGTTTTACTAAGACAAACAAACTCATCATTAGATATTTTTCTTTTTTCTTTTTTTTAAAGCTTTTTTTTTTAAATAAAGCATGCAAAAATTAAAACATACAAGACACGCAAAACACATGATATTTGGGGAAGAAAAATATGAAGGAAATAAATATAAGGAAACTTGTCCCCAATGTGTTAAAAAATAAAAGAAATATAAGGAAACAATAGTACTGTGGTTTAATCATTCCTCAGCCTCATCATCATCGCTACCGTCCTCTGGATAGGCTGGAATTTGATCATCACTCAATCTCCGATGGTGTGCCATTTGTTAAAGTAGTTGAGCAATGTAATCGACACCATATTCCAACCGCTCTATGTGTTCTGTCAGAGAACGGGATCGCGATGGTCACCGAATGGGTTGAGGTTGTTGTTATAGTGGTGTAGGTGTAGAGAAGAACCAGCCCGTGCATGCCTCTCTGCTCGGAGTTGTTAGATAATTCGAGTTGTTAATGCAATAGTGGGCTGCATTGATTCTTCTCTATGGTCCATAGGCACTATAGCCAGTGTGTGCAGAGATTGGTGATCAAGATGCAGTACAAAAGTCTAGTCTGTGAAGAGCGTGCTGCCCAAACTATATTGGTCGATATAAGTCTACCCACATCAATGGTATGTCCCTCTAGCGGAGAATACAACAAGATCATTTGTTCTTCGGTTACATTGGTGATATGGGTGTCTTACTGCAATGTGCGGGATAGGAAATGAAACCAAACTCTGGCATCTAGGTTAAGATATCGTGAGCTCATCTTCAAATATTCTCATACAATATGGGGATGCAAAGTGTTTTGTGTAGATAGGTCATATCTAGATGCTCTGTGGCTGTAGTATATTCATCTACTTCCATATCGGGCAACTAATAATACCAGTTAATTGTGGATCTATCAAACATCACATGTTGGCCTCTCACTAACATCTGATATGCTTGATGCTCTAAGAATTGGAATAAAACTCATGGACTACGGGTATACATGTTGGGGTAGGTTGTTGGCAAAGCTTATGCCAATAACAAGTGGTGATAATTCTATCTATCTAGGGAAACTGCCCGGGGTTAATGTCAAAATCCTTTTTTATAATCAAAATTTCTCCCATCCCCTTTTCAAACAACGCTCAGAGGTTGACGACATAAATTTTGTGGCATTGTAACTTGATCCAGATGCCGCTAAGGTTAGCATTCTCTTAGGGTCCATTTTTAATTTTTAAAAATTTTGGCAGAGTTTCCCCTAAATTATAAATTTTTCACCTAAAATTTCTAACACTTACAACAATTCACAAATTACAAAACAGCCTTCGCCCCCAAAACTACGAATTTGTCTCAAAAACCAAGTACAACCACAACACAAAATTTTATCATAAATTATTTGCCCCCAATCTACGAATTCAACAACCACAACACAAAATTTTCACAACAGCCACACCCAAAAATTTCGTAAAATTAACTACAAACCACAAATCTACAAATCATAAATTTGATAAATAATTCGCACAATGAAAAAAGAGTAGAGGACCGAAGGCACCTAAATCACGAGCTTGAATCCCAAATCTGAGTGGTTCATGCGAAAGTTAAAGGGTGGGTGTTATTTTGGGTTACATTTGTGGTTTGGGTGAGGTAATGAGTGGATTGAGGTTAGTTTCGGTGAGAGTGGTGAGGGAGAAGAATAAGAACCGAGAGATAAAGAGGGAAAAATTAAAGGGGAAATGGAGGAAATGTACTTTAATGAGTTGGTTGAGGGATTAAAGGGAAAAATCAAGAGTTTTGGTTGAAGAAAAATGAAGAAAAAGATGAAGAAGCCAAGGAAGAATATGAGAATAGAGGTGAAGAAAATGAGTGGCGGCTACTGGTTTTAGACTTGGAATCACTTACACGTCGCGATGTAGAGTGATGCACGTCTGACCGGTGCTTACAAACAAGTATAACGCAAGCGCACGTATAGTTCAAGTAGGATAAAAAGTATCGATCCCACGAGTAATTAATATCTATGCTATTAATTTTAATGAGGTTAGATGATTACTAATATCTAATGGATTGATTGTTTGATTGGAATGGTGACTTAAAACTTAAAACGAGTAAATAAAAATGGCACGAAAGTAGATTAAAGAAAATTCAAATTATAAAATTATCCAGGGTTGTGAATCCTTCCAATATCAATTAAAGATGAAGTGGTTATCTTAAAGGATGTGTAATATATTAGTTTATTAACCTGGAACACGAATTATGTAAAAGCCTCTTCCGATGGTCAATTACAAAATACCCAGGGTAACCCAATGAATCATATTCCTATAACATTAAGTTATCTGAATTCATTAAGATTAAGTTCCAATTATGGCTACCCCCCGCCCGACAGGTATATTCCTATCCTGTAAGGAAATCTATTAAAAGGTTATCTATCCTCAAGGAAGATCATGGGCTATTGAGTCTAGGTCTTAAACCTAAAATCCCTTTTCCAAGTTTATTTTAAGTTTACGAATCAATCTTATTAATGGCCATTTAACAAGAAGTATTAAGACTAAGGCTCAATAAATAAACTTTTATATTACCCAAAACACAATCTAACCCTTTATAAACGGTGATAATGGATTTCATCACAGCCCCAGATAATAGCTTATTTTACGACACATATTTACGGGTAGTAAAAATTTAAATAAAAAAAAGACATAAGTAAATTGCTGAAAATTAAATACTGAAAAGTAAATTGCTAAAAAGTAAATAAAGTAAAAAGTAAAAGTATAAAGTATAAAGTAAAAGAAAAAAGTAAAAGTAAATTACTGAAAAGTAAATTGCTGAAAAGTAAATGCTAAAAGTAAATAAAGTAAAAGTACAATAAAAGAAAATTTTGGGGTTAGAGGATCAACTTTTATTACTACTATTTTAGATATCTCCCTTAATATATATATTAACTTTGTGTGATAATTACCAACCAACCATATAGGCGGTATCCTGATTAAGTCAAATTAATAAAACTACCAACTGACCAACCAGGCGGCATCCATACTTCATCAGGTTAAAACCAATTTATAATTAATTCCAACCAGCCAATATATCGATATCCTCATTAGTCAGATTTTAAATAGTTTATATATTATAATTAAGGGAAATTAATCTAAATAGTAATAATAAAAGCTTTACATTTTACCCCAGCAATGGGGAGTTACCTCCTCATTGCTTGAAAAATAAAAAACTGTAAAGTAAAGAAAGGAAAGGATTGTGCGTAAAAGTAAATTGTGGAAAGTTAAAACTGAAAAGTAAAGAAAAGAAAGTGCGAAAGCGGAAATTAATTACTGAAAGCTGTAAATAAACGAACAAGATACAATCTTCTTATTTATTCATTAGGAATTCAAAGAAGAAAGTATGAATTTACAAATGAAATAGATTAGTATTTATAGGCAAATATTTACCTCCATCAAATCATCCATCAAATTCTCCACCAAAATCCATTATCAATTTCTCTACTAATTATTTCACCAAATCCATTATTAATTGCTCCACTAATTGCTTATCATGTTTGGTGGTGATTTGATAATTTTTATTATTTATTTATTAATTTATTTTTTTGCTTTGAAAATGTTTGGAAAATGACTTTAATAATTAAAAACAACACAATTCTGGATGGTTCATCAATTTCGGGCATTAAATCTTCCGAATTCGAAATTAGTTTGTCTTTCAAAGTCGTAGATTTTGAGTCTTCTTTAATCAGGAACTTGAATCAGCTCAATCCGATATCAGAGTAAAAGGTTATGCCCAAATACGACAGATACGCAAAAACTGGAATTTCCAAAACTGCACTTTGTCAAAAACGCCCTTGCAAGTTTCCATTCTCCAAAATTAATATG